>MNCI01003767.1:154976-168051 GCA_015680685.1 Gnetum montanum
TTCGTACGTTCGTGTTTCTGATTGTATGTTTGTCTATTTTTGTATGCATGTCTTCTTGGTTGCGCTTTCAAATTCTGCATGCGTGTCATCGTGGTTGCATCTATCATTCGTAATGCAAGGCTAAATGTTTTACGTGGTATGATGACTTATTATTGGGAATGTTAAGGATGCAATGGTTGTTTGTGTCATCCCAAAGCCAAATGGTTGTTGTCTTGTTTGATAAATTCTTGTGCATGAGACATGATTGCCCTTATTGTAGGTCCTTGCGAGTTGTGCTCCTTTGTTGAGCTGGTGTGGTTGTCCTTTGGGCTTGTGGCACCACCATTTTGATTGGTGACATTTCTTGGTCACTTTGATTTGAAGACTATTGGTGTGGGTCATCCTATTGTTGGTTCTTGTAGAGACCTCACCTTGTTTGATGAGAGTCTTCTTGTGAAAGCATCCTCGGTGATGTTGCTCTTTGTTGTGAGAATTGGTTTGATGTAGACTTGTTGTTGGATAGACCTTGGACTTCCTCCTTATTTTTGGGTTGAGTTGACGATTGTCTATTGTTCATGTCTCATACGAGTGTGTTGAAATTTTGGTCCTGGTTGAGGCCAGTGTTAGTTGCTGGGTATGATTGTTGTGTGTGAATCTTGAAATTCTAAGAGTGTGCTATCTCTCTCTTGGTGTGTCTCATGATGAAATTGTTTGTTTGAGTGGGGATCGGATTCCTCCATCAATGTTTTGTATGATTGATCTGTATACATGTTGTTGAGATCTTGAATTTTATAATGTGCAAGAGTGATATGACCTTGTTATATGATCATGCTTGATGGTTGCATGAGGCTGTTGTGCTAATCATGATCCTGCTAACTTCTATGTTTCTGAGCTCGTGTCTCAATGTTTGTAGGTAGCATAGGTTCAAAGATGTAGCCAGTGGTGACCTCAGTTGATTCTGTGAGCACTATGTCTATGGGGAAGATATGTGCTCTTGAGACCTTCATGAATTGATTAATTGGTCTCAGAATCCCAACATTGGGTTGTGGATTTATCAGTACCTTGGCTATGATGGATCAGTAGGTACATTATGATTTGTTTGCTTCTCAGTGCCAGGGAAGCACTAACAGAGGATGGTGATCTGTCCTAGACCCTACAGATATTGGGCTAGCAGATGGCATGAAATGGTATCCTTGGCTATGCCAGATACTGATGGCCCAAGAGTGGCCAATGCAATGAGGTCCCACTATGGCAGGATGGTGGATACTCAGTTAGTATGTTTCGTTATTCGATCATTGCGTTCGTGTCAAATCGTTTTCGTTCAAGGTTACCCGTGCAGTCAGTTCAGTGTGTCAAATCGTTTTGGTTCAAGGTTACCCGTGCAGTTGGTTCAGTGTGCCGCTAGATCATGAATCTTCTGAGACAGTATGCATTGACAGATGATTGTTTACGCTTCGTGAAAGAGACAGGTTTTTCTCAGAACAGCATGGTTCTACATGGTATGCTCTTGGTGGCCGAAATCCTTCAGCCTAGGATGGGCTTGGGTAGTATGTCCTATAGCCTTTTAGGGCTAGGTAGTATTCCCAAATACCATGTATGTTCCCATATATGAATGTAATCCTATCCTTGGGTGTGCAAAATGTATCCTTGTGGTATTCTCAATTCAGTTGTATGCACTTAAAAGTGCTGGATGTATTGCCTATGTGACTCAGTTTGTCTCCTGGTTGTATTACCTATGTGACTCAGTTTATCTCCTGGTTGTAGTCCTATGTCACACACTGTGACAAGGCCAAGCTTGATGTATGGTGTTTTCCTGGTGCTTGTTTTGGAGTGTCCTTGTTGTATGTTGTAAATGGCCTTTTTGCCTTGATGTATAATTCTGCTGAAAACCTCATGAGAAATTTTTCAGTTGTGATACAGTGTTGTAACGAACAGAACAGGGCTTGTCCTTGCCCATGATGCTCTTGAACTGGTGCCATGTGTTCTTGATGATGTTGGCATTCCTTGATGGTGTATGCTTGGTGAACGTCCTTGAGACAGGACAAATCTTGGGAACACATTCTCTTGTGTTCTTGGACTGGAAAAGATCTTGTCCATAAATGATCGATGGTGGCTGAAAGTCGAATCAATATGGTGTCTAGCGGAGGATTTGAGTTGAGTTTTGGGTATTGGTGCCTAGACTCGCTCTTCCATGGGGGATGTGATCGTGGAGCAGTTGTCAAAATGTTGGGATGGTGATCCATCCTTGAATATATGACGTTACAGATATAGAAAGTGTGATTCTCTTGGTGGCCTAGCTTGGTGGGCTTGAATGTGCTCGAAACACTTGAGCTGATGCTTTCATGATTGTGGGCTTCTAATGGTTTGTGCATGTTGGTGGGCTCTTGTGACTAATTTCCTTTGGTGCTTTGGAGAGCTATGATGTGCTCTCATAGACTGAGACTTATTGCTGCATTGTTGTCTATGGTGTGATTCCGTGATTGGAGAGTTGTTATGCCTAATAGGCTATGGTGTCTTGTTGAATTTTCCTGTGTACCTTGTCCCTTATGTACACTGATGTATTACAGAGTCCCTTGTTGATGTCCCTCACTGATGTATTGTTCCATGTCTCTGGTGAGATGTTAATTCATGTTGATGATCTCACCTCCCTGGTGGGATAGCAGAGTTGATCATGAGGGATCATTCTTCATTTCAATGGATGCCCTCTTTAGTTCCTGAAATAATAAGACAGGTGGTATTGAGGCCTATAAGCAGTTGATGTTTGGGACGTGTTCCTAGTTGTGGTCCTATGTTCATGAACTCGTGGGGCTTGTTCTCAGAGACAGAATGTTGTTACCTTGGTGAAATTCATGAGACCTCCTCTATGAGGTCATGTTGTTGATGTAAATTAAAGATACATATTGCTCTTCTTGTAGGCAAGGCATGATCTTGTGTACTCTTGTAGTTTTGGGATCTTCGGTGGAACTTTCTTGTTGGGGTTCTCTGGTAGACCATCCTTGTTGTAAATCCTTTGGGGATAAATCATGTTGTGTTTGAGTTGTAAATGGTGTTGATGAAAGCCCATTCCATGAAAAAACTATCCTGACCTATGGGCAAGATGTTGTTGTTGACTTGTGTCTGTTGTTTGGGTTGAATGATAATAGGTAGTGAAATCCCTCTTAATCAAAGGGATGAATTGCTTGGTGTCTCGAATTGTTCTCAAGGTGAAAATTGAAAATTGATTTTGGGTAAGACTTGTGAACCCATGTCTTTCATCAGCTGGTGACAGTTCCACGATATGGTTCTAATGGCTCTATTGACTACTTGGGCATGTATGATGGGTAAGGTGTAACTGGGCTACTAAACTTACCTATGGAAGAAACCTCTCAAAGAGGATCCTTCCTGCAAGTGCAAAATCTACTGAAAGGTGTTGATCATGAGACTAGCAGTCATTCTTGATATAGTGGGGAAATGCAAATTTGGAGAATGTTGATGTTCCTTGGAGAATTTATGATTTGGTTACTCTCTCAGGTGACTCTATATTTGTTCTGGGATCTTATATTCAGAAAATGGTGCTTGTCCCATAACTTGGAGTTGATGGATAGCTTGCATGGGGCAAATGTGGATGATCCATGAACGGGATATTATGGTTGCATTCAAAGATGTGCTTACGGCAGACATGAGACAAGTGATGGAGTATTGTCATGGGGTTGGTGGCCCAATTGACCCTCCACTTATTCTAACATTCGAGCAGGCATTCTCGATGTTGGACAAACACAAGAGGTGTTGAGGATAGTTGAGGCTTGTGTATGTTAGCCTCTGGAGAAGTTTCCAAAATAGATTTTTGGGTCTTCTCTCTCATTGAAATACTATGGAATGATGAATTGAGGCATGCGATGCTGGTGTCTGCAAATGGCAAGGTGAAGCTCAAGGATTTGTTCTTGTACCTTGGTTGTAAGGGTGGACTTCCTTGACACCCTTCATACCAGCTTGAACAAACATGATGAAAAATAAATAAATAATTAAAATAAAAATAAAATAAAAATAAAATAAAAAGAGAATGTGCATGGTACCGATGCATGTAGAATCAGTGCTTAGATGATTGCACTGGTGAGACCCCATGGGTCTCGATGTGAGTAGCAGAACATGGAGTTCTGGCAAGCATGAGTTGCTTGAGGAGACATGGCTCTTTGGAGCATGCCCTCCCTCTCGGTGTGATGTTCCCAAGTCCCTCACCATGGGTAGTGGCCCTGGTGAGCCCTCAAAAAAAAAAGAAAAAAAAAAGAAAAAAAGAAAAAAATAAAAATAAAAATCAATGGGTGCTGAGATGCCATTCATAGAGAACTCGGCGGGACTTGTGGAAGATGAGATGTCTTCTTGCATAAGATGAGATATCACCCATACCTTATGCAAGAAGATATCTCTAGACCCTCATAAGAGACGGATCTATGGGATGCCTTAGAGACGTTGGGCCTTTGGGTTGGACTCTCCCGCTCGTATAGAGAAGGGATGTCTTTGGGCTTCCTCCAATTGCCCTTGTGTTTCATGCAAGGCATTGGATGGAAGGACGTATCAGGTGTTGGGGTTGGTACCTTCCTTCAAGCCTGGCATCAAGGAGTTGACGGACCCCGGAATTGACGGAGTTCCAAACCCATGTAGAAGTGTACACTCGAAGATATCCTAGGCTCCGCTCCGAGGACGTCGCTTCTTTATGTGGGGGAGGATTGTGAGAGATGTCCCAACTGGTGGATCCCTTGGGCTCTCCCCATGGTTCGGGGATCATGGAACACTCTGAGGCACCCTCGGGCGGCTCTCAAGTGTTACAAAACCCACCCCGGCTTGGTGGTACCAAGCTAGCAATAGGACACTCTCCTGTTGCATTCTCTTCTAAGTCCTCTGCATTCCCTCTTCTCTTTGGAGAACTACATGGCCCTGATTCTACAGCGGTCGTAGATATGTAGGCAACCAAGACTGGATAGTTTTGGTGCAGTGCCAGGCCATAGCTTGTACCAGATCGTGAGGGGTCTGGGGTGAGGCACCTTCCCTTGTAGGTGCATTGTCTTCCCTCTCACCGGTGTTGTCTACAAGGTTGTGTGTATGTGCTTGCTTGTATGGTTCTCGTTTTGGAGTTGGTTTCCCTCCATGAGGTGCGTGGTCGTGTGCATTCAGAAGCTATGCTTCTGCTTGCACACACTTGTGAGTTGCTTGCTTGCTTGGAGGCGTATTCCCCAGGTCTTCCGCCCCAGATCCATTGGATCTTCGTGAATTCTTCGGGGTGCCGAGCAACGTCGGGGCAACATCGTTACAGTTAGTGTCACCTTTTGTTTTCACATTTCCATGTGAGAGAAAAGAAAACGTAGAACTTGTCTGCCACCTTGATATCGCGACCACTGTCACTAAACCACCATCGTTCAGTGTGCTGTCTGTCGCAGTTTCCGAAGCGTGCAGACACACCTACTGTTGCGTGTCGCCTCGTCGTCTAGAGAACCTCGCCGTTGACTGCATTACCAAGATGGGCCGCCTGCCGCAGATAGGAAGGACTGTTGCTGTGCTAACGTCACCATTTCTACTGCCACGGGCATGCTGTCCACTGCTCGCCAAAAGAGAAAAGTGAATCACAGTGAGGGAGACTGCGGGCTTCCCAAGTGTCGAAAGAAAAAGTTGACCTCTGTTTTCCCAACGCCATCAACCATGTTAGTTACCTACACTGTTCAGATTAAGAATGTTTCTAGTAACAACAACAAAAATTCAGAACCAAGCCAATAATACATAACCCACATATTAAACATGAAAGCTAATAACGGATACCTGCATGACCCAGACTCAGCAGGAGCCATAGTAAAGGCTGTCGATGGGTAATCCCATGATCGAATGGCCCAGCAGTGATGCTTCAGTGCCAAGAAATGACTGCAGTGTGCTTTCACAATTGCAAGTTTATGGTCACGTTGCAGAAGGAGAGGACTTTTATTTGACACTAACTTTGCCTTTATTATTATTTTTACCACTGAAAATGGATGAATTCTGGTCGAACAAAGCTCCATTGGGTCCCACTGGTGTTGCAAGGAATTTCCACGTTTGAGATAATGATGATAGTTCACATCCAAATCAAATCATTATTATTTTCCCATCCACCTTGAAACCGTATTAAAACATTGTTAGTTTTCCAGTTTAGCATCTATTGCAAGATAGTCACTTTATCGGGGAAATATGCCATATCAAACATAAAAGATTGCGCGTTGAATAGCGTCCTATGTATGACAAAGGTTGGTTTAAATATTGAAAATTGGTGCGTCACCGTGTGAAGTGAAGGTATCCAATAGTCTCTGCAACAATCAAAATCATGGATGGCAGACGCCACCTTCTTTACCATTTTTATAGTGGAACATTTGACGAGACCGCAGATCTTGCTTTTTTTTTTGCTTTTGTTCCCGTTGTGTATGGTTTGTTCGTTTGCTGGACACAAGCTGATTTTACTAACCTATTTACTAACATCCAATTAAATGGAAATAGAATGGAAATGAGCTTTCATCTTAGAAGTCACAATTCCTAGAAGTCATAAGTCCAATTTTAATAGTGGTTAACCAAGATACATATATTATCAAAAAAGGTAAAATTTAAAATTGAATGAGTTTATTAATTGAATTCGTAATTGTATACATAACTGTTGATCAAGGCCCATGCCTAGAATGAAACTAAGGCTAATTCTAAAAAAATCAAATAAGAGTATTTTTGAATTGAAAATAAGAAAAAAGTACAAATTTATTTTTGTTAATGCCACCATGGTAAACTAGGTAGACATGCTACTCTTAGAAAGTAGTATTGTGAAATGCTACATACTAAGAATGAAGAGTGGTATGGATCACAAGGAGTAATTCTGAAGGTGTTGGAATGAGTTTCGTACTTGTCGATATCCCATACTTTAACAAAATTGTCAATCTCTAAGATACTAAGAAAACTACCAAAAGGTATCATTTTTCTAAGTCTTGGAGCATCGAAAACACTGCAAATGAGTCATCCTGGCATTGAGGGTTCATGGCACATGTTAAAAAATATAATTTTGGTGAGATTTAGAAACCTTATCAATGGTGATACTAACATTGATGATGATGCTAACACTAGCACAACATCAACATCAGCAATTACTTAGAAAAAAATTTGGACATTTTTTGGCATTTTTTCAATGTTGTCAAAATTGATGTCAAAAAGTTGGGATACGACCTCAAATGGTTCTTAAAGGTCTTTGAAGGCCATAAACATGTCTTGCAATGCTATTTTTGGAGCATTTGTGTTGTGATATTGAAGAAAATCCAATTTGACATCCTATCACCTCCTTCATTTAGAAAAATTTCAGCCCCAGGGATCTTTGGGCCAAACTACCAAATTTATCAAAGTTGAACCCTATGATGTTATGAGAGCTTAGTATGTACTATTTGGGATCCTACAGGGTGTGAAATCTATGTTAACTCTAACACTTAGAAAAATTTTAGTTTTAATTTTTCTAGGGATTAGAGAAAATTGAATCCATAAGCTAGACTATAAATCTAGATTGTTCCTAATGGCCCTGGGAGCTTAGAATATGCCTTGTGATTAGGTATTTAGGAGATTTTGTGCTTAATTCTTTATGAAATGACATTGAAACTACACTTAGTTTTGATTCAAAGTGAATTGAAAAAGTGGGTACAACATTGCCTCCTCTTGACGGATGCTATTGAGGTGTTGAAGGAGGATTTATTAAGAAGAGATTAGATATTAAATTAATATACCTACAAGAGAAAAGGTGGGGATAATGAAGAGGGAGAAGGGTGGAATATTAGGATTTTGCCAATACACTAGTCATGAGGATGGTGTTATGCCATATAAAGTGGGCATGGCTAAATCCTACACTTAAGATGGCCAAAAGGATATCATGTATGATATTCACATTATGTCCCACTTGTGCTCTCAACACATCCTTATTAGAATAGAATAAGTTAATTCTCACTAAATGTGATGATGAGAAGAAAGGAAACAAGATAGGAAATGGAGTTAGAAGGAAGAATAGAGAAGTAAGTTGCAAATTTGACAAAATAATAAAACTAGAAAAAGAAATGAGGAACATCACCTATGGACCAAGATAAGTTGCTATGCCTTAGAAGGACGGACAACTAGGTCCCACACTTGAATGATTGTTGATGCTTATTAAATATATTCCCTTTCTATCCCACACAAACTTAACAAACTATCACATGAAGTTGAGAACAACAAAATACTCATTGCTCACTGTATGAGGTAGATCACTAATAAATATCATCACCATTATGTGTTGTAGAAGAAAGTTAGTAAAATTAGATAGGAAGAGATTGGGGGAGGTAGATGAAACTCAATGCAATAGATGAAAGAAAAATAGTAGATATATATATATATATAGTGTAATAAAATGTAGATGAGATGGAAAAAGATTAGAGTAAACTTGATAATAGTTGATCTCTTTTCTTATCTCAAATGTAGTATTGTTTGAGGTATGCCTTGTCATTAAGTTCAAGTATTGATTCCTATTTAAATCAATTAAGTAATATGCTCCATTGCTAAGCCTCTTGATGATGATTGATGAGTGGCGAGGTACCCCTACACTCAACCATACGAAACAAGCGTAGCACGCGCGATCTGGTCGAACTCCGTAGACTAAATACCTAAACACCCCATGGAACACTTGGGGTTAATCATTCGTTGTCTTCCCAGACTTACTTGTTGTTGTCATGGTGTATGGTTAAGTAAGTCCTAGGTATATGATTCTTTTGGTCTTTTATGGTTTTATGTCTTCTATACTAAAAGTGAAGGGTTGAGAAACTAACTAACTCTAACTAAGGTCCTAAGTCTAAATTAACTAGCTTCAACATCCGTTCCCACTTACCATACACACCCTGAACTATGCAACTATGGCTACCAAATGCTAATCGTTACTGGGATCACCACATGTAACGCACATGCTTGAAGTGGTCGTACTGAGGCACCTAACTAGCCTAAGCATGATGAGCAGCCGATTCCTTGACTAGCCGTACACATCGTAGATGCTCGTAATCAAGTCGTACTCATCCCGTGTTCTTGGAGACAAGGGTGAGAGAATCTAATCGCGATGAGTAGCCGATTCCTTGGGTAGCCATATACATTTGTCAATGCTCGTAACCAAGTCGTACTCATGTCGCGCTAATGCATGTAATAAATGACATGTAGGAAATAACAGGTAATAAACCTATTCCATGTACTGCAAGGTTTATCCACAAAGCTCGTCTTTATTATCGTACACAACTTGCGTTCAGGTACAAAGCTGCTCGAATGAAGATCCGTTCACTTGGGGACTCCTACTGCGGGCACATGGAAAATATTCTATCTCTGGAGTGACTAAACTGCTAGAGCTTTGCTACTTCTAGCCTAGGATGAGAAATGAGGGGAGTGCCGCCTCTTATTTATAGATTTGGTGGTGGACCGTGATACGCGGTGCATGCGATATCATGTCTCATCATACCCCCATGACTGAATGAAAACTTGTCCTCAAGTTCCTTACAATAATATCAGGTAGGTATGGAATTATTGAGGAAAATGGAACTAATGGGATGACATGTGAATGGATCATTATTACAAGACTTGACAAAACTGGTGTTCATGACAACAAGGGTGAACACCTTATTACAATGACATCAGGCCTTTGTTGGCAGCTGAGAAAGAGAGAGAGAAAGAAGTGTTGCTACTGCCAACGCCAAGATTGCGCCTTCATTGTCCATCCGTAAGCGTGTCATTGATCTTGCTCCTTGCATAGTTGCTTCAACGCTGCTCCATTCCAAATGTTTGCTCTAGATCCAATCCGTTGTTGCATGTTCACCATCTACACACGCAACACAATCGTATATTAGCAAGGGTAATTGAATCATCATGTAATTGATACCTTGCTTCGGGGCAAGTCCATTGGCTAGGTTGTGGTATGGCTGATATGGGTCTGGGAATATGTTACTGATGACTATCGAAGGTGTAGGGGTTAGGAAGAAAATCAAAAATTTCGGGGCTAGGAGAAAATCGAAAAAATTAGGCCCTATACCCCCATGACTAATCGCGAACCTCCGGTAGCGTTAGAATGGAGAAAGGAAAGGAATAAGAGAGATGGATAAAAAGGGACAACTATGGCATCGATGAAAGGGATGTCAAGATGGAAATGAACAAAAATAGAATTAATTGCAAAATGTTAAGGGAAAGAATTTAACTAATGCTCCAAATAGGAATGTTGGTGGGTCCTCCCCAAAGCAGGCGCATGCCCTGAAAAACCCACATTCAAAAGAGTCCGTAGGCTCTGGGAATGTCATTTGGAACAAGAGTTAAAGTCTTAACCAGAAGAATTTACCAAAAAGAAAACAAGGCATCAACCAAAATATATACACTAATGATACAACCGACAATGAGGTGAACAAGGGAGAGAAGGATGGAGAGAAGAGAATGGAATGGAATCCCAAGAACAAGGCGGTGTACAACTCCTTGTGTATTTGATGATTAATGTGACTTGGCAAATCTCATTTCAACTTCGGCCTCAAACCAACCACATCCAGTGACTTCGCATCAACGCATTCGGTTAAACCATCCACTTGGGCAACAAGAATGCACGCTCCAAGAGCCACCACCATTTCGACGAAACAAAGGAGAGAATGGGAAGTGAGAAGGGGCTTAGTTAGAGGGAACACTTGTGGTTCCATAACCAGTGCTTGTAGCCCATGTTTATTTGTCTAAGGGGTGTGCTTTGAATTCTCACTTGGGTTTTTTTTTGTTTTGTGTTTTTATGCGTGAGAACCACACCATGCAAAGACTTCTTATTTTTATTGTCGCAGCTTCCGATAATTGGGTAACATCGGAACGGCAAGAAAAACTCATGAAGAAACATTCAACCACCTAAGAGAATGACCAACACAAAAGCATCAAGTTCCTTTGAAGTCACACCCTTTTCAATCCATGAGTCCTTCCTTGGTTTGAGAAATTCCTAGTCACCGATTCGTTAAAGTTCTTATTAGAAAGGGTAAAAAACTGTACATTTCCAAGTCGAGAGAAACCATATAAATGGGTGGATGGACGGATGAAGTGGTCTCATTGCCTACCATATTAAAAGAAACATACCTTAGTATCAACATTGTGACTTAAAGGTAAAAACCAAACATTAGCAATCAGTATGAAAATAGTTCATACCATCATGAAGAATGCTTATTATGGGACAAACTTACAGGGTGGATCACACACACACACACACACACACACAAATTGGAAAAGTATAACGATGGTGTAAAACAAAAACTAGAAAAGTTAAAGAAATTCGTAAAAAAAAATTTAGAAAAGTTAAAGAAATTTGCAAAACAAAAATGTGTAAAACAAAAATGTTGTAAAACAAAAACATGTAAAACAAAAACTTAAAAGAACTGAGGGGTCCATATGATTAGCATAGGTGGCCATCTCCCCCATGACTGAGTTGTAAGGGAGAGATCTGAAATAGTGAGTGTCTGTTTGAATTTCGTAAAAGTGCCCAACTTCTCCCAATTGATGATTTTAGATTGAGGGATGGAAGTTGGCGACGCTCATATTTCAATGCGTCTATGCCTTCGTTGTTGGCATGGGTTTCCTCAGTTCGTTCCATGCATATTTTTTTGCTCCTTCTAGTAGCTGTCAACCACAGGGTGTCTTCTACTGGTTATGTGGTTGCTACATACATGCATCTTTATTTCAATGTTTCTTGGGCACACCTGTTACATGAAGGCATTTCCTCCATGTCATCACCCGATGAATCACTATATGTGATGCATGGAACTTTCCTCTTCTCGATCTTTCCACATATGTTTATCTTAGAGATTTCCAAGGAAAGCTCATGGATCCTAAGGCATGTGTCTACTGTACTCAGCCATGCCCTTCCCATTATAATCGGGAAGTCCCCTTTGTTGTTGTTCACTTCAATCACCAGAAAATTAGCTGGGTAAGACCAACCACACACAGTGGTAATGATGTCCTCCACTAATCCCAAGGGAATGGTGATGGACTAGTCTGCCAGCTCTAGTTGAATGTTGCTCTTCTTGAGTTGGGGCAGGTTCCAGGCGTGATACATCTCTTGTGAAATTAAGTTGACTTTGGAACCTGAGTCAAGAAGAGCCCTATGTGGTTTATTTCCGATGATCTGCAAATAGATTAAGGGACTCCCAGGGTCAATTAGTTTCCTGGGAAGGTGGCCTACCTTAATCCAGTCAGTTATGGTATGCGTTAACATAACCGTATGCGTTACGCTCTGTTGGACTGAAGGGTTCTCTGAAGTGTTAGATGGTGATGGAGGAGTGTAAATGGCCTCAACCGCTTGTTGTTACAAGAGTTTGTTTGGGATTTTGGTTCTGAAGTAAGGTCTTCTATTTTTACAGTTTTCAAAACCAGCAGCGGGTTGGATATTTATAGCTCTCGCAGCGTGACGTTGCTGCGGTTGAGGAGGAAGTTCCCCTTGCATTGTTGGAGCAGGAGGTGTTATGGGAACTGCTTGTGGTGGAAGAGGTTCAGATGGATTAGGAGGATGGAACAAGTGTGAGATGTCTTCTGGAGGAGAAGGAGTCCTTCTAAAGTACTCCCGAACTTGGTAGTGACGGTTGGGGGTTGAGTGACTCATAGAGTCACTTGGAGAAATCGGCTACTGCACATAATAACGATAAGGATTGGGTTGCTAGTAAGGGTACTGTTGTGTTGGTGGTGGCATCCCCCATGACTATGGGTATTGCCACTACTGATGCTGTTCGAGGGGCTGTGGTGGAGTTCCACTTGGATAATACGTTAAGGGTTGGTGGAACTGCCTTGGATTACCTTGTGGATAAGGTAACCTTTAGGGTGTTTGTCATTGGTTGAGTCTTGGATTAAGCGCATACACCCCAGACTCCTGTAGATGTGAGATGATGGGGCAACATCCCTTAGGATGGTCATAATGGCAAATCTCACATCCACCGTCATCGTTTGAATCAGAATCCTCAGCCACATCGGAGTTAGTGATTTTTCCCTTACCCTTGTTATGTGCAGGGCCTAAATCTCTCCACTTTTTCTTACCTTTGTCACTACTTTGTTCAACCTTAGACTCTTCTACAATTTT
>MNCI01003767.1:168214-189758 GCA_015680685.1 Gnetum montanum
TGAGAGTCTCCCTTGGGCATAAGTCCCAAGGGTTCTTCTAGTTTCATTCCTTAGCCCATCCACGATGTGGCGAAGTTGATCCCGTTGAGCATACCCATGGCCTAGGCAATGATGTAACAATGTGTAATAGTGAGCCATGGTAGCATCCAAGGGTTCGTGTGTACCTTGCTTCTAGCCTTGGATCTGCTTATGCAAATTGGACACTTTGGAGTACGTTTGATACTTCTTGTTGAACAGTTGTAGGATTGTACTCCACCTCCTGATGGTTTCCAGTTCTAAGGACTGGCACCAGCTCTCTGCTTCTTTGGTGAGTGTCCTTGGAAACAACTTAAGTTTTTGCCACTCATTTTCTATATTCTGCAAGGCACAAGCATCGTGGAATGCTTGTAAATGATTTTGCGGATCAGCATTGTATCCCCCTTCAAACCGTGGGATGTTGTTCATGTCTAATCATTTGATCCGGCTATCCTTTAAATGCCTTGTGGGAATCCTAACTGCCTCTGTTATGTTAAGCATACTTCGGGCTGTGAGTAGGGGATCATCATGATCGTCTCTTTCATGACGCCTGTGATGTCTGTGTTGTTCCCTACTCTCCCTACGTCCTTGCCCTTGTCCTTTCTCTTGACTTTCATGTCGAGGTCTTTCATCCTTTTTACTTTTATCCTTACCTTTATGTTCATGGTGGCTNAGTGCCCATCCTTAGCATGAGTGGTTGTTCCCTCTGTGAACAGCTGGTGTTCACGGGCATCAAAACCAGGGATATGTATCGTTGATCGTAGGTTCTGATACTCAACCTCCTCACCATCATTAGGAGGAAGAACATCTTTTGCTAAAGAACCCGTGATAAAGGGTTCCTCATCTCCTAATTCGCTAAGGACATGTGGGGCCTTACCCTTCGACAATGTATGTTGGCTCTCATACCTTAAGTCCCTCATACATTGGGCATCTGTGGGATAATATCCCTCATGTAAAAATCCTCCGCAACGTATTCAGCATATAGCTCGATCATGCCTATCTGTGCCAAGGCACGGAAAAGCATGTGAGAGATTGATCGATCTGGGGGTAACGCAATGTTACCTTGCAAATCTCTCCACTGCAGTTGTTCGTCCTGATGGAGAAAAAAAGTAAAATTAGGAATATACTCATCGGGATGAGTATATGTCATCTTATATTGTTTAGGACTTGGATGATTTTGGTTATGCATTTTATCTTGCTGACTGTCTCGTGTATGGTCCTTAGGCAGTGAGTTGCTCTTATGAGAAGAAGGCATTTTGATTGGTGTGCTATTTCACCGTTATATAAATTTTTATCTCTTGATTAACCTGAAGGTTTGTTAAGGCTCACAACAATGTGAGTGATATCCCTTATGTTCAATTCGGCGCACAAACACTTAGTCCCTGGCAACGACGCTAATGATGAGTGGTGAGGTACCCCTACACTCAACCATACGAAACAATCGTAGCACGTGCGATCTGGTCAAACTCCGTAGACTAAATGCCTAAACGCCCCATGGAACACTTGGGGTTAATCATTCGTTGTCTTCCCAGACTTACTTGTTGTTGTCACGGTGTATGGTTAAGTAAGTCCGAGGTATATGATTTTTTTGGTCTTTTATGGTTTTATGTCTTTTATACTAAGAGCGAAGGGTTGAGAAACTAACCAACTCTAACTAAGGTCCTAAGTCTAAATTAACTAGCATCAGCATTCATTCCCACTTACCGTACACACCCTGAACTATGCAACTGTGACTACCAAACGCTAATCATTACTGGGATCACCACACGTAACACACGTGCTCAAAGTGGTCGTACTGAGGCACCTAACTAGCCTAAGTGTGATGAGCAACCGATTTCTTGACTAGCCGTACACATCCATAGATGCTCGTAATCAAGTCGTACTCATCCCGCGTTCTTGGAGACAAGGGTGAGAGAATCTAATCGTGATGAGTAGCCGATTCCTTGGTTAGCCGTACACATTCGTCAATGCTCATAACCAAGTTGTACTCATGCCACGCTAATGCATGTAATAAATGACATATAAGAAATAACAAATAATAAACCTAATCCATGTACTGCAAGGTTTATCCACAAATCTTGTCTTTATTACCATACACAACTTGCGTTTAGGTACAAAGCTGCTCGAATAAAGATCCATTCACTTGGGAACTCCTACTACGGGCACATGGAAAATATTCTATCTCTGGAGTGACTAAACTGCTAGAGCTTTGCTACTTCTAGCCTAGGATGAGAAATGAGGGGAGTATCACCTCTTATTTATAGATTTGACAGCCGACCACGATATCGCGACGGCCGCGATATCGTGGTGCATGCGATATCGCGTCTCATCAATGATGAAGGGGCTTTGTTAGTTTAGTGAGAACTTGATCGTCTTGGTATTAGGAAAATGTCTTAGAACAAGGTCACCTTCCTTGATATCTCTGATTTTAACATGCTTATCATGGCAATAGTGCATGGATTCATAGTAATTTTGGATATTGATTACTTCTTACTTGTGATTTTTCTCAAGTACATTTAGCTCAACATATTACATGCTATTGTTCTCCTCATTCATCATCCAATTATTTAGGATCACACAAAAAGAAGGCGCATCTAACTTTACCGATGATGAACCATTCACTAGTTGTGTTGATGGACATGTATTGATGTAGCCTTGTCAATGTAGCCCTATCAACACATGGTTTGATGTGTTGACAAAGATGCATCAATGCAATATCTAATCTTGCCTATATAAATGCATGTACCCATCACATTTATCACATTGTTAAGTCATAGTATAGCCAAATTCTTGCAATTTTCTTCCATCAGAGTTAGAATATTTTCTATGTGCCCATAGTAGGAGCCAAGAAATTGTATGGATCTTTATTTAAGCATCTCTATACCTAAACACATTGATGTAATGGCAATAAAGACAAGATTCCTTGATACTTCTTACAACACTTCAAATAGCTTAATGTTTACTTTATGCATTTTATGTTCTTTTTTTAATTATTAAATGCATTTAATAATTAATTGACACATAAGTATGACCACCTCAAACATACCATTAATGCTTGGTAATCTCAGTGGTTTTATTTCTTGGTTCACCCGGTAGCACTCATAACGATTTTAGGATGTGCACGGCAGGTGGGCCTAGTTGCTTATATTAGGCCAAGTAAACTTAGAACTATTAGCAAGTTAGATAATTAGCTTACTTATCATTTACCTTTACTTTAGCACTTAGGATAATTATATAAAAATAAAAAATATGAATAAAAATCACATGCCATAGCTCTCACTTAACCATATACATAAGCTTTCACAAGTAAAAGCTAAGAAGACAACAATCACATCCTCTAAGATGCCATCTTTATCTACATGCACACTTACACGCTAAGTCCTAAGAATGCAACTAGATCATGAGTGAATGCTAGTAATTCATATGCTTGGGTGTAAGGACTACTTGGTACTCATCATTGGCACCATTGCCAAGGACTTAGTGTAAACTAAGTGTGCTAAGTAGGGAAGATAGTAGAATCCTACAAAGATGTTTTAAAGATCCTTAATGAATAAAATCATTAATAACATAAGTAAAAGAACATTATTTTGTTAGCTAAGGACTAATAGTGGCTTCTTATCATAGGGATGAATCTCCCCTACCATTTATAGGTGGATCTAATCAAAGATAGGATGTGTAGAAAATGCCCCAACAACTTCACATTATTTATACCCATCTAGACCCTTACACTTTAGACTTCACCTTCATCCTACATCATGACAAGAAACTACAATCGAGGAACATGGAAGGAAACATTGTGTTTCCTCCTGATTGATTAATTCTTGCAATGTTGATGAACAATCTGATCAGGTTGGACATCACTGGGCTTAACATTAAATTTGAGGTCCAAGACCACATCTATCAAGATTATTGTCCCATCAATGCCCAATGGAAAAAGGATCAATAGATGGAAGCAAGCTATGAGGCTTCAAAGGGCAAGAGGACTCTTCCCCACTTATTCTTGCAGCAACATAAGGATAGTGAGCATTGCTTTTTGGATGCCTCTTAATACACAAATTCTCCCCCTTTCTTTGATGAGGAGACCCTTAACTAAAGGTTGCAATTAACTGTGAACAACCTTGGTGACTGAAAGAATAGTTCTCAAGACAAAGGGACCTCAAAAGATGATAGTTGATCATCCAAAGGCAAGGATAAGGACAAGAACAAAGAGAAAGATAAACATTCTGATCAGGGTAGGAATCAAAGAAGAGAATCCTATAGGCACCATTCTAGTGTTGATTCTCCTTCTTCTTCACCCTCATCATTATTCTCATAATCTTCCTCCTCCTACTTTGATAAGAGAAGTAGAGGTCATAACAAAAGAAGAGAAAATAGAGATAAATATGGAGATGAACAATAGGATAGGAGTGATCAAAAATTCTACTGGGACAACCAAGAATAGAGGCAAGAACAACAACAAAGGGAGAAGAAACATAGAGAAAGAAGGCATAGCAAGATTCATTGTAGGTACCATGAGCATGAAAATGGCCACCAAGATCATTATGACTATGATGAGCCTCTTCTGGCTACCCATAATATGTTAAACATTTCAAAGGTATTTAGAATTCCAACAAGGCATATGAAAGATAGCCAAATCAAGTGGTTGGATATGAACAATATGTCCAAGTTTAAGGGGTGATACATAACTTAGATTTGCAAAATTATCTACAAACCTTTCATGATATTTGTACCTTGTAAATCATTGAAAATGATTGGAAAAAGCTAAAATTTTTTCCCATGAAACTCATAAAAGATGCTAAAATTTGGTATTGATCTGTAGAACCAAAATCTATTCGCTAATGAAATATGATGCTGGAGTTGTTCAATGATAAGTATCAAATGTACTCCAAAGTGTCCAACTTGATGAGGTAAATTCAACTGTGGAAACAAGGTAATCATGAGTCCTTGGATGTAGCATTGGGTAGGTATTATTCTATGTTGCATCAATGCCTAGGCCATGAATACTCTTAATGGGATTAGCTACACCATATCATAGATGGGCTCATAACTAAAATGAGAAGAACTCTTAGGATCTATGCCCAAGGGAGACTTTTTGAACTAAGGATCCTTTAGATTTAAAGGCTTATTAATTAAATGTCTAAAGAGGAAGGAGAACTTAAGAAGTGGGTAAGTATAGAAGAATACAATAGGAATCTCTCCATTCATAAGAGGGAGGTCCATTTTTATGAAAATGAGAAGGAGGCATTACTTGATGAACTGGTGTAGAGGAAAACCTTGCCAATACAAAAATTTATTATCAAAATATTAGCCAAGGTAGATAGTATGTGGCACTCCTTGGATGAAATGTTCTAAATAGATCTAAAGAAAGTAGAAGAACAAAGGGACCAAAGCGGTAGTGGTCATGAAAGAAGAAAGAAAAAGGATACCAAAAAGGAACATCATAAAAATAAGGACAAATCTACAATAGTAGAGAAGGTTGAAAATTCTAAAACTAATGATGATGGTTGTAACACTTTCTAGTATGAACATCCTAAGGGATTTTATCTAGTGTTTTCACACTTACAAGAATCTAGGATGTATGCTTTGAATCATAGATTGGCCAAATCACAAGCACCTAGGAGGTTTCCTTATCCACAAGGCAACTATAGAAAACAATTCCACCAGCAACTCTATTATCCAAGTTGATCTCCATCTCAACCTCAAGAGCAGTACTAGTAGTGGCAACATTGACAGTCATGGGGGATGCTACCATCAAGGTAGCAATACCCTTATCACGAATTAGATCCCTATGGCTACTATGTTTAGCAGCTAGTATCCCCATGTCATACCACTACTACCCTCTAGAGTACTATAAAGCATCTTCTCTAAGGGGGAAGTCCTTGTTTTTCTCATATCCCACTTAGCACTCATTAAATCCTATACTACAACCTCCAAAAAATCTACCACATGCTCCATCTAAGTAGGATGAAATACCTACTCAACCATAGCCAAGAAATGCCATGAGGATAGTGAACTTACAATTGACTTCTCAACTAAGTGGTCCTAAACCGAAGCCTCATACGAGGTCATTCTTCAGAACTAGTAGCCCCATGAAGCCCTCTCAAACACCTATAGCTACTAACCCTACTACTTCTACCTCTAAAATTCCTATTAGAGAACCTTCAAATCAAACAACTCCCAACTCCATACTATCATGTTAACCCATTCATTCATAGATTGGATCAAAGCTAGCCACCTTCTCAGGAAGAGATTTGATCCTCAGAGTCCTCTTATATGCTTGCAAATCATTGAAAATGAAGCATGCTAAGCTCTTTTGAACTTAGGTTTTCAAGTCAACTTATTTTCTCAAGAAATGTACAAGGCATGGAACTTGTCTCCTTTGAAAAAGAGCAATATCATATTAGAGTTGACAAACCCATCCATCACTATCCCCTTGGGACTAGTGAAGGACATTGTGACCACCATTTATGGGTGGTCTTATCTAGCTAACTTCTTGGTGATTCATGTGGAGAACTGCAAAGGGGACTTTCCTATCATTATGAAAAGGGCATGGTTGAGCACCATTGATGCAAGAATGGGGATTTGAGACATTTCCTTTAATATTTCTAAGAAAAATGAATTTAGAAAAGTAGAGAAGAAGAAAGTTCCATGCATTACATATAGTAACAAAGGATGATATTGTGTGTAAAGACTATGGACCATCAAAGGAACATCCCTTCAAGCATGCAATCAATATGCAAAAATAATAGAAATTCAAAGGTGCCTATACATAGTTTCCATTAAGTAAGAAGGTACCCAATCACTGATAACAAAAAATGAAGTTGAAGCAACAATGTGCATGGAACCAATTGAGACCTTTATCAGCTCCTATGTTGAGAGCATGGATAAACTGGAGTAGCTTCATCACCAACTCTCTAATGCACAAAGTGAAATTTATTGAGAGAAGTTGGATATCCCTAAAAATTTCAAATAAGGACCCCTTGAGTTAAGAATATGCATTTCTCAATAATGGCAACTAGTGATTTTTAGGGCCACACTTTCTTTGGAATAGAAACATAAGTTGCCAAAGGTTGTCATCAAATGACCAATAGCTTTTGCTTGGTCATAGCATGAGTTCACAGGGAAAGACCCATAGATATGCTAGCATCAAATCTACACAGACTCCTCCATCAAGCTAAAGATGTAGCCATAGTGTAGGTTGAACCCAAAGCTCAAACAAATTATCAAGGAGGACATTAAGCAACTTCTCTAAGTAGGGTTCATCTACATAATTGTGGGTAGCTAGTGGGTTAGTCCACTTGTTATTGTACCAGAGAAGGAAATAAAATGGAGAGTTTATATAGAGTTTTATTTGTTGAACATGGCAACCTACAAAGACCATTTTTTGTTGCTATTTGTAGAGCAAGTGTTGGACACCATTGCAAGACATTCTTATTATAGCTTTATAGATGGTTATAATGGCTATTATCAAATCTAGATTGCACTAAAGGACTAGGCCAAGACAACATTTACAAGTCCCTAGGGGACTTTTGCATACTAAAAGATGCCCTTTGGCTTGTGAAATGCTCTTATTACTTTCCATTGTTTAGTCCTAAACATCTTTCAATAATAGATTGGTAGCATTGGAAAGGATGGAACCTAAAATTTTTTTTCCACATAAATACAGATAGCCAAGTGACTTGTTTAAGAAGGATAAGTTAGTTGGAATTTTTCCTTGTAATTTGTTTTTGTCCAATTTGATGCCTCTCACTTACTTTAGCTTTGCAATTTGAGAAGGAATATTTTCACTAAATTCATTATTATCAAAATAAAGCCCTAGAAGAGATGATAAATTTGCTACTTTGAGGAATGTTTCTCGAAATAAAGTTGCCAGACATTCCTAATGTCTGAAGATTTGGCAAGGAGCCTTTAAAGTTGGGCAGTAACATTCTCATTAAATAGTTATGCTTTATTTTTAAAGATATTAGGAGAGAGCAATTGCATAGACCTTTGAGGATTAGAATAGGCTATGTGTTCATGCTCACACCACTGGTAAAGTAATTAGAGGCTATATTCAAATCCATGAGTTGAGTGCAGAGTGTCCCTAGCCATGACAGTGGCATTCCCAAAAATCTATGATTAGAAAACTCATGGCTTTGGAGTTGGATGAGATTCTACCATGACTTTGGAATGTTACTAGTAAATTCATTTACAAATAAACCCAAATACTGTAATTTGTTAATGTTGCTAATCTAGGTAGGAAGAGGATCCTACAACCTATTGTTATCTAAATCTAGATCCCAAAGAGTGGTGAGGTTGCTTAAATAGGGTGGAATGGTTCTTGCAATATTGTTTTGGTAGAGATACAATTTGGTGAGGTTGTAGAGATTTGCAAATGAGTAAGGAATGAAACCTATTAAATAATTAAACTCAAGATCCAAAAAAGTGATGAAGGGAGAAGAGAGGTTGCCCAGTTGAGCAAGAATAACATCATGAATGTTATTCTTCCCAAGATCAAGCAATTGTAGTATGTGGAGTTCTCTCAACCAGGAAGGGACATGTCCACTCAAATAGTTTTGGAAAACATTGAACTCCTTGAGGACCTAGAGTTTGGTAAGAGACTCAAGAATCTCACCACTCAAAGAATTACTACAAAGATAAAGGAATTGCAGAGAAGAAAGGTTTCCTAACTAAAAATAAATCTCACCTTCAAATTCATTCATGCATAAATCTAACACCTTAAGCCTACACAGTGTGCCAAGGGATGATGGAATTGTACCAGAGAAGGCATTGTTGTAAATGTCAAGATAGTGCACAAATGATAAGCTAGAGAGGTGGGGAGATAGGGAGTTGCATAATGTTGCATTTTCCAAAGATATCTCCACAACTCATCTTGAATGTTTGATGGAGCAAGTGATGCTAGTCCAATTACACACATTTTGAGAAGAAGCAATATCATCCCAATCTTTCAGAAAAGAGAGTGGATCTTTCATGATGCATTTCTTGAATTGAATCAAAGCTTTAGCATCATTTTCAGCTCCCTTTGCATCATCTTTTGGGTGAGCATAGATGATAATGTAGGAGCAAAAAAGGTGCAACCAAAGAAGAAGGAATAAATGGTAGACAAGGAGAAAAAAAAAGACTCTTGCAAAGGCAAAGGTCATTGTAGGTTGCATGAAATTCAACGCAACAAGAATTACATAATAACATGCATCTAATCCAATGAGTGAAAAATCTTATATGTGTGATAATTAATAAGCAAAGGAGTTGAGTTAGATTAATTGGTTTGTTTTTGTAGTGATATTATCTTCTTACATATTTTCATCATCTATTGTTTGTTTTTAGTCCTTAGTTTCCTATAGGACATGGTTAATTCTTTGTCTATATACATAGAAAGTAACAAGCAAGTATTCAACACTTATTTTTGGATAGGCTTGAATTGGATTATTTAGTTGGAGTGCATTCCCATGAAAGAGGACCACTTATTTGTGAATAGACTGACACCGATACATGCATTGACTTGACTTTGAATTATTAAGCATTGAGCATTAATTGTAATTCACATAATGGTAACTAACAACCACCAAGTAGGATTATCCATGTTTCATGCCAATTCTTTGTCTATATACATAGAAAGTAACAAGAAAGTATTCAACACTTATTTGTGGATAGGCTTGAGTTACCTTATCTAGTTGGAATGCATGCCCCATGAAAGATGACCACTTATTTGTGGATAGACTTACACCAATACATGCCTTGACTTGACTTTGAATTATTGAGCATTGAGCATTGAATTGTAATTCACACATTGGTAACCAACAATCATCAAGTAGGATTATCCTTGTTTCATGCCAATTGTTTGTCTTCATACATAGAAAGTAAATGTAAGTAGTTAACACTTATTTGTGGATAGGCTTGAATTACCTTATCTGGTTGGAATGCATGCCCCATGAAAGATGGTAATTTATTTATGGATAGACTTACAACTACCTCAACTTGACTTTGAATTATTGAGCATTTAGCATTGAATTGTAATTCATACATTGGAAACCAACAACCACAAAGTAGGATTATCCCTATTTCATGCCAATTTTTTGTCTATATACATAGAAAGTAATGGGCAAGTAGTTAGCACTTATTTGTGGATAGGCTTGAATTACCTTATCTAGTTGGAATGCATGGCCCATGAAAGATGACAACTTATTTATGGATAGACTTACACTGATACATGCCTCAACTGGACTTGGAATCATTGAGCATTAAGCATTGCATTGTAATTCACACACTTGTAACAAACAAACACTAAGTAGGATTATTCCTATATCATGCTAATTCTTTGTTTATATACATATAAAGAAACAAACAATCATTCAACATTTATTTGTGAATACGCTTGAATTACCTTATCTAGTTGGAATGCATGCCCCATGAAAGGCAATCACCTATTTATGGATAAACTTACACCAATACATGCCTCAACTTGACTTTGAATTATTGAGCATTAAGCATTGAATTTTAATTCATACACTCATAACCAACAACCATCAAGTATGATTATCCTTGTTTCATGTCAATTCTTTGTCTATATACATATTAAGTAACATGTAAGTAGTCAACACTTATTTGTGAATAGGCTTAAATTACCTTATTTAGTTGGAATGCATGCCCCATGAAAGATGACCATTTATTTATGGATAGACTTATACTAATACATTGGTGGGCTTTGATCATGGGTTTTTATTGGTCTACTTGTTGAAGGTGGAGGAATCTAGATAACAAATGGTTTCCTAGGCTTTAGAGGATTAGTATACCATGGCCTTTGTTATGACATTGATTGTAATAAAGGTGGGACACATATGATGAAAGGCTTCTTAGGGGATGAAGGATGTATTACCTGTATGATGAAGGGCTCTCTAGGCTTTGTGTTTTGGAACTATAGTGGCACCTTAATGACAAATAGCTCTCTAGGAGGATTAGACTATTTGGTTTCTGTGAATGAGGGTACAATGTAAGAGTTGTTGTTGGCTCTTGGAGAGTTGGGCTCATTCAACACCAACTCTCCATGGTCTATCATCTTCTAAAGGTCATCCTTCAATGCTAGGAAAAAATTGGTGTCATGACAAGCTTTTTGATGATAATGATAGTACCTATCTAGTCTATAGTACTTTGGTAGATTTGGATCATCTTTGGTAGCTATTGTTGAATCACTAGCTATGTCACAAAGATGATCATGTCTCTTATCAGCCTTCTTAGATAGTTGCTTATCTTGTATATAGCTATTTTTAAGAAACTTTTTTAAGATATTAGAAGGATTCATAGGCAACCTTGTGTACTTAGATCTATTCTTCAACCCAAAGTTTGGTCTTCGTTAATTTGGTGCATAGGAAGTGCATGGTTGTGATGAGTTAAGGGATGTGTTGCATGGTAGTTATCCACACCTTTCTCCTTGTTTTGACACCTTGGATACTATAGCTATAGTTCTATGTTTTTCCTAGTTTTATTACTATCCAACTTTGTGTGGTGATTTTTGTATGCCACATAGGATGGGTTATTTCTAGTCTTAGTTGCCTCCTCGATGTTCTTGGTTTGTGAGAAGGCTTGGCTTAGTAACCAAGGCTCTAGGTAGTAAAGCTTTAACTTGATAAAGTAATTTATTGCTTCCTTATAGATGGTCAAGAGGTGGATTTTAGGGATAGGCTCTATAATATCATTGAGGGTTTAGTTCCATCTTTGAATGAAGCTTCTGACTAGTTCAAGTGGCTTCATCTACACCTTCATTAGTTGAGCCAATGTGGCATCTAGCTTCAAGTTGTATCTGAAGCGGTTGATAAATTGGTTAATCAAGTCTTAAATGAAAGAAATAGAACCTCTAGGTAAGGTTTTATACCAATCTAGAGCTTTTCTCTTGAGGGACATAAGGAAAATATGCAGTATCATATGAGGCCAAGCTTGCAAAAAGAGGCATCCAGACTAGATGATGACCAAGTGTGCATTGGGATCTCCTTCATCATTGTATTTGGTGAAGTTTGGTATGGGCATACCCATAGGTAAGGTCATTTGAGGCACAATAAGACTTATAGGATCTTCTTGATAAAAGTATAGAACCTTGACCATCTAAGTTATACTAGCCTTAAGTTTTCACAGCTCTTTGGTAAGGTTTTGGATCATTTAGAAGGCTTGATCTAAGCCTTGGGGCATCCTTATGATCTATGGTTCTTGTCTTAACACTTGAGAAAGAAGTTGTGAGGATTGAGGCTCTGTGATGGATATTGACATAGATAAAAGAATTTAAATGACCACTATTGCAGGTAAGTTGAATAAGAAGGAGTTGTGAGTTGGGACATGTGATATGAAGGGAGCAAAGGAAGTTTAAGAGGCCTATGTTGCTTGGGGCCCTAATGAGGCTCCTTCTAGCATGAAAAAGGAAGATGATGAGGTATACATTATTGGTACTAGGTGAATGGAGTGAGGTTATGTGGCAAAGGGCATTGATGAGAACAAGGAGGTAGTTTGAGACATGGGTTGTGCTTGGTGTGTAGCAATGATAGGTATAGACACAAGAATAGTAGGATGGATAGGGGACAAACAAGATTGGGAAACTTGGCCCATAGACGAGGCAAGGGAGGTTGAATTGAGAGTAGTAGTTTAGGGAGCATATTATTGGAAAAGGCTTCCAATTAATTTATCAGGCTCTAGTTCCACCTCAAACTCATCCTACTCTTCTTTGTAACCCTTTGAGCTAATCTCCTCACTAAACTCATCAACCTTTATGAGTAGTATGAGCATTTACATATAAAAGTTAGTGAGGGGGATTTTGTCATATGGCAATGGGATGTATTCTTTCACATCCTAGTGTATAATTTTGAATTGACGCTTAACATTAGATTTAGAAAGTGGTATTAGGAGTTTGGCTTGTATCTTGGCATAGAGGAGGTTGTAGAACTCCTCATTGATAGCTGTGAAATCTAGGTTTTTGCCTCTTTGTCTAAGTGATTACCTTTGTTCTATGACTATGGGGTCTTTTGAGTCATAGACATGAATTGCATCTTGGTTGAAGGCCATGTATGAAAGGTCTAGTGGTAGAATGGTCAATCTATGAAAAGAAATTAATTGGCACAAACCAAGCTACATGGGCCGACAAAAACTAAACGGGGCTTTGAAAAGCTAAGCTAGGCTTTGAAAATTCTAGTAGTTGTTAGAAAATTAAAAGAAAAATAAAACCAAACTTGCTATAGTTTTTATGTTGGGCTTTAGAAAGTCTAACACTTGTTGTGAAAATATAAATATGGAAAAAGTATTTGTTTGTAGTATGTGGGGTTTTGGAAAGATACATAGGTATATTTTTGAAAATATGTTGGTGATAAAAATGGTAAATTTTTGGGTTACTTTTCAAGGGGTGTTGGTGTACTTTCCTTTTATGGAAACTATGCTGGGTATTTTTGTGCAACCAAAAATATTAGTTTTTAAAAGATACACTAGGCATCTTAAAAAACAATGCTGGGATTTGTGTGGTGATGAAAAATGTAATTTGCCCACCACAACTATGCTGGGTAGTTTGTTAAAAAGGGTAGGAAAGATGAGGTGTTTGATTTAATTAGTTTTTTTAAATTTATTAAACCAAAATTCTAGCAAGTGGAATTGCCCACAATGTAGTTTACTATATAAATCAAAATAATGATTGACACTATTACTGTAATGTAAATGGTGTATACTACACTTTGGAAAAATGGTGTTATGTTTTTCAAACTGGTAACACCAACTACGTTGGGTTTTCTAGTCATGTCTAAGCTAGAGTATGTGTAGTTGACCACTATATTTTCCATCCAACTACATTGAGGTTGATGGTGAAAAATGGGTTTTCACTTGGTAAAACCAAGCTAGAAAATTTTCTTTACAGGGGTATACATTGGTTTTAAGAAATCAACTATGAAAGTTTTTGGTTTTCCAAGGACTATACTAGTGTCTTGGTAGTATCTATGCTAGCTTTTTCTTGTAGAATTTCACAATAGATGGATTTGGGATTTTGGATGAATTTGGTTTTTCAGTGTAAACTATGCTAGCTTCAAGGAATCTAGCAACTATTGTACAGTAAATAGCCAAATCACCAACAGCAACAATGCTGGATATTATGGGTAGGAATTGAAACACCAACATTGCTTTTTGCTAGTAAATACTTATAGGTTTCAAAGGTTATAATGGTAAAAACTTGGTTTTGAAAAATGTTGGAATAGGTTTTTAGGTTGAGAATTTGGATAGATGCCCTCCATCTAACACTAGAAATTGTAGTGCCTAGAAAATTTGATCATTGGAAAACCAAAAATTCTAGGTTAAAAAGTTTAACTTCAGATTCCAAGAACCTCTAAAAATAGGATTTGAAGCATCCTAGACAGTATTGTCAATCACCTAGGAACTTAGGAATTGTAAATAGTGCAAATGAATTAGGTGAAAAATGTTGATCTAATCTAAGAAAAAGCATAGAATTTAAACTTGAAATAAAATCACACAAATGAATGAATTGTTGAATTTTATTAAAACAATAAAAATATTACAAGAGTAGAGTTTCAAGATGTACAAGTATGTGTGCTAAATGCATTGGGAGTAGCTTGAATAGTTCTTGGAGTATGATAAAATCGATAGGTTATGTTCTAAAATCGGTTGCACAATCCAAATGCTTCCAAGCTCCAACTTCCAAAAACCCCTTGTTGGTTCTTAGATTTGAATCTGCTATGTTAATTGTAAAAATGGTGAAAAAAATGCTTGACTCTTTTGCTACTAGGCAATGCACTGAGAGTTTCCAATGCTCAGCCAATTGCCAATTTGCCCAAAAGTCCTCTTAAAGTGTTGGATTTTGTTTTAAATAGATTGTTGGTGTTCAATTTGTTGTTGCAATTTTTTTGCCATGATTACTGATAGATTGAAATCATGTGCAGGCATAGCAAGCTATAATTCCTAGTGTAGTTAACCATTTATGATAAGTTTTGATAAAATAAAGCTAGAAAAACCCATTTACATGCTAAAAATAGTAAATGGATTTTTGTGACTATGTTGGTTCCATCTCAATTACACTGGTCTATGTAAACACTGCTAAGAATTGTTGTGACTATGCTGGCCATTGTCAAGAAAATGTAAAATCCAACAACTCCAACATTGGCCTGCAACATCCACATTGGGTTTTATGGCAACTATGCTAGGAGTTATGGAAAAATGAAAACCCAACACCATCTATGCTAGATGTATGTAGCTACACTGAGTTTTATTGTGATAGAAAACGTCAGTGGCTGGAAACACCAAGAGCTCTTCGGGAGAAACAGTTTAACCCCAAATCTGTGCGAGGGCCGTGCTGGATAAAATGGAAGTAGGTTGCCTTGAATGGTCTAGTCAATTAGATAGGGAATTAATTGGTGTAACTTAACCTTACATGAACGTTATTTTGTATGCGAAACACGTGAAGTAAAATTGATGATCAATAAATGTAGGAATGAAGGAAATAATGCCAAAAAATGATAATGGTAAAGAGATAACAAAATAAACTCAAATAAGAAAATGCACCGCCTCAAGGTCATGGGTTCGATTCTTTGCCTTGTTTGAAAAATGTGTAACAAGTTATATAATGCCGGAGGTGCACAGAGAATTCAAGAGTAAATAGAATGCTCAAAATGTGCCAACTATGCTCTTAAATGAGAACTTAAAAGCCAATAGAAAAGGCAATCTGAAAATGCTTGCGTAAAAAAGCCAACCCCTTGAGCGTTGTTTGCTAGGGTATTTATAGGGCCAAGAGCAAGCAAAAAATGAGGCCTAGATGCCACATGTCCTAGACCCCACAATATGCAAACATGATGGTACTATGTAGGTGTGTTGTGCTGGTCACAAGCTTTGCTACGTTGTAACCACATTGTTGAAACTACACATGTTGGAAACCTGTGTGCTAACAATGCAAGCAGAAATGGAGTCCTTGCCCTAGGGCTATGTCTTCCCTATCCTTATGAATAGGATCAAGTGTAGCAACAAATTTTGGGGGATGGACTAAGGGGTATGCCAAAGTGGAACAAAGTTGTTGATCATGGCAAGCTTAGTCATTGCTAACAAGCTGCAAAGCTAGCTGAAGATGTCCTAATGCCCCTGTCAACTTTGCATCACTTATCTATTTAGCACATTGTCATAGCGTAGCTGCTTGCTACGCTGTGCTACGCTATGTAGCATAGCACAATGTAGCCATTGGTTCACTTACGTTGTCTAGCATATTGACGTAGCATAGCTACTTGCTACACTATGCTAAGCTATGTAGTGTAGCATAGCATAATCGTTGGTCTAAATAGGAAAATTGCGTTGGAGTCAATAGCATTTGTTGGAAGCCTTGGCGCATGTCGAGTTAATCTTTGAGGCACTTCGTTGATTTGCATCTTTGCTATGCTGTGCTATGCTACGTAGCGTAGCGTAGCATAGCAGGTAATGTAACATGCATTTCTGTCAAAATTGTATAATTTCATAAGAAAACTTTGCTTGTGGTTCAAGGGCTAACTAAGACAGGGTAGTTTTGGAAGCCGTCATGTTGCACTTGCTACGCTCTGCTACACTATGTAGTGTAGCACTCTTTGTTGGCCAAATTCTGACTTTTCCTTGCGCGAACATCTTGCCAAAATTTGTAATTTGGATGCTTGATTGTTTTTTTCAAAGGCTTGCTACACTGTGCAGTATAGCATAGTGTAGCAGACTTCTCCACTAGAAAACTTGGTGGACTATTTTGTCCATCCTGAACATCGCCGACAACTCTAGGCGTAATCTCTGTGTAGACTGTCGGTCGGACCAACTATCCATTTGGACAGGTTGGTGAGCCCAGCAAGCCTACCAGTCCTAGAATTAGAAAACTTGCTAAACTAGACACTCAGTGTGAACCATCATGATGCTATACTTGTGAAAATCCTTTCCTAAGTTTCAAGACTCTGCTGGAACATGAGAGTCTTGAAATTTTATGGTGGTTCACTGGCCCCTCTTTGTTGATGTCTGGAGGATGGGCCCGAGAGACACTAACAAAGAATACGAAATACCATGAAAGACAAGATGCTAACATCGCTCTTCAACAATCATCCAGATGTCGCTTAGCTATGCTTGAGAGTGCTAGGATACTTATATAGGGGAAGGGGAAAGGGTGGATCTGTGGGGATAGTTTCAGAAAGGGAAATATGTAGCATAGTGTGGTCCATTATTGGAGTGCTTGTGAGGGAGTTGATATGCATGGGAATCTTTCTCTTTTACGCTTCTGACCTCTCATTGAAATGCTTAGAGATGGTCATTGCGAAACACCTGATGTGCCATTCGTTTTGGGCATGTTTTTTTTTTGAGATTTTGCTATTTTATGCTTTTCTTTTGCTATTTTTCCATGTTCATTTGCAAAAAACCTTATTGTAGGATAGGTGTTTCCTCCCTAGGATGAGTTGTGTTATATCCACGTGGGGCTTTGACCCACCTACAGATGCTTCCCATGCAGCAAGCTACATTACGTGCATCATGATCTTTGCAGTTGAGCATATGGGAAGGCTTTACAAGCATCAGGAAAACTTGTAAAAAGAGGTGTGAGAAGGAGATTTGTGGGTGTAAGGAACGAGGTAAAGGAGGTTAGGGGGGAGGATAGGATGTGCACTCCCAAGTAGCCAAGCTAGTTAGGATGACCACCTTGGACCAATGTAGTGTCCTGCCACCCTGGTGAAACGCACCTCCAATCGACACCCCTCCGACACCTACCTTGCAAACACAACAGAGAGCAAACTAGAAGAAACAACGATCAAGAAAAATGAGGGCAAAGGTCTTGTTTTCTTTGGACACTACTGGAGCAATGGACATTGTTGTTGAGGCATGCAATGTTCAAACCAGAAAGGCTAGCAACAGTTCTAGTAGCATCAGCGTGGAGGGGTTGGCACCGAGGAGGCTAGGAGTTGTGGTGATGCGAGTGTTCAAGAATCCCTGCCCAACGCAAACATCATGTAGTTCAATAGTAAGCGGAGAGGCTTAATAGTTGAACGTCTTTTGAGCTTGAATAAGAGTAGGGGCTGGAGGGTAGCAAATTTGTGGCTGGGCCACAATAGTACTGGGACTCTAGCGATAGGTGCTGGCCCTGAAAGCTATTTCCAGGGCAACGGGTAGTGGTAGCGGTAGCTTTGGAAGGTCATCAAGATGTCCGATGACATCTCCGGATGATTAGCAAGATGCCAGGGGTGATGGTATTGTATATATTCTAGAGAGTGTCTTCTTGGCATCGTGAACTGTGTTCTGGAACTGCAACATCTCACTTTATCTTGGGACAAGGCATGCTCGCTTACTTGTAGGGTCATGGATGCACGCTAAGGATGCTATGCCACGAACCCCGTTTAAGGTCTTGGTAGACCATCAGATGTGCAGGTTTAAGGTCCCAGCAGACCGTGGTGTGCTATTTTAAGGCCCTAGAAGACTACTATGCTAGTTTAAGGTCCTAGTAGACCGCTATGCTAGTTTATCATCATAGTGGATGGTGGATGGGCTAGTTTAAGGTCGTAGCAGACTGTCTATGCCAGTTTAACATCATGGCGGAGGTTTTGTGCCAGTTTATAGTTATGGCAGACTATTTGTGCCATTTTATAGTCGTAGCAGACTATGGATGCTTACCTGTGCTAGTTTATAGTCATAACGGACTATGGATGCTTACCTTGCTTCTGCCTCAAATGTAGTATGGCTTCAAGTATAGGTGATTTATAGGGTTTGCGAACTCTCTACCATCCATGTTTGCCAACTTAAAGGCTCCATTCTTGTAGGCTTTTGTGACTATGAATGGGCCTTCCTAGTTCACTGAAAACTTGTTTGCATGTTCACACACAGCTTTGAGGACTAGGTCCCCCTTTTCTATCGGCCATTGATGTAGGTTTGCATGATGCTTCTGCTGTTGCCTGTCTTGATATCACTCGATGTAGCCAAGTGTTTGTGCATGCTCCTCCTCTATGGAGTTGAGGTCGATGATCCTTGACTTGTTGTTTTGGGCTTCATTTACAACATTTGATAGGATCATTCGAAGTGACGGTACATGTAGCTCAAGAAGTAACATAGCTTTAGATCTATAAACAAGGCTATAAGGTGTTTTACCTGTTGCCATTCTGCATGTTGTTCTATAAGCCCATAGCACATAGAGGATTTGCTCATGCCATCACCTCTTGCTATTGCTAAGCATCTTCTTGAGCAAGTTGATGATGGCTTTGTTCGTAGCTTTTGCCTATCCATTTGCCTACGGGTAATATGGCAACAAGAAATATTTACTAATGCCAAGGTTTTTGCAGAAGGTTTTTCTTTCTGCACTACTAAACTATGGCCTATTTTCGGTCACAATAGTCATGGGAAGCCTGAACCTTGTTACTATGTTATCCAATATAAAGTGGCAAACCTGTTGGGATGTAGTCTTCCTAAGGGGGATAGCCTCTACCCACTTTGTAAAGTAGTCAGTGGCAGTGATGATGAAGCTCTACCCTACAAAAGACTTAGGTGTGATAGGTCCTATAATGTCCAATCCCCATCGTTGGAATGGCCACATGATCTGTTTAGGGTGCAACTTGGTAGGTGAAACGTGTATGAGATTTGCATATTGTTGGCATGTGTCACAAGTCTTAACCTTGGTAAGGTAATCTCGTTCCATGTGAGGCCAGTAATACCCTAAGTGTCTAATTTTTTCTGCCATGGCCCTAGGGGCTATGTGTCCACCACATAGTCCCTCATGGACTTCATTGATAATCTTTTGTGCTTGGTCCTCATTTACGCATGCTAGCAATATCCCATCAAAGGAGCGTTTGCATAAAGTGTTATCTCCCATTAGTACATATTGCCAAGCATGCTTTCTAATTGCATCCCTTTGGGTAGATGTTAAACTGTGTGGAGGCTTGCCATGTTGTAGATAAGCTTTAATGTTGGTGTACCACTCTTGGGTATCAGTAGCACTTACAGAGGCTACGTGTACTGCTTGCGTGATAGACTCTGTACACTTGGTTATCAATGCAGGCAAGGTTGCAAATAGGTGTGGTAGCACATTTAATGCTAGCATGGCCAAGGCATCTGCTATGGTGTTTTCACTATGTGGCACATGTTGGACATCTGTTGTGGAAAATTGTTTGAGCAAGCTTTTGGCTAGGTCACAATAGGATTGTAGATGAGTAGCTTTGTAGGTATAGACCTTAGTGATTTGATTGACGACAAGCTGGGAGTTACCTTGAATTGCCAAATGTTGGATTTTTAATTTTTGGGGTGCTAGGAGGCCTCTGAGGAGTCCTTCGTACTCAGCCACATTGTTCGTACAAAGGAATGCGAAGCCGTAAGTGAAGGGTTGCATGTTCCCTGAGGTAAACGAAATGATGGTGGCAGCACTACCACCTCATGTAGTCAAGGTGCCATCGAAGTGCAGAGTTGCCTCAAAATGCGATGGTACAAGATTGATAGTGAAACACCGTGAAAATTGCGAGTCGGCCTCAGGCAAAGATTTGCAATTCAGGCAAGGGCGCATGTCAGAATTCTAGAAGGAAGAATAAGACAAAGTAACACCAAGAGGCGCATAGCATCAAGTCTTCAACCTCCTGTGCAGATTCCTAATCTTACTATGTTTTCTCTGTTTACGCTATACCACGTGACGTAGCATAATGGCGCTTGGTGTGATTCTGTTTAAACATAGTCCAGTATCAGAAGGCTAGTTACTTCGGCATGGGGAAAGGCTTGAGCAGCGTAATATGCAACTTCTCGTATATTTTGCTAAGTCTTTTGTTCAAGGCCAGGTTTACGCTCTGTTATGCACAACAGCGTAATGAGCTCCAAAACAGTCAAAGGCAAAGTCTAAGAAAGTGCGATTGCTCATCATACGCTCATCACGCAACGTAGCGTATCACAGCGTATTGCGTCGCCAAGCTAGACATCGTTTATGCTTCATTACGTGCGGCTGCGTAAGCGAGCGTAAAATAGCTTGAATCCATTGTTTCCATGTTATGTTACGCTCGTGCACGTAACGCAGCGTGAGTGAGCGTAATATAACCCAAAGACAGTTGAAATACGCCCAACACGCATCTGTTCTTTACACGCACAATACGCAAATAAGTGTATTGTGCGTAGTCATGAAGTTTGACACAAAAATGGTCAGACCAACAGTACCCAAAACATTCGGGACACACATCATTAGGGTTGCACCTTTTCCACAGGGCGTCGCAACCTATAAATACCCCAGTTGACAAAGATATAAGGGGTTGGCAAATCAAAGGGGCAAAGGGTAGTTTTTCTGAGCACAGGAGCACTTATCACTTTGAGCAGAGATAGAGAGAGCAGGACTTTGGTAATTGTTGAAAGCATCACCTTCCAGAAGAAAGAGAGCACAGTTCGCTTTGAGCATCGGCAACAAGAGTAGTCGTTCTATTGGGGAAGACATAGCTTTCTCCATCAGCGACCACTGGCGGTCCTAAACAGAAACTACCTAAGGCGAAAGAAGTAGATCCAAGATCGTGGGATCATCTTGCATGGTTTGTAGGCTCTATTGGTCAGAAACAGTTGATCGATAGACGTC
>MNCI01003767.1:189911-299763 GCA_015680685.1 Gnetum montanum
TTCCACGAGATATTCATTATCTCCATCGGTTTACTGACTAGTAAGTCCCTGTCTGATCGACAAGACCGTTGAGGGCGTCGCGGACTCGTTTTTCCAGCATAGCCCTCGCACAGATCCGTGGTTAAAACTGTGTACGCGGGATTTTGTTTGGTATTTTCCAGCTGCCGACGTTGTCTATCGTTACAGTTTTCTGGTGCTAGAAGGAGGGCCTAGGCTCCGATCCGAATATTTTAGGTAGCCCTGTTAGCGATCCATACCCTAAACCGTAGACGTAATACCTCTAAGGAAGTTTACGGCAAATCGTGTGGTGTAGATCGGTCGCAAGGATGATTTCTTTGGAATCCTACAGGGTAGAAAGCTTATTTGTGCTTTTGTTGCCAGCCATTTCTTAGATCTGATTACCAGTTATCGTTAATCTCATTGCTCAATGGATTCCTTGTACACGACCACAACCGCCATGGTCCCTGCCGATTTGGGTGCCACATCTGTGAACCCTATCGCGGTCACCAAACCAGCTCCTGGCGCAATAGGATCTCAAGGGCCATTGCGCCGATCATTGAGACTTCAGGGAAAAGAGCCCGTCTTCATGGTCATAACCCTTAAAGAATATAACTTCATATGTGTTAAGATCCAGGCGAAGCTAGCTCTTAGCCGAGCTGAAGTCGAAGCGAAACGAAACTTTGAGGTGGTCCACCGAGGGGGCCATGATTTCAAGCCAACAGCTTACGACATTATTCCCTTGACCGAACATCAACATGAACTTATCACACAGTTGGTCATGGCCAAGAGCCAGGCTGCACAGGCTATGGTGGAACCCCAGAATGGGGAGGAGGAAGAGGACGAATTGGCAGCCCAGTCGGAACATTCGTTCCATACTCTGAGCCCCCACACGTATGTAAATCCCCTGTTTCCCTTCAACGGAGAGGCCACTCCTCTTGACTCAGCCATAACCACACAGATGCATGTCCCCATCATTCCACAAGCCACTGTGTAGCCATCTAGGCTACAAGTGCAAGTGCCCCACAATAATATGGGGGTAGTCACATCATCACGAGTTCTTAGCATTCCAGCGGTGGTCCTGGCGACCACCGCATCCCATTTCATCCCTCAGATACAACCTCACACCATATCAACAACTCGCCCAGCGTAGATTTTACCGCCCCCGCCCCCTCCAACTCAATAGATCACCATAGTTGTTCAGCCACAAACATACATCCAACAGCCTGCCGCAAGTTAGTGGGCCAACCCTGTAGCACAACACAACCAGTCTGTGCTGTATGGTGTGCAACCCTCTATTGCACCCGCAACACAAGTTTCACAGGTGGTTCCGCAGTATATCTATCCTTATCTTACGCAGCAGGCGGCGGCTAACCCCTCTTCGAAAACCAGTGGGTGGTGGTCTTCATAGGCCCGTCCACCTGCAGGGATCCCCGCCCACAAGTAGCCAGCCAACCTCTCCCGGCGTTTCTATTCCCTAGCACCGCCCTCCCAGTCCAACCTCCTATGCCTTCTGCACAAACACTTCCGTCAACAGGTCTGGACCAAGCCTTCCAGCTTATACAGACTCTCACCGAGGAGGTTCGACGCCTCAAAGCCGCTAGTTCTGATACCATTCAGATCATGGACTTTTACCAGGATGATCCGATTAGCCCAGCGGTCCCTATGCTGTCGTTGCCACCAGGGATGTCCCTACATCATTTCACCAAGTACAATGGGGAGGGAGATCCCAACGCTCACTTGGTCACGTTTAGGTCTGAGTCCTTGTTGCAATAGTGGCCACACACCATCATCTGAGTCTTTGCAATGTCTCTAACAGGGAAAGCTTTGGATTGGTACCGAGCCCTCCCACGCTCTTCCATCTCAACCTTGGAAGAGCTGCTGACCCAATTTGTGACCCGCTTCAAATACAACTTGAAACCGGAAGTCACATTGGATCAGCTCATGGGGGTGAAGCAAGACCCGCTTAAGCCCATCCAAAAGTTCATACAGCGCTGGAATGCTACCTTGAATGAGATCCGCGAGCCGATCGCGGACTCACATCTACTGGCTATATTCAAGGGAGCAGTCAACGACTTTATTAAGTCAAAGCTGTATTATCTTTCCCCCAACTCTCTACACCAGGCCTTTGCTCAAACTAGAAGCATCCAAGATGCTGCGGAGGCCAGCAAGGACCCGGCGTATGTCACCTACAGGAATGCACACAACAAGAGCAAAGACAAAGGTAAAGTAGCGACAACGACAGTAGCTGCGATGACTGAAGGTACAAAGACTAAGAACAAGAAGGCACCCACGGCACCTCCTGAAATCACGGCTGGTGCCAGCACCAACCAAGACACAACTGCCCCTGAAGGGCCCCCCAGCCTAAGCCAAACTTTGAGCGTAAGGATCGCTCAAAGTACATGACATTACCTATGAAGCATTCCAAATTGCTGAAACAACTGCTAGGGACAGGGCACATTCAACCTAAAAAGGTGTCCGAGGAAGCTCTGAAGCGTCACAGACGTCATTGTGAACTGCTAAAGAACCCTTCTTTAGCCTTACCTAACGAACCACCAGTTCCAAGATCTTTCAGGCTAGACCATTTCTGTGACTACCACCAGCTGTGTGGTCACGATACGGATTATTGCTAGGCGTTGAAATACGACATTCAACGTATGCTGGACGATGGTTCACTCAAGTTAGACAGCAGCAACCCGACGCGTCTAGAAAACCAAACATTGCACGTATATAAGGACCCGTTGAACACAAACGATGATCCTTATACAATCATTGTGGTAAGTACGGACAGTGAAAGGAGGGAACCGCAAAAAAAACCTTTTACTTTGCATGTCCCTGCCAGCTCACAAAGGGGGCCAACCATTTCATCGGCAGCCAGTGGGGTCTCAAGGCTGCCCTTCATTATACGGGCACCTTCTTGGATACACCCTTAGTCATGCAGCGACAGTCAAGCCGTGGCCTCGTCCACACCCATGCCTAAGGTGCCCTTCATTATTAGGGTGCCAAAACCATAGGCTGCTCCTCTCACGCAGGGTCAGACCTCCAACCAAAAGCATCAACCATCACCTCCCATGCGAAAGGGAAAGGACACAGTAGTTAACGCAATGAAAGACCATTCTACGCTCGGCTTCCCTAAGCCTAGGCCCCTGGCCTCTGTGCCTTTGCCTGTACCTCAGGGGTAGGATAAATGCAACCGCCTTCTCTTGGCAAGAAAAAGAACAGCCCCCCGACTGACACCGCTCTACCTCGGGAGATTCGTCGCTTGGGCCGAATGGAAGAGGATAAGGGGGATAAACAACCTAGCTGAGAGAAGGACCTCCTCGACGCATTTACGCAAGTTAAACAGGCTTTCAAACAAAAAAACACAACCCTGAGCCTTTATGACCTGCTTATGACGTCTCGAGAGCACCGTGAGGCTATGGTTCGCATGCTCACATCCATATCAGTGGATGAAAGCTTGCCAGCGGAGGAGGAAGCAATACATGCTGTCATGTTTCCTTCCAAATCTGAGCAACCTACGCCTACCTCGCTGACCTTCCACGACAAGTCTATCAAAGATGATCCTGAGAAAGGTCAAGTCACAACTGAACCTATGTTCATCACCATCCGGGTCAGTCAATACTGGATCCGGAGAGTGCACATAGACGATGGCGCAGCTACCAACGTCATTCCCTATTCCATCGTGGATAGGTTGGATCTGGTCGACCAGATCATGCCCACGAAGACAGCTTGCGTAAAATCGTTCAACGGGGCACGGGTTCAAGTTAAGGGGACGGTGCGTATTGAGTTTGTGGCAGGGGATCAATTCCCAACAGAGGTCACTTTCTTAGTCGTCGAGGAGATGCCACGGTTTAACCTGATCTTGGGGAGGTCATGGTTAGCCCAGTTGAGGGTGGTTTCGTCACCGATACACCAAGAGATACACCTTCCCTATGCCAGAGGGGAGGTTGTGATACGCAGTGATGAAGTCACCCCCACGACCGTCAATAAATTGAAGAAGAATGGGGTTCAGAGATAGAAATGACTGATGATCAAACTCGTCTCCAAATCCCTCAACAAACTGACAGCAATGATAACGGTCTAGCTTGGGTCGACCTGCCATTTTCGGATGGTAGCATAGAGGAGTCAAACCATAAGTCTCCTTGCCCTTACGCAATGCTCAACGTAAAGGCCATCAAGAGGCAATTGCATATTAATGGTTGAACGATGGTCCTTGCGTATGTTATCATGTTTTGGCAAATTATCGCGGCTTGTACTTAGCCATTTCTTTTGTTTCGTACATTTTCATGTTACATTCACTTTCGGAGTTTACGCTTGTCATTTATTATGTTATTCAATTTACTGTACTCATACTATTTATGCTTTCTATATCACGCAGTTACCCCATGGCCCGCAACGGCCTTAAACTAGTTACACAGAATTGTATATCATTATCATTTATGCGTATTACGCTTTGGCCCGCAATGGCCTTAAACTAGTTACACAGAATTGTATATCATTATCATTTATGCATATTACGCTTTGGCCCGCAACGGCCTTACACTAGTAGGCCCACAATGCTCTTAAACTAGTTACATAGGATTGCATGCTATGACTATTCACACTTGATTACGCAGGCGCGGCCCGCAAAGGCCTTAAACTATTCGCTAGTTTACGCAAAATCATATGACGGCCCACGATGGCCTTAAACTAGCCATTACATTCCATCATCATAACTTAGGCGAAATCCTTAATAATTACGTTCATGCTGTGCAGATAAAAGCATAAAAGCCAAAAAAGACAAAATAATTGACATTTAAAACATCCACCAGGTCTTATAACGCTTCTTTTAAGTCATTCATAAAACAATACTTTACTTCACCATCAATAAAACTATGCGTAAACCACAATTACGCATTTCCTCTACTGCCACTATCGCCAGTGTCTCTTAAGTCCGGATCCAGCCCTAATGGATCATCCTCCAGTGGGCCATCGTTTCTGGGAATTATTCTTTTACGAAGAATTTCCTCTTCATGAGGTCCTCGTTTCACCACCGGCTTCGCGGGAGGATGCTCTTCATCGCTGCGCTCCTCCTCTTCCTCTACTTCTTCTTTTGCTTCTGCTGCTTCCTCTGCTAACTCCTCAGCTGGCTCATCTTCTCTATCCTCTTCTGGTACCTAGATACAAAAGAAGAAATCATATTAGCAGCACAAGCCTTGATGAAACAATTAGAGAATTTAGATTTAGTCATGCAGAAGATTACTTGCGATGGCCCTGCTTCCGCAGCAAAGGGAAGCTTCTCCAGGCCAGCCCACAGGCGCTTCATAATCTCTTCCTCCGTTAGATCTGGCCACACATCCTCTCCCAAAGTAGCTCCAGCCTTCACTTTCCCTTTCTCCACGCTAGTCCAGCGGGGTGGATCAGGGAAGAACGTAGGAACTGTCCTCTGGCCCCCAGGGAGAGTCATCTCCCTCTCCGAAGACGCACTTACAGTCACCTACTCTTCAAACTTCTTGAAGGCTTCTGATGCTCCGATGACGTCCAGGAAGACTTCCAAGGATTGGGCTTTGATGGAAAAATTATGATAAAGTTTGCGATAAGCGATGCTTTCTCGCTTATACAAGTGCTTGTGGTCTTTCTCCTTCTACCCCCACTCTTGCACACATGTGCAATAATCCCTCCAATCCTGGCTTTTTTGAGCTAGGAGTTCTATCTGCATCCACTACTCTACCAACGCCTGACTGGTCTGTACGCTATTTTTAATGGCGGTCCAATAACAGGAGTAATCGACAACAGCGGTATGCCAGTCTTCATCCCCTGTCGCTCGCGCCTGTAGGAAGTCGCACCGTGATCTTAAGTCTCCGACCTCTTTGGTCAGAGACTCAACCCTCTGCTCCAACCCATGTAGCCTTTTCCATAGATTTTCGTTTATGCCCCTACTTTCCCATAAGGAGCGTGTCGAGCGTAACGCACATTTACGCATTTCCTCATAAATGTGACGTGGCACGGCTGCTTCATCGAATGGTGGCTCCACTGTGTCCAAATCAATGGGCTCCGTGGGATCCCATCGAGGGCAAGCTCCTAACAGAAACAACCATCAATGCTGGTGACACATTACCACTATGTAATATCACAAACTTACTACAACCATAACGTACCAACTCCAGGTTCGATGCGCTCTAGGCGCTCGATCATGTCACTGACAACACCTTCCATGAAGGCAAATTTGTCAGGGAAGTCTCTCCACACTCTGTTCACAGTGACAGACGTGGATACATCCTCCTCCCATGTAGCATAATCTAGTTAGAAACTTCATCTATTTACAGAATCCTGCAAACGTGCTAACACTCACATTACCTCTACTGGTGACAGTGGCAACTTCGCCAACATCTTCCGCCTCCTTTTCCTCTTCACACACTTGAGTCTGTGCGTAGCACTGGTTCCAGTAGCTGGGGCCTCCCCACACACATGAGTCTGTACGGTGCTTGTCTCGATAGCTGGGACCTTTTTTTCTAAAACTGAGGCCCCTTCCCCACGACTTAGTACTACTGCCCCTGTCTCAGGGGTCAGTTCCTCTGTAATTTTCACTGGTCATATCACAACACCTTAGTATATCATTCCAAACATTCCAAACAAACATTGCGTAATACAGTTCCTTCGTGCTTACCAGGCAAAGGCTTTCTCTGCTGAACTTTGATCACCACAGTTTGGCCTACGCCGCTCCCAGGCTCGGCAGAAGCCTCGGTTATACGAAGTATTTTGCTCTGAGCTGCAAGTTCCATGATTTCCTCTGCCAGATGTTTTCCCCATGACGCATCGCCAGTGTATGTAGGCATTATCCCACCTATACTGTCGGGGCCTCACAGTCGAGACGCCGCCAACCCCTTGGTTGTTATAGACAATGACTCCCCGATCCCTTCCGGTGGATCCTGCCCACAGGTAGTGCTGAGGATATGGGTAATCTAAGGTCTGGATAGCTGGCCTCGGTCTTGTTGTACCCAGACCCCATTCCTTTGGATGACCAGAAACTCAGCAAAACGCCGAAGGCAAGCTATGAAGAAGGCGTAATGCACATTAAAACGAGACTCAAGCTTCTTGTGAAGCTTGATCATCTCGTTGCGCAGCCCCTTAGTGAAATAGCTTGCCCAATTGAATTGGGTCCCCTCTTCCAGAACCTCCTGCATAATATGGGTCTGTTCTACAGAAAAGAACTTCCCTTGCGAGAGGATTTGGGAAAAGTCTGAGCCCGGAAAAGGGGATAAAGTGTCTTGGCAACGGCCATCTGGAATCTTTCGCAAGGAAACCCTTTAGTCTCCTTCGGGACCCTTACCCACTCCTTCAGCCACTCTTGGAAGTCAAGGCTCCTCTTCGCCTTCTCACTTACAGGAAGGCCGTCTGAGGGGATGCCAAATAGGTCTGCAAAGAGCTGAGCGTCAATGTTAAAGCTTACGCGTACATTATGTACGCGCGTGCAAAAATGCTCTGCCTTTTCATTGAAGGAGTTGACCAGGGTTAGCATTTCATTGGCGGGGACATCAGGAGTTGTAGCTAAAAATAGATGCATTAGCCCTGCTGCTCGGATCTTGGTGGTCACCGTGACTGGGGCCGCCAAGTGGCCGAGCTAGCGCTGTGCGTCCTTGATGTCTCTGTAGCAGAAAAGGACAGTGTTCGCCTCGCGGCCGGAAATCGTAAGGGTAATCTCCCGGGATTCCCTGACTGAACAGCGTAAAACACAAATCAAACTAAAACACTATTATGCAACACTCACAATTTACAACTGTAATACGCAATAATTGACTATACAATAGCCTTACCAGGTCCAAATGGCAAGGGAAATGGCGGAAGGTTCCACTGCATGTCCTCAACGGTAAGGGGCAGATCTAAGGTCCAGTCATCGTGCAGCCACCTGAGTCTCTGGCAATTCTCAAAAGCCCCAGCATAGCGGGTGGGGTACTCACGCATGTCAAAGCCAATCTGCCCTATAACACCAATGCGCACGTTGCTAGTTGAAGTAAATGCCATTATTGCCGTTTCGGCCCATGATAACGCATCTCCATTTCCGCTAACCTGTTGCCATGAATAAAAAAACTGTACCATACAACATAGGCTTATCTTATATTTCACATCAATGACAGACATATAACATAAAAAAACAAAAAAAAAACAATATACAGTTAATAAAATTTGCTTACCCGCCTGCGTAGTACACCGTGCTTTTGGGTTCTGGAAATAGGTCGAGACATGGCGAGCCATGAACAGCGTGTTATATGCATGATAACAACTGAACTGAGCCATTTCCCAAATCCAGTTTAAGCTCCTTAAGCCCCAGGCGCTAAGTTCTCGGTCCTCGGGACGACCCGTATCGATGGCCCTGTCTGTCAAAAAGGCTAGAATCCCTTGTGCAGAACCCACTAGCAGGTGCTCTAAAAGGGCACCAGCAATGTCGCCAGACAAATTAGACCACACAATGATGTTGTAGTTGCGCAGCAAGAACTGCAGAAACTCCAGTGCACCCCGTCAAAACCATATGGCCTTCCCTTGCAATTGCGTTTGTGGGGGAGGGACATTGGGGACGATGGGGTTTATACAACACAAAACCCCGACAATATCCAAGACAATCAGAACAGGCTTTAGCATAACGCTATACAAAAAACCCAATACATACATTAACGCCTACATTTACATTTGCATGACTAATATAGAAAACTTGCTACACCTAGTTATCCAGGCCGAAATCGCCCAAACCCTTGCAATAACGCAAGGTTCGTCCCTGACAACGGCGGTAGACACAACCCCATCAAACCCTCGCATTAACCCAAGGTCCACAATTTGAAATCCACATTCACGCAAAAGATGCCATGAAAAGTAGAGATTAAAACAAACATAAGCATGTAAGGAATGACCTACTGGTTCAAAGACGTAGGGTCACGAACATCGACCACCGCCTGCGAAATGCGCTCCAGATTTTCTTGCACCTCATCGATTTTGGCTAGTTTTGCATTTTTCCTTTTGATTTTTGGTGCCATTGTAACAGCTTCAGAATTTTTCACCGTTTAACACTTGCAAATCTTTGCAAAATCACACGCTCTAATCCTCTGCTCTTCCTTCTCTCGCTTAGCAACAGTTACGAATTCGAATTCACAACAACCAACAGCCTGTCCTCATCAAAAACTACATACTTATATGCGAGGATCACCGACTTGATATCCGATTTCAGCAGGACTTTCCTAAAATGGAACTTGAAAATCAAGATATTAATGCGGCTGATATCGCACACGCCACTGTCCGAAATGACGTTAAACTACCACATCTTATCGCCTCATAATTAGGTTGCATTAATTTCAGCTTGTTTACAATATTCAAAATTCAGTTAGCCTTCCACGTTCGACGACATCACGTCACTTTTCTCCTAATCATGTACGCACTTGGCGTTTTTGCAGGGCAGACGGCAAATGGACGTAACATTTTCAGCACGTCTAACTTTGACGGGCCCATACGGGAAGGTAGTTCGGCAATTTGACTCCACGCTAGTAGACGTTAACCCCCCTTTAGAAGACATAACCATAGCCGCGTCGGAGACATATCCAGAATGGCCAGAACAGTCGACACGTACGCTAGACCTGGAGGCTGGAGACATAACCGAAGACCCCCTCAGTGAGGTTTCTATCGTTACGCATAAGGGTGAAGCCAGAACGCTTAAAGTCAGCTCTTTACTAGACCAAAAAATGCACGATGCTATAAAACAGGTCCTGCAAGACAACATTACTGTCTTTGCATGGTCATACAAGGATATGCCTGGACTAGATCCTAGGTTAATCCAACATAACATCATCTTAGATCCACAGATTAAAGCAGTTAGGCAAAAGGCACGCAAAATCAAGCCAGAGATAGCGCTAGCCGTGTGTGATGAAATCACCAAATTGTATTAGGCTGGTTTCATCCATGCGGTCGATTACTCGGACTGGGTATCTAACATTGTAGTCGTCCCAAAGAAGACCGAAAGCATACGCATCTGCATAGACTTCCGGGATTTGAATAAGGCCACAATCAAGGATAACTTTCCACTACCGAGTATCGACCAGCTAGTCGATACGATAGCTGGGCATGCGCTTCTATCCTTTATGGATGATTTTTCAAGCTTTAATCAGATTCGAATCAACCTAGAACATCAATTGACCATGACATTCATGACGCCCTGGGGCACCTTTTGCTACACTATGATGCCTTTTGGTCTAAAGAACGCCAGAGCAACGTATCAACGAGCCATGACATACATCTTCAGCGATTACCTCCTAGGAAGGCTGAATGATTACGTAGACGATATAGCTGTTAAGTATTTAAAATCTGAGGATCATTCAAGAGACCTGGAATTAGTCCTTAAAAGATGCTCCAAATATGAGCTCCGGCTTAACCCAAAGAAATGCGTCTTCGGAGTCAAAACCGGACGCATGTTGGGGTTTGTGGTGTCGGAAACCGGCATACGAGTTGACCCTGATAAGGTCAAACCTATTGTCGAATTAACGCCTCCTACAGACCTCAAGCAATTACGCGGGTTACAGGGACGCTTACAATTTATACGTCGGTTCATCTCGAGGTTAACTGATAAGCTACACCCTATGCAACACTTGCTAAAAAAGGGGGTTAATTTCAAATGGACCGACGATTGCCAATGTGCGTTTGACAGCTTAAAACAAGAACTGCAACATTTACCGATGGTTTTCCCACCACAAAGGAACTTGCCATTTTACATTTACCTCGCAACTTCGGACGTAGCGTTAGCCGCATTACTTTGTCAAAGGAGGGATGATGGGTCGGAAGTGCCCATCTACTACTTGAGTCATGCTCTATGTGCGTACGAAACGAGGTACAATGACGTAGAGCGTAATTACCTAGCATTAGTTTTTACGCTTAAAAAGTGTAGGCATTATCTTTTCCGTAGCAAGGTCAACATCATCTGTAAAAACAACATTCTTAGGGCCATTACGCACAACTTATACGAGAGCAGTAAAATAGCTCGCTGGAAGGCTATCACGGCAGAATTCGATCTGCACTATATTGGCCAATCATCTACGAAAGGCCAGGCAATAGCTAACCAGTTAATAACTTCACCAATTAACAATCAGGTGACTATAGAGCCAGAGTTCCCTGACGAACATGTACATAGTTTAAGCCCTGTCTTGATAGGCCCTGAAGCAACGTTGTATTTCGACGGAGCTTCAACCGCTAGAGGTGGCAGTGCTTCCACTATTATTACGCTATCGCCTGAGGATGTGCGTCTCCAAGCTTATCACTTGACCTTCCCCTGTACGAAAAATGTGGCAGAGTACGAGGGGCTCCTCAGGGGATTACTAACTGCCAGTGAATTCGATGTTTGACACTTGGCGATTAGGGGCGATTCGATACTTATCATAAATCAGATCACAGGAGTCTACGCCTGCAAGGCTGTACATTTGTAGCCCTACTACGATAAGGCTAAAGACCTTCTGAGACGATTTGTGACCATCGATGCCCAGCACATGCCACGCACGGATAACACACTAGCCGACGCACTGGCTACACTGGTTTTGAACGTGCCTTCACATCTTTTGGACACCTTCCCTGCATTGATAACAGACTACGTAGATCCTATCATTCAGACGGCGTAAATCTCTTCTCTTCTCGAGGAAAGCACACCTGAATGGTACGACGACATTAAAACTTACCTTTTACAGGGCGAGCTACCGTCTGAATTGACACGCGCACAGAAAGATGCGATCCGCAAGTTGGCTAGGCAATATGTCATCATCGGAGACAACACTCTTTGTAGACGCTCCTTTGATGGTGTGCTGCTTACTTGCATTGACAAAAACCAAGCGCAGGATATAGTTGGCGAAGTTCACGAGGGACTGTGCAGCGGCCACGTAGCACCACGGGCTATGGCCCTAAAAATTCGTCGCTTAGGATACTACTGGCTACGCATGAAAAAGGATTTCCTAACAAAGGTTAAAACTTGTGACATGTGTCAGCGTCACGCAAATCTCATACACGTGTCACCTATAGAATTACATGCAACGCAGATAACATGGTCATTTCAGCGATGGGGACTAGACATTATAGGCCCTATCACGCCGAAATCTTCCGCAGGTCATAGCTTCATTATTACCGCTATTGAGTATTTTACAAAGTGGGTAGAAGCTGTTCCCCTGCGAAAGATCATATCTCAGCAGATTTGTCATTTTATCCTGGACAATATAGTAACCAGATTTGGTCTCCCGATGACTATCGTGACCGACAATGGGCCACAGTTTAGTAGCACGGAAACCAAATCCTTCTGTGATAACCTAGGTATTAGACAATCTTTTTCCTCCCCCTATTACCTACAAGAGAATGGTCAAGCTGAAGCAACGAACAAGGTGATCATCAATCTGCTCAAGAAAATGCTCGACAACAACAAAAGGCGGTGGCACGAACGGATCCTCTATGTGCTATGGGTGTATCGTACTACGTGTAGGACGGCTACGGGTAGTACGCCCTATAGCCTGGTTTACGAGTCTGAAGCAGTACTGCCTCTCGAGTTGCAAATTCCTTCTCTGAGAATGGTCCTCTCCACGGTTATAAACGAGGCTCAACACACCGAGTCTCGAATCGCAGATCTGGATTCAGTAGAAGAGAAGCAGATACAGGCTCTTGACACAATTGAAAAGTATCAAGACAAACAGAGACAAAAGCATCGTCACAACCTTCAGCAATGTCTGATCAAGAAAGGAGATCTAGTTCTCAAGGCCGTGCGCAAACCAGTAGGCAAGTTCTCTGCAAACTGGGAGGGCCCTTTCTTGGTGGTTGACGCGTACAACAACGGAGCATTCAAATTAGCAGATGTTAATGGCAATGAATTACCGAACCCTGTAAATCATATATATCTGAAGTGGTATTACGTTTAGCAGCATCTCCAGTGTGAACAACCAGGTATGGCAACCATCGTCCGCTACGACGCTAAACTGGCAAGTTGTAACTGTCCGCTACAACGTAAAACTGGCAATGTTGTACAAGTCTGCCAAGATGAAAAATTAGCATCTTTTGCACATGTCCGCCATGATGCTAAACTGGCACAGGTAAGTAGCCGTCTGCTGAGAAGTAAAACTAGCACAGATCTATCCCTGGGTCATGACACGAAACTGACATCCATAGCATGGTCTGCTGAGACTATAAATCAGACACACCACCGTCCGCTACAACGTAAAACTAGCATTTCTTGGTCTGCCCGAACTTTAAACTGGGACCATGGTCTGCTGAGACTTAAAACCAGCAATGATAGTCTACCAGGACTTAAAACTGGGACTTACAGACTGCTGCCATGTAAATCAAGTGAGCGTGATCATCTCTGTACGACTGCACGACAAACGAGATGGGATACTGGGACAGTCCCAGCGTTGCCACCCCACCGGCATCCTACTGATTCCTCGGATGAGCTGAGAGGCATCTTACTGATCCCTCGGAGATGCCATCGCTACACCCACTACAGTGGTGGTACCTCTGAGAGTTTGGTCTCGCTAGCTGGAGCCCCGATAAAATCCTCATCGACAACGACCTCGGGGACCTATGCTAATCATCGCTATCAGACGTTGGCTTCGCAAATTCATCTAGCTAGTTCTTTGCCTAACCAGTTAGGTGCACTGTGTTTGATGTCTTTTGGCAAAGATATGCTGGACCAATCATCAGGATTGGCGGCTCTACCCTCATGCTCCAGCTCCTTCTTCACGGCCCAATCGCTCTATTTCGCATCAAACGGTGCTCGTTTCAACAACCTCGCCTCTTATTCGCATGAGCAGGGGTGTCCTCTGTTTTCTTCTGTGGTTGCAAGTTACTTGCTTCGAGGGTGTGGTTCAAGGGTGCGTCCATCTGAGCGGTGAAGAACAACAGCATTTTGAGATGGCTGCGTAGGTTTGCCCGACCACTTAGAACTACATGCCTATGCCTCTCATAACCCTACCCTTAGCTCTTATTTCGTTTCATCCCTACCACTCGCTTCCCGTACGCAAAAGCTACATATGCAAGTATCCATTTTCCGCACTCACACTAGCAGAGATATCGCAGAAGTGATGCGTCGTGCTTCTTTTGCAAGCATTCCTGCTATAATCGGTGACAGATAGATCTCAGGCTGATGCGCTACGCTCGTCTGAAAGCATTCCTATTGACATAAGTGTGCGTACGTTTTTTTGCGTTCAGTAAGCGTATTCCATACTCCTACCATCCTGACTCATTTTACGTCTTCTCTGAACCTGTTTCCTACTATGTCATTCTATCTCCCATTCCCTCCAGCTTTGCTCTTCCATGTTGACAGGGCAATGCTTGACTAGCCATGGATGGACGCTGTTCTTGCTTCTACCAATCCGGTGTTTCGTATTCTTTGTCGACGTCTTTCGGGCAAGCCCTCCAACCGTCAACAAAGAGGGGCCATTAAAACACCGTGAAAATTGCGAGTCGGCCTCAGGAAAAGATTCGCAATTCAGGCAAGGGTGCATGTCATAATTCTAGAAGGGAGAATAAGACAGAGCAACACCAAGAGGTGCATAACATCAATTCTTCAACCTCCTGTGCAGATTCCTAATCTTACTATGTTTTCTCTGTTTACGCTATACCACACGAAGTAGCGTAATGGTGCTTAGCGTGATTCTGTTTAAACATAGTCGCGTATCAGAAGGCTAGTTACTTCGGCATGGGGAAAGGCTTGAGCAGCGTAATATGCGACTTCTCGTATATTTTGCTAAGTCTTTTGTTCAAGGCCAGGTTTACGCTCTGTTACGCACGGCAGCGTAATGAGCTCCAAAACAGTCAAAGGCAAAGTCTGAGAAAGTGCGATTGCTCATCATACGCTCACCACGCAACGTAGCGTATCACAACATATTGCGTCACCAAGCTAGACATCGTTTACGCTTCATTACGCGCGTCTTCGTAAGCGAGCATAAAACAGCTTGAATCCATTGTTTCCATGTTATGTTACGCTCGTGCATGCAACGCAGCGTGAATGAGCATAATATAACCCAAAGATAGTTGAAATACACCCAACGCGCATCTGTTCTTTACACGCATAATACGCAAATAAGCGTATTGTGCGTAGTCATGAAGTTTGACACAAAAATGGTCAGACCAACAGTACCCGAAACATTCGGGACACACGTCATCAGGGTTGCACCTTTTCCACAGGGCATCGTAGCCTATAAATACCCCAGTTGACAAAGATACAAGGGGTTGGCAAATCAAAGGGGCAAAGGGTAGTTTTTCTGAGCACAGGAGCACTTATCACTTTGAGTAGAGACAGAGAGAGTAGGACTTTGGCAATTGTTGACAGCATCACCTTCCGGAAGAAAGAGAGCACAGTTCGCTTTGAGCATCGGCAACAAGAGTAGTCGTTTTGTTGGGGAAGACACAGCTTTCTCCATCAGCGACCACTGGCGGTCCTAAACAGAAACTACCTAAGGCGAAAGAAGCAGATCCAAGATCATGGGATCATCTTGCACGGTTCGCAGGCTCTATTGGTTAGAAACAGTTGATCGATAGACGTCACAGCTTGACCTTCCTTGCATCCCAGCTTTGGCCCACGAGGTAGACCGGACTTCCGTTTGGACAGTTTTCTTGTTGTTTTGTGCTTGCTTTACATCCAGTAATCGGGGTCTCCCCAGTGTAATGTGATATACAAAATATACATTTTTCAAGTCAAAGCGTAGATCTTGAGACTACGCGTTTCTCTTGTATTAGCCTCCTCTTATCGTGTTTAGCATTATCATCGTTACAATTCACCTACGTCGTTTTTCCCTTCATTTTGCGATTCCTCAAATCAGATCGTTCCAGGAGATATTCATTATCTCCATCGGTTTACTAACTAGTAAGTCCCTATCTGATCAACAAGACCGTTCAGGGTGCCGCGGACTCGTTTTTCTAGCATAGCCCTCGCACGGATCCGTGGTTAAAACTGTGTATGCGGGATTTTGTTTGGTATTTTCCAGCTGCCGACATTTTCTGTCGTTACAGATAGTGCTAACGTGTTCATCAAGGAATTCGGGTTCTATGATTGCCTTATCATCAAAAGGTGAGATTGCAAGCTATGTAGCTATCACTTGATCTTTCGTTGATGATTAGGCCACATAATGTAAATTGAACTCCGCTGTTATTGCTTTCCATTGGGCTATCCTGCTACTTTCATACAAGATGTTTGTGATAGCCCAAAGTATGTTGCTTTTGCATATGATGTTCACTTGACTGCAGAATAGATAATGCCTCCACTTTTTCAATGCAAACACTAGGGCAAGGCAGTTTCTTTACACCTCGTTGTATTTGGCTTCATATGCTATCAATGCGTGGCTCAAGTAATAGATTGGGGTTTCAAAGCCGTCATCTCTTTTTGGCACAATAGCATCACGATAGATGTGTCTGAGGTAGCAAGGTAGATGTAGAAAGGCTTTTCCCTCTATAGTGGGTAAATATTCGGGAGGTGTAAAAGTTCTTTCTTTAGGTCATCAAAGGCTTGTTGGCACTGCGTTGTCCATTCAAAGTTAACCCCTTTCTTTAGTAAGTGTTGCATGGGATGTAACTTGTTAGTCAACCTCGCTATAAACCTTCTGATGAATTGTAACCTACCTTGCAACTTGCGTAATTCTCTAAGGTTGGTAGGAGGTGCTAGATTAATGATGGCCTTAACTTTATAAGGGTCCACTTGGATTCTAGCCTCCAAAACTATAAACCCTAGCATACGCTCGATTTTTACCCCGAAGACACACTTCTTTGGATTAAGGCGTAAGTCATGCATATGACAACATTTAAGAACTACACCTAAATTTTTGGGATGATAAAAAAACTCTTTAGATTTGACCACTATGTCATCCACATAGTCATTTAGTGTTTCTAGGATGTAGTCACTAAAGAGGTATGTCATGGCTCTTTGGTAGGTTGCTTCGGCATTCTTGAGTCCAAAAGGCATCATAGTGTAACATAAGGTACCCCATGGGGTCATGAAAGTGGTTGTTAACTAATGCTCTAGGTTGATACGAATTTGATTGTAGCCAGAGAAATCATCCATGAAAGATAGCAGAGCGTGACTAGTTGTAGTGTTAATAAGTTGATCAATACTCAGTAGTAGGAAGTTGTCTTTGATCGTTGCTTTGTTTAGATTCCGGAAGTCTATATAGATTCATATTTCTCACATTTTCTTAGAAACTACAATGATATTTGACACCCGTTCCGAGTAATTAACTACCTGGATGAAACCAGCCTGATTCAGCTTAGTGATTTCATTGCGTACGGCCAGTGCAATCTTTGGCTTAACTTTCCAAGCCTTTTGTTTGACTACCTTCATGCATGGGTCTAAGAAAATGTTATGCTATATAAGCCTTTGATCTAAACCTGGCATGTCATTATAAGACCACACAGATACCTCAATATTATCTTGAAGGATTTTAGATACATATTTATGCATTTGTGAATCTAGGAGGGAGCTCGGTTTTAACATTTTTATTTCCCCCTAGATGTAGTCATAAGCGTTTCAATGAGAGGGTCCTCAGTTACATCCCCAACCTCTAAATCTAGGGCTTGGACCAGATGTTCAGGTTGGTCTAGGGATGCTTCTAAGGACACCACAGTGCTATCGGTGGACGATTCCCAGTCTATTGACTCTAGGTTTAGTCATCTTGTAAGCTCGCCATATGGGCCTGTTAAGGCTAGAAGTGAAGATAAATCATGATGCATGTCCATTCTTGCTCAACTTGCCACAATAAGATAAAAGCCAAGTCAAGTGATACTTGTTTGTAGCAAACATGAGAGTAAATATTGCAAAGCAACAATAAGATGTGAAACGGTTGAAATAATTGCCAACTATGATACAAAGTTTACAAGCTACCAGTTTAAGGCCATAGCGGACTGCCAAGATGAAGAGTTGTAATTTAAAATTGCTAGTTTAAGGTCTTTGCAGGCTGCTAACTTGGTCAAATTGTGAGTCGTAAGCGTTAGTTTAAGCTCTTTGTGGACCGTTAACAGGTTAGGTTTGTAAGTCAAAGCTATTATTTTAAGGTCTTTGCGAACCTCCTGGATGTAGAGTCATAATTTGAAACTACTAGTTTAAGGTCTTTGTAGACCACTTGGATGTAGAGTCATAATTTAAAACTACTAGTTTAAGGTCTTTGCGGACCGCCTGGATGCAGAGTCATAATTTAAAACTGCTAGTTTAAGGTCTTTGTGGATTGCTTGGATGTAGAGTTGTAATTTAAAACTACTAGTTTAAGGTCTTTGTGGACCGCCTAGATGCAGAGTTGTAATTTAAAACTACTAGTTTAAGGTCTTTGTAGACTACTAATAGGCTATTCTTGCAAAGATAAGTTGATGGTTTAAGGTGGAGTAAAGTTATCAGTTGGGCCCACCTACTACGATGCAAACAATGATGTTACACTAGTGAGGGAGTGCTACGCTGTACGGAGTGTCCCACATTAATCGGGGCATGAAAATGGCAAGTTCATCTCACCACGTTGGCTATAAATAGGGGTTTACCCTTGGTAAACTTGTAATTTTCATTATAAGAGTGTAGAGCACACATCCAGAGCATAGAGCGATCGTATTGACAAAACAAAGTGATTCAGTGTAGTAATTAATTAGAGGATTAGCAACCGAGACGATGGCACCTAAAGGAGAACGCAAATACTGAGTGCTTGACAAGGTTGATGAGGTGAAAGACACCTTGGGGCATCTATCACAGGCATGTGTCGCAGTACGAGAGGAGACTCCGTTGGCCTAGTAAGTTGCTACACTATCTTTGTTTTCCAGGTTGCTGTTGTTGTTTCTTCTCTTTGTTTTGTTTTTCTTTTTTTTTGTTGCAATAAAATCTGCGTCTTTTGTCATCATTTTTGTTGCCATTTTGGCTGTCACACCACCACTCTTGTTGATTCGGCCACGATGGGTGTACAGATGCTATGCTAAGGTTGCATGCAGTATTTCCTAGACCATTAGTGTTGCGACCACCTCACTACAGAGGTGTAGGTGATCCTAGCAACCTAGCACACGAATAGCGTAGCGTACAGCCCTCAGGAGGGTTTGGCCACATGCGAGATTTGGGCAATGTAACATGTGCTTAGTGCAACGTAGCACTAATAATTTTGTAAGGCAAAACATTGATTGAAGCGGTGGTAGCATATTAAATTCTTTGTTATTTAAAATTCGTATTTAATTTTTTTCTACGCTAGGACGGTATGTTATAAGAATTTTGGACCAATGCATCGATAATATCACATTGCTATGCTATTGATCCTATGGCCATGCTACCCTGCAAGTGTTATTCCGTTACACTGCTTGTAACATTGAATTTTGTTCTCTTTTTTTTAAAGAATATGCGACCGGGGGCTTATGCTATGCTACATGCAAAGAAAGGGTTATGCTACGCTATTTGTAAATGGGTTAAAATGCTACGCTATGTGCAAACTCCACTCGAACCTATTGCTAACGTTTGCCATTGTGTTATGCAAGGTGATGTTAAAACCCATTTTGATTATCCTAGAAATCATAGGAGTCCTATGCTACGTAAGCGAACCGGTGGCTAATGTTCCTTCGTCCCATGCATGTGTGGAGCAACAGGAAGTCTGGTTCTAGGAAGGTGCACGAGACTTCCTACAATTCCTCCTCCAGCACTTCAGTATGATCGTTTGGTCACACTTGTCTACGGAGACAGCAGCCACAATCACAGAAACGTTGTTGCTCGGGGCTAACCAGGGCATTTTGAGATTTTTGACCAATGGGACAATCGGGGGCAACCAAGAAAAAAGGTTTGGTTAGCATCCAAAAAGCTTGAGACAACTGAGTTGGATTTGAGAGATGCTTGAGTATAACTACTATCACCCATATAACACGTTGTTTGTTGCCCGTCATGTGGGCACTTGTTTTCAGAACCCAACAGGAATTGTGTATTTTGCCGATGGGTGAGTTTTGTGAGCGTATTCTATCACATTATGAAATGCATGCTATGCTAGGAAACAGTGTTAATAGTGTATGTGCTTTTTTTAAATGTGTTACTAGGTTTTATATTGACAAGAATGGGCTTCGCAGAGATACCGATGCCTTGGCTTTGGCACAAATGACCTTGCGGGAGTTTTCCACCATTGGGAATATGCATGTTAGTGTGATAGGCCAATGCGGGGGTGAGTATAAAACCTATCCAACCCAGTACTCCCAGTTTTACCAAAAGTGTAAGGAGTTCAGTTGGTTGGATAGGGATTGGGCATCCCTTAGGCCAATCACCATTGAAGACGTATTGGTGGATCTCCCACCATTTCCGTCACCATTTAAACCTGGTACACTAGTTTGTGAATTTTGTGCTTGCATGTTCAAGTATTGTTTTTTTTTCCTTTTGTGTTATTTTGTTTAATTTTCATTTTTTTGCAAACTACTACAGTGGAAAAGAAATCCCAAGAGGTTACTGTGATCACCTCTGGGCATAACGAGGCAAACATCTACTTCAAGTATGGGGAGGTGGAAGAGACCTAACGCTGGCTCTACAATAGGGCCCCAGACTTGCTCATCAAAAACCTTTGGGACACTAGGCTCATGGAGTTGTTCTTGGCCATCAACCCAAGCGTCCCAACTATTGAAATGCTTGCCCTAGTTGGCTCCTTTTTGAGAGAGCAGATTGCTTCTGCACATGTGTCCACGGTGTGCTAGTGGTGCTTGATATTAACAACTAACTATTTGTGGATCTCTTCAGTGTCCCTGTTGATGGTCTCCCCATGAGGGAAAAGACCAACAGGGAGGAAAACCATCAAGGAACATTGAGTAGTGGCTAGGGGCGGTGAAGGATCGAAAGGGGATCCACATTGAGAAGGCCACACTAAGAGCGGTCAAAACGGTTTACCCTATCTTCCGTGACCATACTTTTCCCAGGTTTCTTTCACAAGGAAAAATCATTGGAATTGAGTAAGAGAAGTTATGGAAGAGGGAGCTCGTTACAACTGGACCATGCATCTATGCAAAGGTCTATAGGCTGAAATGGTCAAGCTTTGTAAGAAGCCTGAATCCCATTTCAATGTGCATCATGCCTTCTTTGTGGCTTGCCTAAGGTGCTTTGTGGAATTCTTGGTAGTATGTGAGAATAGAGTCTAGGTGCTACAAAATTGCAACCAAATTTCCAAACCATGGATTTGCCAAGTCTTCCATACCGCCCGATCCTAAGATTCCCCAGAAGCCATTGAGGAATTATTTTCGATGACAACTAGGGATCGGGTCGCACACAACTTCTGCGGCCAAGATGGACAAGGAGAGGCATCCCCTGCTACCATGGGTAGCATGTCAAAGGGGAAACACATCATTGCAAAGATGGTGGCCAGGTCTCGCCCAGCTGAGGAGCCTTCCCGTGCGGATGAACAAGAAGGGCAAAAATTGTAGTTCAAGCTTGACAGAATGTAGCCTCCCATTGGTAAATGTTTCATCTTTTTATTTTCTATCATTGTTTGGTTAATGCTTGCTACGCTGTGCTACGCTAGGTAGTGTAGCATAATGTAGCATTTGTTTCAAGTTAGTATGCTTTTGCCTAATGTGAGCATGCTTTACTAGCAGAGGAAGAAGAAGAAGAAGAAGGTGAAGAAGAGGTGCGGCCCCTGAAACAAGGGTAACTAATAATGATGCGGGGGCTCTAATCATAGAGGAAAGGGCCCCGATCAAGAAAGAAGGAGCTCTTGCCATAAAGGCAAGGGGTCCCGCCAATGAGGAAAGTGCTCCTGCTGACAAGGAGGATGTTTTTACTAATGAGGAGGACACTCTTGCTGATGAGGATACTCCTGTTGAAGAAAACATGGGTGTCATAGTAAGAAGGGCCCCATTTAATAAAGAAGAGGCCCTTGCCAACTAGAAAGAGGTTTCTGCTAATGATCCCTTCGCTGAATGTAGTTCAATGTTGGAGGAGCAAATGAACGCAGAAGATGCTACCATGTTGTTGAGTCAGCTTGAAGGAGGGGAGCTACAACTTGATGCTGGTGAGTTTGACCGCATGTTTGATAGTATGTCGATGGCCGATCCCCCCACTATCATCCCTGAGGATTTGCTGGGTAGGAGCTTTGCACTGTTGTTTGCGTTGCTCGTCAGCTTTATTATAGTCCTCTCGGTCATAACTAATACATTTTGTTATGTAGCAGACACCACTGTTGATACTACATAGCCTTCTTCGATTCTCCTGCGACCATGGGCTGAGATCCCTAATAAGTTTACCTTTATGGAGGGGGTGGTCGATGACATGATTGGCTATCTAAAGAAGATTGATCTGAAAGTGGGTGAGTGAAGTAGCTACGCTAGGTTTTTCTTTAAATTGCTAAAGTTTGCTACACCACTGTGACTAATGTCATTTTATATGCGGTTGACAGCCTCTCACCTCAAGTGGGATCCCAAGCAAGAAGTTAAGGTTGATGTCATGCCTGCATTCCTGCCAAAAGTGACCGAAGTACCTCATTGCATATATGATGAGGTTAGAAAATGTGCGCTGTACTCGGCACGCTCCCTGTGGGAGTGTAGGCGTGCCAACGAAGACCTATGGAAATGGGTCTAGAAACTTGAGAAGGAGAAGGCAAATGGTGGGAGACCTCCACTCTAGGAATGAGTTCCTTTTGGCTTGAGATACCAATGATGGCAGTTGGCACATAGTTGTCATTGATTATGTGAGATATTAGATGGCTGTGTGATGCAATAATGAGGCCACATGGAAAATAATAGAGCAGTAGATGCAAATGGACTTGTTGGCCTAGAAGAACCAAAACTGGAAGGACTATAGTGCAAAAGTTTACAAGTGGGGGTAGTTATAGAAAAACCGTAAGCACATGTATAAACTGGAACATGCAACCTACTGTAAACAATATTGAGATGCTTATGTTAAATTGTACACACATGAAGAATTCCTCGATGTTATTGGTTCTTCTGGGGCTTATGACAAGTTCATGCAACAAGTGACGGTCAGTGAATCCCCTTAATAGGAAGTGAGTTTCCCTGCAGGTAGGACCGCCACTACCTCCTTTTCTCTAGGGCCACCAATATGGATGACTATTGAAAAGGAGAAGGTTGCAACAGACACTAACTTGGGTGATAGGTACTGGGTAGACATTATTGAAGAGAAGGTCTTGCAATGCCTTGGGGCCAGCTTAGATCGCATACTCCCTAAGACAGACGTGGGGCCGTCTCGGGTTAGTCACATTTTTACGATGTAACGACTTATTTTATTCCATTTTTTGTTTTAACTATAGCTGACTACCTTGGTTTTTGTGATACAAAACTTGGATGAAGGTGTAAGACCTGCTAAGGGAGGAGACGATGATGTAGAAGAAAATTTGTAGCATGGCGGGAGGGGATTTTATTCAAATTTTATTTTTTTTGTTTTTTGAGAATATTGTAAACCCTATTTGTTTAAGATTCTAAATAGAAGATGAACTATGAGAAGATTTTATTTATTTTGGTTTGTGTTTATCTATGTTACATGTTTTTATTTTTATTTTTTGAATAGCCAATTTTAGGCCTTGGTAGGCTGTAGTGGTAGTTTAAGGCCATTTCGGGTGATCGCGAAGACTTAAGGTAATGAATTTTGCTAGTTTTAGGCCTTATCAGGGCATAACATAATGCAATCAGAAAATTTTGCTAGTTTTAGGCCTCAGTGGGCCATAATGTAATACAAATGGAGGATTTTACTAGTTTTAGGCATTAGCAGGCCGTATCATAATGCAATCAGAAAATTTTGCCAGTTTTAGGCCTTAGCCGGTCATAACATAATGCAATCAGAAAATTTTTCTAGTTTTAGGCCTTAGTGGGCCATAACGTAATGCAATCAGAAAATCTTGTCAGTTTTAGGCCTTAGTGGGCTGTGGCATAATTCAAAACAAAGAACATGTAATTGGGTTTTAAATAAGGTTAGACACTTAGCATAGATGAATGAATGTGAGGAAAACAAGGGATAAATGTACAATGGACGTTAGTTAGGTAAGAAGCAGTGGAGCTATCTTGCTACATGAGTAACAATCATCCTTGCAATTGCTTCCTAACCCATTGTGGGTTTGGCGACACGTAAGTCTGGGAGGCTTTATTACGGTATTCTTCTACATCGTCATTTACTGCTTGGAAAGGCAAATCGGCCCACACAGTTCATTTTCTGAGCCAGCATTTTGGGCCAGCTCTTTTTTCAAATACTTAGTGTCGGTAGAAATAGGTGCCTCATTTTTAGAGGTTATGACTTCCGATCCCTACTCTATGTCTATGTTATTTATTTCCTGGGTTGTCACCTTGTCACCGTGGATCACCACCTTCCTGCCTACGTAAGGTAGATGGATTTCCTGATGTATGGGTGAAGAGACGACCCTGAGTTGGGCTAACCATAACCTCCCCAAGATCAGGTTAAACCTAGGCATCTCTTCTACCATGATACACATCACACTTGTGGGGAACTGGTCCCTTGCCACAAAGTTAATGTGGACAGTATCGTTCACCACTACCTGTGTCCCATTGAATGACTTCAAACATGATGTTGTTGTGGGTTTGATCTGGTCTATCAAACCTAGTTTTTCCACTATGGGGAATGGGATGACGTTCATGGTAGCCTCGTCATCAATGTGTACTCTTCAGACCTTATGTTGGCCAACCTGAATTGTGATGAAGAGAGGTGTTGTCGTCACTTGACCAGGGTCTTTCCTAATGGACTCATCATAGAATGTCAATTGGAACAGTGATGGTTCTTCAAGCGTAGCAGGGAGCATAACCACATGGATTTCCTTCTCCTCTACTGGCATGTTCTCGTCAACTGGTATGGACACCAACATGTGGACCAAAGCCTTGCGGTGTGTGGTGGAAGTCATTATCAGGTCGTACAGACTCAACATTATGTTCTTTTGTTTTAGAGCCTGGTTTACTTGAGTAAGAGTGCTTAGGAGATCTTGCCCACCTTCCTATTTTTTACTGCCCTTCTCTTCTTCCATTTGTCCTAGAAGATGAATTTCCCGAGGAGGAGCAGTTTCGGGTTTGGGGTTGGATCCTTTTGGGTGAGGTGGTGATGACTGTGCACGTGTAGCGGCATTAACTTTTGGTGACGAGGCAGGCGTAGATGTAGAAGACAAGGGAGTAGGCTTGGAAGGATCTGGGGTGGTACATTCCATAGCCATTTCACCTACCAAGTGCTCTTCCCGTTTCCTAGAACAAGAAGGCTGTGTGGCCGTCTTATGCTGGTTTCATGGGGCAGGGGTAGTTGAGTGGTTTGGATCCTTAATGATGAATGGTGTTTGTGGTGTTAGTGTGGGTGATGGTGCAGTTTTGACTGTAGAAGGTGTAGGGACAAATATTTGAGGAGGAACCTTTAGGAAAAATGGTTACTACAACATCTTTTTGGCCATTTTTATTGTTGTTACACTACGTGGAGGTATACAAACTACAAATGGCTGTTGTGATAGCTCCAAATTACCGTCTATGCCAATGGTGTTGATGATGTACCCAGGATCGTTAGTGTTGAGGGGGTCCTTGTAAACATACATGGATTGATTCTCAGGGTGGACAAGGTTACTTTCATCCAACACCAATTTTCACTGATCAATCATCCATTGAATGTCATCTTTTAGGGCCAGACGTTAATCCGTGTTATGGTAGTCACAGAACCTCTCCAGAGTAAAATTCTTAGGGACTGGTGGCTCATTGGGCATAGCCAAAGAAGGGTTCCTAAGGAGCTCATAGTACTGTTGATGCCTTTTGGTTGTCTCCTTCGACATCTGCTTGTGTTGAATGTACCTTGCCCCTAGCAATTGCTTCAGAAGTTCTAAAGACTTGACTAGTAGTGGGGTGTACTTAGAGTGATCTTTACACTCGAAGCTGGGCTTAGGTGGGGTGGGTGCTTCGGGTGTCGATGTTAAGGGTTGAGTGGTATTGGCTGGGTCAGGCGTGGGGTTAGTCTGTGTTGCGCCAACTTTTTTATTATTGTTGTTTTTGGGTTGGGCCTCGTGGTCGTTGCAGATTTTCCCTTCTCTTTATCCTTCTTGATATATGTGTTTTTATATACAACATAGGCTGGATCTTTACTTGCCTTGACCACATCTTGAATGCTCTTGGTCTGGGCAAAAGCTTGACTAAGAGTTCATGGAGCTAGGTAGTACATTTTGGACTTAATAAAGTCATTTACTACACCCTTAAAGATGGCCAGCAGATGGGCCTCTACGATAGGCTCACAAATCTCATTCAAGGTAGCGCTCCACTGCTGTATAAATTTTTGGATTGATTCTAGTGGATCTTGCTTAACGCTCATTAACTAATCTAGCATAACCTTTGGTCTCAAGTTATATTTGAAACAAGTTATGAATTGAGTCAGTAGCTCTTCCAAGGTTGAGATAGAAGAGCATGGGAGAATGTGGTACCAGTCTAAAGCTTTTCTTGTCAGAGACATAGTAAAGATGTGGATGATGGTGTGCAACCATTGTTGCAATAGAAGGGACTCAGATCTAAATGTCACAAGATGCGCATTGGGGTCACACTTCCCATTGTATTTTGTAAAGTGGGGGAGTGGCATCCCAGGGGATAATGTGAGCATGGGGATTGCTAGGCTAATGGGATCATCATGGTAGAAATCCATGACTTGTACTGTGTCAGAACTGACAGCTTTCAAATGCTTAATTTCTTTAGTAAGGGTCTGGATGAGTTGGAATGCTTGGTCCAGACTCGGGGATGATGTAGATGGTTATGGGGTTGTGGGGGTGACCACCATTGGTGGCATGGTAGGGGCAATGACTTGGCTCATAGGCAGTGCCGTTGGCATGGTCCCTACGAAGGGTGCTGTTTGTGCTGTCCACCACCCAGTGGGTGGTGTTGTTGGAGTAGTGGCCACTGGTGGTACTATAGGGTAGGTCGTTTGCATGATCAGTGGGGCATACCATAGTTCTATGCTTGGTTGTACCATTTGCAAGACCTGGTAAATTTGATGGTGAGTGTAGTGCAACATTTGGGAAGGTTGCAGTGCAGGAAGAGAGGTGATTGGGGTCCACCATATGGTTGGGGGTGGGCCCACCACTGATGGTGGAACATTTGTAGATGTTAGAATGGAAGCAGAGACTGTATGCAACTGTGATGTAGGTATTGTGTGCACGTAAGGTAAGGTAGCTGTGATCGGTGCTTGGTACGATGAAGGGATAGATTGGGGAGCAGATTGTGGTGGGATAGCACCTAAAAATGAGACGGAGGAATAGGCATGTTGATATGCTGAGGGCATGGCATGGCTACCCATGGCTGATGAAACTACGATTTGCAATGGGGTGGATATAATCATAAAGGGAGGAGTCGTGAAGAGCGGGTTCAACTAGAAGGCCAGGGTTGGAGGGATAGTCACAGGGTTAGTTTGACCCCCACCTTCGAACTGGGAATCCAGGTCTTCTTGTCTATCCTAAAACACCTCATCATAGTGGGACATGGTGTATCATTGCTTCCTAAACCTACTTGTCCATACTAGCTGATCTAAGATCCACTAATACATTTGCGTCAAGGGAATGAAAGCACCAGGAGTAGGAACAAATTCCCTACCATTGTGGTAAAGGAACTCAAAGTTACATTTGTCTTCAAGTTCTTGGACATTTAAGGGTAGATTCGCTAGGACCTTAGCACAAAGGACATTGTAAAGTTTAGTATGTTGTACCAAGCTCTCAGGTGATTGATTTTGGATCCTAAGAGATCGATGTGGCCCTTGCACTAGGCTAGGTGGTCACTCAGCACCTGTGGTACCCTGAATCGAAAAAGGGACCTCAAGGTTTGAGGTAGCAATAGCTGTGGTTGAGGAAATCATTTTGTGTAGTTGAAAACGATTTGCGAACAAAGAAAAAGCAGAGGTCAAGAGGCGATCAGAGGCTTTTCATCCTACAGGGCTCTGAAGGAATCATCATTACAACTAGCCTATACCACATGATGCTTAAACAACCATAAGGGTGTTACATTTACATTGATGACTAATGGGGTACAGAGAGCATGTAGGACTACCCGTAGGACACGAAAAAGGCACCAAAAGGCCCTCCTTCTAGTGCCAAAAACTATTGCAACAGAAAACGTTAGTGGCTAGAAACATCGAGAGGTCTTTGGGCGAAATAGTTTAACCACGAATTTGTGCAAGGGCCGTGCTAGATAAAATGGAAGCGGGGCACCCTGAATGATCTAGTGGATCAGACAAGGACTTAATTGGTGTAACTTAACCTTACGAAAATGCTATTTTGTATGCGAAACACATGAGGTAAAATCAATGATAAGTAAATGTAGGAATGAAGGAAATAATGCCAAATAATGATAATAGTAAAGAGATAATAGAATAAACTCAGATAAGAAAATGCACCACCTCAAGGTTGTGGGTTTGATTCTTTGCCTTGTTTGAAAAATGTATAACAAGTTATACAATGTCGAAGGTGCACAAAGAGTTCATGAGTAACCAGATTACTCAAAATGTGCCAACTATGCTCTTGAATGTGAACTTAAAAGCCAACAGAAAAGCCATCTTAAAATGCTTGCGTAAAAAGGCCAACCCCTTGAGCGTTGTTTACCGGGGTATTTATAGGACCAAGAGCAAGAAAAAAATGAGACCTAGATGCCACGTGTCTTGGACCCCATAATATGCAAACATGATGGTACTATGTAGGTGTGTTGTGCTGGTCGCAAGCTTTGCTACGCTGCAACCACATTGTTGAAACTGCACATGCTAGAATCTCGTGTGCTAATAATGCAAGTAGAAATGGAGTCCTCACCCCAGGGCTACGTCTTCCCTATCCTTATGAATAGGATCAAGTGTAGCAACAAATTTTGGGGGATGGACTAATGGGTATGCATAAGTGAAATAAAGTTGCTAATCATGGCAAGCTCAGTCATTGCTAACAAGCTATAGAGCTAGCTAAAGATGTCATGATGCCCCTATCAACTTTGCATCACTTACGATGTTTAGCACATTGTCGTAGCATAGCTACTTGCTACGCTATGTAGCATAGCACAACGTAGCCACCAGTTCACTTATGTTGTTTAGCATATTAACGTAGCATAGCTACTTGCTACATTGTGCTACGCTATGTAGTGTAGCACAGTGTAGTCGTCGGTCTGAACAGGAATCTTGCATTGGAGTCAACAGCATTCGTTAAAAGCCTTGGCACACACTGGGTTAATCTTTGAAGCACTTCATTGATTTGCATCTTTGCTACGTTGTGCTACACTATGTGGCATAGCATATCATAGTAGCCAACGTAACATGCATTTTTGTCAAAATTTCAAAATTTCACAAGAAAAATTTGCTTGTGGTTCAAGGGCTAACTGAGACAAGGTAGTTTTGGAAGCCATCATGATGTTAAATGTAGTCCTTTTGCCAAAACTGCCTGGTAGAAGAGGTTTTTCATGTTTCACATTTGCTACGCTATGTAGCATAGAAGAGCATAGCACCTTGTGTTGGCCAAATTATGACTTTTCCTTGCGCGAACATCTTGCTAAAACTTGTAATTCGAATGCCTGATTGATTTTTTTGAAGGCTTGCTATGCTACACAGTGTAGCGTAGCATAGCAGAATTCTCCACTAGAAAACTTGCTAAACTGTTTTGTCCATCCTGAGCACCGTCAACAACTCCAGGTGTGATCTCTGTGTAGATTATTGACTGGACCAACTATCCATTTGGGCAGGTTGTTGAGCCCGGCAAGCCTGCTAGTCCCAGAAGTAGAAAAATTGCCAGACTGGACCCTCAGTGTGAATCATAATGATGCTGCACTTGTGGAAATCCTTGCCTAAGTTTCAAGACTCTGCTGGAAAATGAGAGTCTTGAAATTTTATGGTGTTTTAGGTTTTGTGGTGACTATGTTGCATTTTGCTAAAAAAATGAAAATCCAACACCATCTACACTGGGGGTAGGTGGTTCCAACATAATTGAGTCTATAACCCCACAAAAACTTATGAAAGTGAATAATTTGACAATATCCAAGGCATTTTTAGCCCTCCAAATCCCAAATATAGACATGAGATGACTTTTTCCACTTTGGAAATGATGCTACAACCACTTATGAGGCATTTTTCAGCCTCAAAAGTTCAAGCATGTAAGATTGTAGCTCATGGGCTACATGTTCCACATTTACAATAATATCTTGCCTCAGGTTTAATGGTGAAGGTTACAACATAAATTTTCTTGGTGATGTTTCAAGTAGCATAGGAAAATCATGAAGGTCGATGTCACACATAGGATCACATCTAACACTGGATACTACAATAGACAAAAATACAAAAATAAAAATAAAAATCCAAGACATATAAAACCCACTAAAAATCATGTAGCCATGAAACATAAAAACATAAAAATATATAAAAATAAAACTTTTATTACCAATGTTAAGAGCTACTCTAACCTATCAATCATGTCATTTGCCATTCCCTACATGAGTTGCCATTACCTACATGAGTTGCAACTTGTCTAGGACCTTCACCTAGGGCTTGGAATAGGATGTAGATGTAGACACTTCTAGAAGAGGCTCATTTACTACAATGACAATAACAATTAATATATTTTGCAACCAAAATATATAACATTTGAAACAAAAAATGTAAAGAACACCAAAATCTTACTAGGAAGATCATGAGGTAGGTTTATTGGAGGGTTGTATTCAAGGGGCAAATAATCTAGGATGGAATCCAAAACATCTAAAACTTCTTAAGACATCATTTCTTCTTCTTCCTTGCATCATTTCTCCTCCTCCATAACAACTTAGGCAACCAACCCCTATTTCATCTCTACAACCAATCAAAGCAAAAAATAGAACAAGTTAGTAAACATTTTCAACAAAAAAAATATTGTGAAAATGTAGCCAAAGAAAAAAAAAACAAAACTAGAAATAAAAATATAAAAAATATGCACATACCTTCAACATTCTGATTAATCTTCTTAAACTTGATGGCTACCTTCTTATGTGCTCATAGGTCAACAATGAGAACATTTTCTTCAACCTATGGCCTCTTCATCTTTTCTTTGGCTATGTCATTAGCTTTTGTATGTACCTTCTTGGCATGTCTTGAATTATTATGTATAGCATGGGGTTTCACCCCTATGCTATCAAGGAAAAAAATAATGTACACCACTAAAATTCTTAGTGGTAACTAGTAGTGACTCACCAATCTCCTTAATGAGTGGATCTTGGGCACATATCACTAAAATGATGTGATAGGCCCAAGGTTTGAAAAGTTGGAAGGCATCATGAGCCACATACTTTCCATTTGTCCTAACCACCAAGAACTCCACAAATCGTTTGAGATACGTAGAAAAGAATATGTAATGTATATAACATATATAATTAAGGTTGTTTTAAAAGTTTCAATTTTCATCCTCTATACCAATGATCAAGAAGGTAGCCTATTGAAATCTAGTTCCATTAGTTAACACCTTTTTCATTTTCCAATCTTGTTGAACTCCTATTATTCTCTTCTATGATATCAGCATGGGATAGGCTCTAGAAAAAAAAGAGGGTTGGTCTTTTTGGCTTCCTCAACATTTCACTTACTAAAATACCACACACCACTATTAGAGAAGGTAAGCCAAGCCTCCATTTCCTCTCTATGAAATCCATCTTTCCTTACTCTAATAGCTACCTTAACACCACTAGAAGGCATTCCAAATAGATTGCTAAGCATGGAATCGTTAATGCTTAAAATCATAGGATAACCATGAACACAGGTGATGAATTTGGTAGTCTCCTCATTAAAATAATCAATGACATTTAACATCTTATTCATTGACATCGATGGACTAGGTAGCATGAATAAGTCAAATAAACTTATGTTAATGATGTTCTAGTAGATAACTGCAAGAGCCCTACTTGTCAATAATTCTTGTGATAAGTCTACTTTATCCCACTTGAGTTAGATCTTCTCCTCATCATGACCTGAAATGGTCATTATAACAGTAGATTCACATACAAAATTTGCATCACAACATAGGTATCCTTTTAGCCTCTTATATCTTAAACAATTCAAAACCATGAAAAACTATTAAAAAATACTCAAAAAAATAGAAAACCAAAAATAAAAAAGTATTGACCATGCTTAGACAACTTTCACTTACCAAGCTTTGACAAATCTTGAAATTTAGGATGAGTTAGTATAGATGCTTCTAAGTTTGTGAGTGCCCACCATTTATATGCATGATCAGTAGCTAAACTTGTTTGGCATACATAAGAATACATTGTATGGTATATACTAAACTCATCTTTTAGTTGATTGCACACCTTTCACTCTCATAACCTCACCTTTCTTGAATTCTTTGAAGGCTATATGAGCAATGGATGAGGTTTGGTCATTTCTCACTAATCCCCCATGATGTACCCTAGACTTGCAAAAATGGAGCATCAAAATAGTTAAAACCAAACAACCTTAAAGCTAAGAAAGAAAGAAAGAAAATTTAGAATCAAACTTATGCTTCTAGGAAGTAGATAGTTCTTGGGTAATTTTGAAAGAGTAGGTTTATCTTGTGGCCTATCATCAAGGTGTTGTCAATGTTGTATTGTGAATACATAGGCATTTTGCAAATTTGGGATAATAGTCTAACTCTGACTGAATATGAGTTTTCATTATTTTCTATTTCCCTTTAAGTATCAAGATCATCCACTATAAACTGTAAGATATGGGTAGAAGACCCTACCAAGAGAGTCTCTATGATGATGGATGCAACATATATGGCCAAGTGTGACCATATAATCACATTGTAATTGTAGAGAAAGTATTCCAAAATTCCTATTTCACCAAGACAAAACATATTAAAGGAAATTTGTCAATGTTCATATCTAGGTTTAGACTATTTTATGTGGCCATCCTAGTACAATATAGGATCCCCACCATCTATATAATGATCAAGATAGGTTTTAGAAATGCCCTACACATAGCCAAGCCATACAACCATAGCCATGAGAAACCATATGAGCCTTAACAAACTTTAATAAAATTGGTACTAAAAATGATAGCATTGGTACTAAAAATGCCAAAATATAACTCCATCACTCTGACTCCAACATAAACCAAAGTTTAGCTATTTTGACATCTTAACAAACATTTAACATAAAAATAAAACACCTAACATTTTAACAAATAGTTTCTATGTAAGATTCTAAAATAAGCAATACTACAAATAGTTAACATGAAACCAAGTTCTAACAAAAATAGGAGGCTAAAATTGGCAATGTTGGAGTCTCATATGTAAAAGTTTACAAGAAAAAGTGATAAAATTATCTAAGTAAAGCCCATATCTTGCTATTCAACCTTGTTAAAAACCTCAAAACATTTCACATGTTGTCCTAGAAGCATAGAAAAGTGCCATGTGCTAGCCTTAAGATTAGAAAAACATTTCACATAAATCAAAGTTCAATCCTAAAATTTCCAACGCTATTAGTATTGGCTAGAGAAGCCTAAAATACAGTATTAAAATTACAATTGATCAATATAGCTCCCATGGTTGGGAAAACCTTCAAAAAATTCTAAAAAATTATTTTAAACTCAAAGTGCTTAAAACAAGGTTAGGATAGTGCAAATCAAGCTCCAACAGTGCATCAACAACTCTAAAAAAATCAAACTTAGACCTAGACTTGCATAGAATTTTCACCAAGAAAACCCAATTTACAATGAAATAATTGTAGTAAAACCCCTAGGAAAAATTCATAAAAGATTCATAAAATTCCATATTTCATCTAGGATCCCTCTACACTACATTGGAAATCCCTAAAGATCCTAGGCTCTAGTCTTAGGGAACCAAGAAATTGCAAACACTACTAGTTTTTTGGTAGAAAAACTACAAAATTTCATAAAATAGGTCAAAATGTTGTGCACTGGGTTGGGAGAAAAATCCATAAAAAATTTAGAAAAATGTCAAAAATTTTGATTCAAGCCTTCATACAACTAGAAGACCTTAAACAATAGTTCCATGAAGTCTGAAATCAAAATTTTCATTACATGAAGGCTATAAAAAACTATTAAAATTTGGCCAAAATTAACTAGAGTTGAGGCAAAAAAACTATAAATAGGCTTGGTAGAAAACCAAAATTCCTATTAGAACATGTCCTAAAGTCTAAATTTCATTTCAAACACAATCATATAGCCTAAATCTTTAAATTCAGCATAGACAAAAGTAAAAATTTTAGTCGAAACAAGCTTAGAGATAGAAAAACATTCTCATAATTTATGTAAAAATTAGACAAATAGTGGAAGATGGGCATTTGGTAGTTCTTTATGAAGATCCTTTGCCTGCATAAGGATTTGAAAGCTTGGATATGATTCATATTGCCTCCTCTACATTATCCAATACTAAATTATGGCTTGTCGATCCCATCTTCTTTGTCATAATCACATAAACTAGAGAGTGTCTCAATTTATTACTAGTAGAAGCCCAAATTGTTACCTTTTCTACAAGTACACTATGCTTATGGTTGGGTAAATGTAAATATTACTACTAAGTATTAGGTATTTTGGTCTTAATCATAAAATCTAGTTCTTGTATGCTACCCTTGTGAAATTAAAAAAGAAATAAGTTCACACACTGGGTTTCAGTGTTGAGAATCCTCTCCTAATGCTTATGCACTATCTATGAATCCTTAGTATGCTAGGAAATATATTCTACATGTTTTTTCTTAATATTGGATAAAGAAATAGGTCTTTTACATTGATTTTTACTTAAAATTTGACTTTCTAAGGTATTTTAACCATGGGTTGGCCCCACAAGAATTGGGCAAGAATACCATGAAACCCCACACACTAGAATTCAGCTCTAGGATGTCCACACAATATGGAATTCTATTCCACATACTATGGAGTCATGTGGGGCAATTTATAAAGACTTTAGTAGTTTTTTTCTTGCCAAACTTGTCTATACATACCCTAGTAGGACCTAGAAGACCTAGAAAAATTAGAAAAATTCCAATGTGTAAAACTCATCCAAAATTACTAGATATTGGAGCATGGATATTCATACACAAAAGTTTCACCTTCCACATGCTATGGTAGCATGTGAAGCCCCCAAAAGCCTCAATTCCAACTGTATAGGTCATTCCTTATGCAAAATTACCAAACAAACTATAAAGCTCCTATCATAGTCCAAACGCTACCCTAGAAGCCTAAAGAGACCAAAAATAGAGTTGAAATCCATCAAAACTAACAAGGGTAGGTCTCACATGATGGAGCACCTATCCCATAGGCTATGGAAATGTGTGAAATATCATGTGGTCCTCTCACTACTAAATGTTAATCCTATACTCATTAGATGCTTGATAGTCTTTACAAAACCTAAAATGAAAAGTTGAGAAAAAATATAACCTCCAGAAGCTACTGGAGCTAGATCATGGTTCCACACATTAAGCCTTTATTAAGATGGTCCTAGGAACTTCTAAACTTTCTTAACACACATCAATCCTTGCTTAAGATGGTTGGAAAAACTACAGATCCTTCCATACATCTTAGACGCTACATTGGAAGCTTAAAACACCAAAAACTTAGTTTAAACCCTTGTGAACTTAGTTAAAACACACTGGGAACCCTATTCCACACACTATTAAAATATGTGTGATAGTGTTCAAGGTTGATGGAAAGATTCACCATGTCTAGAATTGACCAAAAGTTTCCCAGTAGGTTCCACAAGCCTTAGGATGGAAGCTTGACCAAGGATTTGACCCTTACAAGCTATGGAATCTAGGTTTTGATCCTACATGCTAGGGAACTTAGTTCCACATGCTATGGTAGTGTGTTGGACTCTAGCAAATTGAAACCTTGCTCAAACTTACCTATGCACAATCCAAAATAGTTAATAATGCCTTACACTAGTCCTATGCAGTCTAGATGTGGTCAAACCAAGTCACACAAGCCCCAAAATTAGCCAGAATTATTCACATGATGGGGACTTAGGTCCCATACACTGTGGTGGTAGCCTAGACTACCCACACACTATAGGAATATTCCCAATATTATGAGAATTCAGTATTTTATCTTTTTAAAATTTTTTGACAATAAAATCCAATTTCCAAGAAATTTACAACTACTTTACATGATTTTTTTGTGTATTTTATTTATTATTGCATTTTACACAATTTTTACTTTTTTTTAACAATTTATGACCTTTGTACTAGATCTTTGCTTATTTTAGCAATTTATGGCATGTTTTTTCTAAATTTTGACTTATTTTGATACTCTATAGTCTATTTTTACTAAGTTATGCCTTAATTTGATCATAAAATCAACTAAAATAATATTATTTAATACCACTTTCAACCATCTTCAACCTTGTTTAACCTTGTTCAAAGCCTTTCCACATCATTTTATATCATTTGACAACATTTTTTATTATTTTGTTATCATTTGGTATTATCTGACATCATTTGACATCATTATACATGATCTTAACTCCATTTGATATTATTTTGATATCATTTAATGTCATTTGGTGTTATTTTGCCATCATTTGATGTTATTTAATACCATTTAACACCAATTTTCACCATTTTGACCATCATTTAATAGTATTGTGCTCTACATTAACATCATTTTACCTCGTTTAGCTTCATTTTTCCATTATTTAGCATCATTTGATGTCACTTGATACTACTAAGACCTCATTTGACCTCATTTGGCATCATTCAACATGGTTTTGATCCTTGGTTGGTCATTATTTGATGTCAGTTAGCATCATCTAGCCCTTGGTCCACCTTTTTGGCCTTCTTTTCCCTTCGATCTCAGTCTACCTTCTTTGGCCTTGGTTTACCTTATAATGGTCTTACTTAGCTTTGTTTTTCCTTGTTCTACTTCATGTTAACCTTGTTCAACTATGTTGTGACTCATTATTGTAATAATTTGAATTATTTTAACATTTCTTGACAATTATGCAATACAAATGCTAGTTAATATGTCTTTATTGACATGCAGGACTAAATCATGGATACATGAGTAGAGTTCGACCTACCCTTGAGCCTGAATGGATCTTACGATAATGTTGAATGATCAATTGACTTAGAATTCCTAGATCTTAAACTTAAGAGCCTATTTGATCACATAGCCTTAATAGAGAAATCCCTTAACTGGCATGAGTACATAGAGAAAATCCTTGACCTTGAGACTAGAGACATCACTGAGGGCTCTCTATTTGAAATTACCATTACAACCCACAATGATGAGGAGTAAACACTAAAATTAAGTTCTTAACTAGAACCCTAAATAGCTCGAGACATTACCAAGGTTATTTAGGATAATGTTAAAGCCTTTTCTTGGTCATATGAGAATATGGCAAGATTGTATCCATGTTTAGTGTAACATAATATCATACTTGACCTTAGTTTCAAGCCTATTAATCAAAGGATGCACAAGAGTAGATCAGACTTGGCCTTAGTAGTTTCTAATGAGATCAAGAAACTTTACCAAATGGGTTTCATATAGTTGTTGATTATGTAGATTAGGTATCAAACATAGTGATAGTACCTAAGAAAAATTGGAGTATCTGTATTTGTATCAATTTCCATGACCTCAACAAGACCACTATTAAAGATGATTTTCCTTTTCCTAGTATTGATTAACTCATCGATACTATGGCTAAACATGCCTTGTTATCCTTTATGGATGAGTTCTTAGGATGTAACCAAGTTAGAATTAACCTAGAGCATCAACTATACATAATCTTCATGACCCCTTGGGGAACATTCTATTACATAATGATGCCATTGGGCCTGAAAAATGTAGGAGCAACTTATCAATGAGTCATAACTTAAACTTTTAGTGACTATATGCTAGGGTTACTGAATGATTATATTGATCATATAGTCATCAAGTCCAAAATATTTGATGATCATGCACATGGCGTAAATCTAGAATTACAACGATGTCTTAAGTATGAACTTAGACTTAATCCTAAAAAGTATGTCTCTGATGCTAAAACAAGTAAGATGTTTGGTTTCGTAGTATTTGTGGCTATGATACATGTTGATCCTAATAAGATTAAGACCATAACCAACCTATCTTCACCTAGCAACCTTAAAGAACTACAATGTTTACAAGGTAGATTGCAATTTGTTCATAGGTTCATCTCAAGGCTCACGAATAAGCTACAAACTACGTAAGAAGGGGATTCACCATGAGTGGATTAACCAATGTTAAGAAGCCTTTGACAAAATTAAGAAAGAGTTGGCCCAATTGCCTACCATGTAACATCCTTAGAAAGTTAAACCATTCTACATATACCTTGTGATCTCTGAGACCTCCATGGCCTCTTTTCTTTGTTAAAAATGAGAAGATGGAGTAGAGTTACCTATTTACTACTTAAGCCATCCACTAGTTGATTATGAAACCTAATATAATGAGGTTAAGAAGCATTTCCTAGTCATCATATTCTCCTTGAAGAAGTGGGAATATTATTTGTTTAGGAACCAAGTTATTGTCATATACAAAGATAAATTACTGAGGGCCATAATGACCAACATATACGAGAGTAGCCGTATAGCCCAATGAAAGGCCATAATGGCTAAGTTTAACCCACATTACATCTCCCAATCCTCAATGAAAGGTCAAGCTATAGTCATACATCTGACAACTATCCCAGTTGAGGATAATGCTACCATAGATCATGAATTCCCTAATGAACATATCAACATTGTTAATGATGCACTTAAAGGATATGAGACCATCATGAACTTTGATGAAGCTTTAACTACCCATGGAGCTAGTGCTACCATCAACATAACATTACCCTCTAGTGAGGTCCAACCTTTCACTTATCATTTTCAATTTACATTCACTAACAATGTAGCAAAATATGAAGTGTTAATTAGAGGGATGATAATAGCTCGTAACCTAGGAATTACACATTTGATGGTAAAAGGTGATTCATAGCTAGTAGTTAAATAAGTAACAAAAGTATATGCATGCAAGGCTAAACATTTACAGCCTTACTATGATCTAGCCAAAAACCTCATGCTACAATTTACATATGTTAGTATCCAATTCATTCCCTGAACTGAGAACACCTTAGCTAATTCCATTGCAACCTTAACCCTAAGTGTGATACTATATGTACTTATCAAGTTACCTTCCTTGATAGAGAACTATACTATTCTCATCATGCAAAACAATGAAGGCCTCTCTATAGCCATCACTGACAATGTTCCTCAAACAGAGTGGTATGATCACATTAAGTTTTACCTAATGCATGGTGAGCCTTCATAGAACCTAACTACCTATCAAAAGGACACTATATGAAAATGGTTGAAATAATATGTCATCATAGCTAACAACACATTATGTTGAAGGTCCTATGATGGTGTATTGTTAGTATGCGTGGGTAAGGCAAAAGCTCATATAGTTCTTGAGTAGGTTCATGAGGGCATATGTGGGGGACATATAGGATCTAGATCCATTGTTGCAAAGATTATATGCTTAGGATACTATGGGCCCTATATTGAAAGTGACTGCCTATAGAAGGTTAAAAATTATTATGCCTATTAATGGTATAGTAACTTAATACACATGTCACCAACTAAGTTACATACCACTCGGATCACATTGTCATTTCGGTGGTGGGAGATCAACATTGTTGGACCAGTAACACCTAAATTCTCAATAAGGCATAGTTTTATCATCATTGCATCAAGTATTTTACAAAATGGATTGAAGATATTCCTCTATGAAAAACAACAAAGAAAAAATTCTATAAGTTTGTCTTGGATAACATCATATCTTATTCTAGCTTACCTTTAGACAATGAACTATAATTCAGTAGTTAAGAGATGCAAACCTTTTTCAATAACTAAACATTAAATATTCTTTTTCATCACCTTACTATCCATGGGTGTTCAGAAAAGGTACATGCAAATGGTATGAACAACTCTTATATGCATTGTGGACCTATAGGACAACCTTTAGAACTATAACTGAAGCCATCCTGTATAGCTTGGTTTATGGATCTGAAGTTGTTTTGAGTCTTTAATTACAAGTTTCATCCTTAAGGACAACTCTATCTAACTTCACTAATGATGACAAGAATAAGGAGTTGTGTACCATGAATCTTGACTTGGTGAAGAGATGGCAAGTATGAATGCTTGACAACATCAAGCGATACCAACAACATCATAATGATCTAGAGAGGTAGAGAGTTATGAAATAAGAACTTGTTCTCAAGGCCATTTGTGAACATGCAGACAAATTTTTGGCCAACTAGAAAAAATATTTCTTGGTCACCAAAACCTATGGAAATGAAGCATTAAAGTTGATGGACATGGATGGGAATGAATTGGCCAACCTAGTTAACCATTCCTATCTTAAACTATATTTCATCTAACATTGACCCATTTTTTATAGTATTTCTTTTTTTATTCATAGGTTGGATGAACAATTAATTTTGACAACTTTAGTGGTCTATGAAAAGAGAGCATGAACAACCTGCTACCTCTTTTTAGCCTCTCAAAAATATTGTAATGTTGTATGAATCTACATAGGAAGACATAGAGTTCACATGTTCTACCAATTATAGCCAATGTTGACCTATATGCATACTTGTTGCCTCTTGTAAATTTTTGTAAACACATGTATTCTTTAACTTATTTCTTATCCTCTTAATGTTTTTATTACAAGATGAGCCTACAACCACTGCAAGGTTATGATTCATTGTAAAGGGTGAGTTACCATGTGACCTTGATATATGTGATTTAGTTAGCTTGTTTGATCTTATCAATAGTACTTACCTCACATCATCTCTATTACCCCTCCTAAGCCATAACTCCATAGTCAAATTGTAGCCTTCCTTACCCTATGTTTGACATTCATGCAACATGGCCATGTGACATCTCCTTCGATGTGCTCTATTATTAAGTTCATTGAATGTAAAACATCCCAATTAGTAAGAAAATGAAAATTTATCCTTGGCAAGAAACCCCAATGAAGGATTCACTTCCATTAAAAAAACAAGAAAAATGGGAGAAAGTGTTAAGAAAGAAAAATGGCCAATGTAGCCTCAACTTAAGTAAGTTAATGACTATCTTAAAAAAGCAAATAAAAAATGGGGGAATGTGGAAAAAATAAAAAGGCCAATGTAGCCTCAAATTAAGCAAGTTAATGACTCTCTCTCATAGAAAAGAGAGAAAGCCAATTAATCAAAGAAGCCTATTACCCAATGCTGGCTCTTTTGAACATCACTAAGTAATGAGTAGTTCCTAGTGCAAAGCATGAGGACCTCTTCAAATTAGCAAGCATGTCACCACCATACCATAGCCATGATGTTAACATTTGGAATTCTTTGTAAGAACATGTGATGATTCTCCAATAGCCAATGTAGCCAGTATCTCATTCCAAACTCTTGATGTCCTATTGTGATCTTATTTCACCTTTGTGAACATTTCTTGGCATGATTCGATGACTAAAAAATCAAGTATGAAAAGGGAGAATTGGTGATGAACCTATGGTGATGTCTCATGTTCTTTGTTGATTTTTCTTAGGTTAATCCTTGAAACATAAACAAAGAGGGATCAATGAAAGACCTAAAGAAAAATTCATGTTGCAAATGAAAGCTTATATCTAATATTTTTCTTATAATTAGGTGGAGATTTGAAGGTAGAAAAAATCACTTTTTTTCAATAAAAATCCTAATTTATGCCCTTGTATTGAGAAGATTTTAAGCAATTTTGAATGTGAAAAAATGAGATTTGTAGCCTACATGATGCAAATTCTATTTATGTAAGCTTGTGGAGGTTAAAAATGATCCACATGTTGCAAATGCCATCTATGCTAGCTTGTGGAGGTTAAAAATGCCCACACATTGCAAATTCCATTTATGCTAGCTTTTGGGGACTAAAAAAGGTCCACACATTAAAAAAATGACCTTTTTATCTCACATGGTACACACTTTAGCTCCATATGTTGTGGTAGTGTGTGGGGCAGCATCTGGAATTTGGGCTTTAAATTCATACACTAGACACCTCAATTCCACATGCCATGGTAGTGTGTGAGGCAATGTGTGGCACTTGGATATTAAACCCATGTGCTACACTTTGATCCAAGAACAACTTGCAATGTTCCAAAAGTGTAATAGATGCCAACACATTAAATTCATAGCCTATAAAAAGTGGATTTGATGCATCTTTTAGGATCTTTTAAGAAAAATCTTGGTAGATCACTTAACAAGAAATAGAAAAATATTGTAGTAGACTTTTGTAGCCTTTGCAACAATAATTTTTGAGCACAGAACCCAAAGTAAAAATTTATTGTAGTGCAAATCAAATTGAAAATCCAGTATAGACTCTATGTAGAACATACCCTGCAATCTGCACTAAATCATAGTAGATACTTTACTTTCTTAGATTTAAAAGCCTTGATATGTACCTCTCAAAATCCTTATTTCTATATTTATTGATCACAATAATTTTAATACAATATTTATTTCTATTTGATCATATTGTTCTCTTATTTTACCCATTCTCAGATCATCCACTGCATTCTCATTTCATAGGCTTTTATTATAGTTCATCTTTGTTTTACATTAATTCGTAACAAATTTTTCAAGTATCTAAGTAATCGATAAGACTATTTAAGATGCTCTAGATCCTCGTCGAGACTCATGGATCTAGAAGATAAACTATTTTGTATGGGATCTTTTGGTTTTCTAGCATGGAAATTTTCTATCGTTATAGCATATAAAAAATATCGACATGATGCCTAGATATGAAAAGTTAAATTCAAACTAGGAGATGAGGTTCTCTTTTGGAATGCTATGCATGTGTCTTAACAAACTAAGTTCTAGACATTATGATAAGGATCATACATTGTACACCTAATGTCAACTTTTGGGGCTATGACAATTTTTAACCCAACAAGTTCTTAAAAACACATGCTAGAAAACATCTAATAATTGAAACCCTTTATAGACTTCCAAGTAGTCAAACATAACTAAAGTACCTCAACCAAAGAGTAAGCCCTCTTCATTTTTCAAATCTCTTCCTTTCAACTTAGTCATGGGGGAGAAGCCCATATATCATGATCCCTTGAAGAGGATGAGAATTTTTTCTTCTTTATTTTATATCATTTTTATACATTTTCTATTTTCTTAATACTTTGATGTTTACTTCATAATTTTTACTTTTTCTTTTACTTTACCATTTAGTCTTATTTTACTTTATTTGTGATATCCAAATTTATTTCATTACTATTATGAACTTTGGTGATTACTAAATGCAACTATTAAGATTGTAGCTTATTATGTAGGTCAACTTTCTCTTTGACTTATGCTCTCTACTAACAAGTTATTAGTTTTCTAATGATATTAAGTAGTGAGTTCATGATACCTTTCATTCCATTTATCTCATAAGGAGATTTTTATTATGATAGCACAATGATTCTTTCACATGAAAAATAAAAGAATAATTTGTAATTTTGTTTACACAATGAACTAGTAATGGGCTAAGGGGGAATGTAAAAGGGTGTGACCTCAAGGGAATTTGTTGGATTCTTTCCTTGAATTTCTTCTTAAGTCCTATGATTTCTTATGAAATGTATCATCACTCCTATAAACTGTGAAGAGAAGTATATCTTTGTAATGTATGTTCCATTGCAAAGAAAAAATGGAAATAAAATAGACCTCTCTATTTTGGGATACAGGCATAGGTTATGAAGGTTGAAAAATATGTTGCCCAAGCCTAAAGGCACTCTAAATTTCTTTCTTAATAATTCTTAAACTACTTTCTTCTTCCTTTTTCTCTTCTTTTTGAAGTCATGACTGTTCTTTTTAGATATTGTGGACTCAAGATGGTAGAAGAGGAGGGACACATTAATGCAAGGTCATTGATAATGGTATGGACTTGGTATATACTTAGAATGGACTTATAATAAAATCATTCTAATCAAACCTTTCACAAAGGATCTCTTTTTTCTATGATCCAAATTCTCCTATTGTAATCTCTCTCTCAACCATTTTGGCATGTCATTTTTTCACCTTACTACCTTGTACCATGATCATTTGATAGTTTTGATTTTGTACGCTACATGACCATTAGTGAATCCTTTACATAGATATGATGTTTAATATGAATCACCATTCATAAACTAGGATTCCTACATGCTCCTTGTGATGGGGTTATGCAAGGACATTTTTGGACATCAGCCTACTTTGTTGAGGACCCACCTGCATAGCTTTTGATTTTTCTTAGTTTAAGCCCCATAACCATACACCTTAAATCAGTTGACACAACCTTGATAGCCTACATCATCTCATTTTATGCTGATTTTTCTAAACAAAAATCTAATACTTTCTCATTCAATATGCTCAATTTGCTCCAATGCATGTACTAGAATCTCGTCAAATATTGTTGCCTTGGTTTCCTAGCTTTCTAGCTTTCATTTGACTCTTAATTCATATTTAAAATATCCAAAAATCCCTAGTAATTTAGAATGGAAAGATGGTTTTGAATGGCTACATCGAAGGATTTGCATCAATGTAGTCAGATACATTGACATAGCTCCATCAATACATCCTCGTCGATGCAATGAAAAAATCCTATAAAAATGCATGATACTTCTTCATTTTTTGCACATTTTTCTTCAAAATAAAAAGGAGTTTTTGCAATTTTTAGAGTCCAAAACCTTCTTTGATGCATAACTTCTTCACCTCTTACTCATTCTTATTGGTTTTTAGGTCCTTGTAGTTCTGAAGGTATATGTTCTATCATGGGAACATCAATGATAGCTTTGGAAAATATTTTTCAAACACCCCATAGATTAGGTACTAAAATAATATCAAAATAATTATTCCTAGAATTAATACTAATAATTAACCTCTATTGAAGAAAAAATAAAATAAAATAAAATAATAATAAAATATTCTTATATGCCCGTGATTTAAAAATAATGGCTTAACGATAAAATTTTAATTGTCCATCAAATTTAACACAATTAAACAACTAAAAGGTATTCAAAATTAGGAAGTTTATATCCAAATAACTATTTCAAGATTGTTATTTCAGATGATGCAAAAATGAGGATCAGAGATAGGAGGATGATCATAGCCCTATGAGAAATGACCTCATGAAGTAAGAGAATAACCATAGCAACCATAATAATAAAAATAACCTTAAGAGTAAGCTGCCAAGATAGCTCATGCATTAGATCCTTGCATGAGGAGGGAGGATTATTGAACTTTGAAAGGGGGGATGAATAAGTTCCCCTAATTAAAAATTAATTAGCCAAATCACACCAAATTTAATGTGGTTTCCCAACTTGGGTAGTCCACATTGGGAGGGTTGTTTGCTAGCATACCTCTAGAATTTTTTTTTTCTCAAAATGCAGTTTAAAGGGTAACACACCTTATACAAGCTCTAGGGTCTACTCCAGAGTGATTCAATGCCATGAATCCACTCAACCCACAAGGTCTTAACAATCTTATAATGTGGTTTCTAGGATCCCAAAACCTTTACAACTTGAGCTCCACTTTTAGTGTTGTGGTGCTACATCAACACTCAATCTTGTAGGATCTCAACAAGATCAAGGACGATGCCTTCCTACAAGAAGCACACCAACCCTATAGGGTAACAAAAGAGAAACAAAATTACAAGGAAGCGATGCAACTAATTTTTCTAGTCCATGCACTTTGAAGTACAACATAACAAATCTCTTACAATAGTACAAAAGATAGTCCAATGAGGCACATAAATACAATAGAATAATTTCTTGATGTTGACACTTATTTGCATACAAAACTTGCATATTACCCAAGAGAATGAAGTCTTCTTTTAGCTCTAATGTTTCCAAAATCACTTTGGAATTCATGCAATGGCTATCTAATGGTCACTGGAGACATCTTCTTTGAGATTATGATGTCTTTTTGCATCAAACTTCCATTCGGGAGCGAAGTCTTCTTTACAAGGAAGATTTGTTTGAGGAGATGTCTTCATGAAGATGTCTTCTTCACAAGGAAGACATCTACTATTTCTGAGAGACATCTTCTTTTGAGCAACCTTCAACTTATCCAAGATTTCTTCATCATCAGGGAGACATTTTTTCTTGATAGTAGACATCTATTGTTTCTTTTAGACATCTTCACTAATCCTTCTATTCTTTAGCCAAGATGTCTACTACTATTGAGAGATGTCTTTACTTGATGGAAGACATCTTTTGTTTCTTGGAGAAATCTTCTCTACAATTAGTCCTTCAATGCTAAGGCTTCCTTCTAAACACTGGAGTTGAGCTTTGAGGTCTTCATTCCTTGTTCATGCACTTTGAACTCCCGCATGCTTCCTTGAGTTCTTGTAACCCCAACTTCATCATTTTTTTGAGTCCTTTTCTCTTACTCCTACTTTGCCTTTGAGTCCTTTGTTCTTACTCCTAATTTGCTTATGAGGTCCTTGTACATTGCTTATGAATTCCTTGTCTATTATCTTGTCCTATAAACACATCACAATGCAAACATCCTTTGTTTTCCAATTTTCTTGAGGATTTGACATACCAAAAGTTCAACAATCTTGTCCTTTTTGGTAATGTTCAAAACTTAGGAAAATGGATGAGTACAATCATGAAATCATAAAATATAGAAATATAGCTACTCACCACTTCTCCTTCTTTTCAGACATGAACAAAAAGGATAAAAAATAAAATAATCAAGGTAGATAAATTCTAATGAGAGGCATGGTGATCAGAAAGATAATGACTCTAAGGTATATCGTAGAGAATTCATGAAATCAAAAAAAAAAGTGACTATAAAGAGAAAAACCTCTTATTATAATAAAAATGTTATAAAAACTCTCTTCCTTTATGGAAAACATCCAAAAGAAGGGGATCATGAAAATGATCTATCCAAATAGTTGCAAAACTATTTCATGAGATAAACATTGAGTGACAATCCCAGAGAGACATAGTTAGCTTTAAGAAATACACATCTCTTGGCATTATTTTCATAGGGCTAATGATATACATTTCATTAAGATCATTTCTTTATCTATTCAAAAATAAAGTTAAAATTAATGAGCCACAACTAATCCAAATATAACTTAAAGTCCAAGAGTATTAAAAACTAGTGGCTAAAGTCCAAAGCTTGAGCATTCAGGATCATGTCAGTTATCTATTTGAACCAATAAACCATTAGTAACAAATAAACCAATATCTCATGATTCTATAATCATCCAGTATTCTACTCCTTTTGAAGCATCAACAAAACAAAATCATATTTCCTATTCAAGCAACACATAGGCCTCAAAGTTCAAGCCACATTCTTCTCATTCTTCTAGTAGTGGTGGAAGTGATGATGGATCAGTTTCTCTGTAGGAAGCTACCATTACCACATCCATGTGTTGGACAAAAAATAATAGCCACACCAATGTGTTGGGTCAACTCATGCAGTCAAAATCAAACCCACATCTAGCACTCCACCACCAATCCATTGATATGCTTTATTGCATGTCTCCATTGGATTGTTTTGCTTGCAGGAATAATGATAGCCATGGAGGAAGAGATGTGCCTATTGTTGCCAACCGAAACACATCAGTCTACAAGGTTGACAATTCTCATTTCTTGTAGGTAGAAATAACCAACTAATCATTCTCCACTATCACTTTTGCATATAATTCATTTGATCATGATACGGGACACTATGATGGTAGTTTTCAATTGATCAAATACTATACAACTGTTCCACATGGTTCTACCCTCTTACAGCCATAGCCATTCCCATGTGGGCACTCTATGTTCTCTAGTGAATAATATTTCTGCCCACAATTCGATGTTGTCCAACACAAACAATACCACCATCACAAATTTTCTCGTAATCTTTCATATTGGTATGATGGTAATCATACATATATTTTTTCTGCTACCAACCATATTTTCTAGTCACCTACAATTTTTTGACAATCCAATACACGTATGATGCCACAAAAGTTCAGCACTCCATCCTTATTTCCATGATATTTTTCCACTCTCCAATAATTTCTAAGTTGGGAGACAAATCATTCCAATGAGGCATCTATTTCCAATGTTGCTCCACATTGGAATAAAAATCAAAGTGTTTCAAAGTCCAATTCTTTGTAGCAACATCATTAGATTTCATTCCCTCTTCAAGGACAAACCTTTGCAGTAGTGTCCTCACAAATCATACCATCTAGCACACCTTCTACATCAATAATGTTCACATCATAGTAGATTCCATCCACTTCTCGGCTAGCTCAATATCATCCAACATCTAAGATGTTGGATATAAATTTTACAAATAGCATGACCCATAGTCATTTTCATGAAGACACTGCTCCACCACCCTAGGACATGTAATTTATTAAGGATTCTCTCTTCATTGCCATTGACGATGAATTCTTTACACTACTTACACCAATGGGGGGAGGGGAGTGATGATGGTTTAATGGAACCATTTATAGTCATTGAAGCTACACTGGATAACCATTGGATTGATGGCATGGAAAGAGAGTTATAACAAATTAATAAAAACAACACTTGGAGCCTAGTTCCTTGTCCATCTAGTAACTCTATTATTAGTTTAAAATGGATATTTAAAATTAATAGAAATTAGTATGGTGAAATAGAAAAATTCAAAGCCCACCTAGTTGCCAAACGATATCTCCAACAACAAGGTAGAGACTTTGATGATAACTTTACTGCTGTTTCACAGATGGAATCTATGAGACTCTTTCTTGCCATTGCTGCACAAGTTGGCTATGTGGTTTATCAAGTAGATTTGACCTCTACATTCCTCAATGGATTTCTTAATGAAGAATTTTACGTGGAACAACCACCAAGCTTCATTGATGAAGGAAAATGAAATCATGTTTACAAGGTTCATAAAGCATTATATGGGCTCAAGCAAGCTCCATGTGCATGGTATGCATGTATTCATGCATTTTTCATGCAAGAAGGCTTCACAAATCTTTAGTCCCAAACAAAAATATATAGAAAGATATCTGGAGATGATTTTATTTTTGTTTGTTTATATGTAGATGATTTAATCTATTTTTCATCTACAATTGCATTAGGAAATAATTTTCTTAATGCCATGAAAAAGAAATTCAAAATGTCTGACTTGGGAAAGATGTCATACTTTTTGGGTTTTCAAGTTATCCAAAGAACAAAATCAATTTTCATATGCCAAATGAAATTTGCCCAATCCTCAATTAAGAAATTTGGCATGATTAATTGTAATTCTTTAGATACACCACTTTCCCTTGGTACAAAACTTACCAAGGATGAAAAATCTCCATCTTTCAACCCTTCACTATATAGATCCCTAGTTGGTAGTTTAATGTCTCTTCAATACTCATCTAGATATCCAATATGCTATAAATTACCTTTCTCGGTTCATGCAAGATCTGCATGAATCACATTGGAAAGTTGCAAAATAGGTATTGTGATACCTAAAAGCTACTACAGATTATGGGATCATGTTTCATTGACATACAAATTTCAAGATATGAGGATACAATAATGTAGACTAGGGAGGTAACCTTGAAGATCAAAAGTCAACTTCTAGCTTTTGTGTTTTCTTTGGTCTATCACTTATCTCCTGGGGATCAAAGAAGCAATCTATAGTCGCACTCTCAACAGCAGAAGTAGAATACATAGTTGCATCGAATCCTGCTACTCAGGCCATATGGATCCACTCCATTTTTACTGAAATGAGATATATACTTAAACCTTCCATTTGCTTATACTATGATAGCACAAGTGCTATTGTGATGGCTCAAAATCCTGTACATCATGGGCATTCCAAGCACATAGATATCAAGCATCACCATACTAGAAGCCTAATCCAAGATAACATACTCAACATGGAACATTGTATAACTAAAGCACAAATGACAGACATCTTTGCTAAGATTCTAAGCCATGAAAAGTTTGAGTCTTTTTGAGACTTCCTAGGAATGGAACCTCTTACCATCATGGGGGGTTTATGGAATATGATGACTAGATGTTCCACAATAGAATTAGATAGAACCCATCCATTAATCTATTTTAAATAAGATAAGATCCTATTCGTGTAATTCTTATCCAATCCCATGTTTAGGTCACCCCATATTAAGAAGATCCTTAAATAAGATGACAAAGATCATCCCCATGATTTCTAAGATTCATGCTTATCTCTCAAAATCTATTCTTGGGAGATCAAGGCTTATATAATTGTAGTAGCACACATTTATTCATATAGAAGAGAAGACATAACAAAATTTAAGAAAGTTTAACAAGAGTGTTCTTGTTCTAACAAAGTTCTTTATTTCCTTTAAGCTTAGATCATAGATCTAGGGCCCTTTAGATTTTTCAAGTTTCTTATTATGAATACATAACTCAAGGAATTAATCATTAGTAATTGATGGTTGGTAGTTGAGGTTGCAGAACTCAGAGCCCACTTGTCTGATCCATTCATTCTCAGACCTAAACTTACAAGATATGAAGTTTTTTAATAGCTTTAATAAAGATTAAAAGAGGTTAAGAATGCAAAAGATATGGTGTTCTTTGATACATCATTGTTAGAAGAAATGATGAACTCTTCTAGCTATGACCTTTAACAAATTTACAAAGAAAATCTTATGCCAATCCAAAAAAATTTTTGCTTGCATAATGTTGAATAAAAAATGAATCAAATGATGAAGTGCATCTATTAGTAGGAGGAATAACTTGCCAAGATAAACTAGAACATGAGGAGGATGGTTGTGGATAATAGAAATCTCTCAATGAAGAAGGTTCATACCCTTTGCTAGAAGACTACCATTGAGATTGTTGGCTAGAAAAACAAGGTCCTAAAATATGAAAAGATGAAAAATCTCTACAAGAACCAAGTTGAGATGCTCAAGGAGATCAACAAAAAGGAAATTGAACTAGTGAAGGTAAAGGTAAATGAATCTCTCTAAGAACTCTAGCAAGAGGCAATATATGAAAACCCATCTTTAATGGGTTCAAGGTGAGATTTGTGTGAAGAAGTTACAAGTTAAGGAGATGATAGCATAAATGGAGTTAGGAAACCTTCGATATGTAAACTTGGCAATGCTGATAATGGGAAGGCCAAGATTAGAATTGGAGAAGCATGTGACTAGCTTCTACCTCATTTATAAGATGGATTTTAACCTCCACAAAGAAATCAAGTAGAAGATTAAGATAGCTAACACAAAGCTTGAAGTACTCAAGAGAAGATTTGAAAATCAAAGATTAGTTGTTGAGAACTTGGTTAGAAGAAGGAATGACTATTATAAACTACAACATATTATCCATAAATTTGATATTGAATGTAAATAATTCATAGTCTAGTTTATCAAGATGAAGGAGATGTTTCTAACCTTGCCTTACCCACAGGATATACCAACACTAGCGAGTCTAAGAGAAGCTACCTAAACCATTGATGATCCACAAAGAAAGGAAGAGAAGATGAATGCATTTTTGAACACTTTAAAATTATTTGAAGTAGAAAAAGTAGTAGTAGGATATCCTCAACCACTAAAAAGATTAAGATATGATGAGGAACCCTTTGAGCTAGAGGAACTTCATCCTCCAAGCATGGTGTAAAAACCTCATTCCACTTCATTTAATCCATCTAGCACTGCTAATTTTGTCAACCTATCAAAATTTTTGTATATTATACAACTTTTTGCAATCATGTAAATATTTTATAACATGATACTTAGATTTTTTTTGTTATTATAGTTAGTTAGTCAAATCACTATTAGTTCCAGACTCCCCAAATTTTGTAAATAACTTGGTCCCATTTTTTCTTTCATTCAAGGATGAGTTTTTAGTCAATTGTGGATGTATGATGAATTTTAAGTTGTTCAATTATGTCAATTTAGCTCCATCATTGCATCCTTAGATGCATTAGCACATATGCATCAATGCTAATCCTCCATAAGCCTATATAAGTGTGCATACCATATACATTTATGACATATTTGGTCATTTGCATAGTAAATCTCTTGTAGCATGTTTTCATAGGACTTAGCTAAACTTCTCTTTGAGTGCCTATAATGTGGATTGAGTTTATAAAACATAATTTTATTTGATTGCATGTTGTACCTAAATAATTCTGCATGATGATAGAAAATTGAGATCAATTCCTTCCATTGTAGCTCTTAGAGTATCACTTAGCTTATTTTTAGTATTTTACTTTTAATGAGTTTATTTTCTAGGACTTATAAAATTAATATTTTATTCTGTAATAGCATGAGTATGACCACTTCAAGCATGTTATATTAAGGTTTAGTACACCTAGTACTGGATACCTGGTATACCTAGTGGTAACCACTTGGTAAACCCATAGCATTAGTATGAGTTCAAGATTAGTACAAAAAGTGGAAATGAATGTTCTATGCTTAAGATAGTTTAGAACATCCTTAGTTTCATAACTTAGTTAGAAATGAATGTTTTAATCATTTTATCTTATTAATATTTTAGTACAAATATAAATCTCTTTTGCCTCAATCACACATAACCATACAAATGGAGTTAAACCAAGTGATGATTGGAAGGAAACAAAATCAAAAAATGTCATATTTGACTATGTAGAGTATTATTCACTTAGGTAGAGTCCATAGAATTTAATTGTATCACACCTACATGCTTGAAATTTATATGGTTGGGTGTAGGAAACACTTGCTTCTTATCAATTGTGGAATAGAATGAGGATATACATAAACACCTAGTTGTTGATGCTCAAGCTTTACCTACTAAAAAATTAAATAATTTACCATATATTCTTCAACATACACTTCCATGTTTAGCCATAAGTACAACCTCTTCAATATCTCATATAATTTATTGTGCCATAATACATGAAACTTAATGAGGTAACCTTTCTTCAATAGATACTATTACAAGAAATTAAGCATACAAATACAATCCTTACAATGAAGCAACCCAAGCACATCTATCATAAATAGTAGAGTTAGATTACAAAATCTACTTGTAGATGTGATCAACAATGAGCATACTACCACTAATGGTACTAATGAAAAGCCCTTGAATAAGATACTAACTATGAAAACTAAATTTCTAATCATCTATTGATCAACAAAAGAATGAGTAGCACTAGTATTAAATATAAATAAAGCTAAAAAAAATATAAAATCATATCTCTAGTCTCCATCAAAGCATTGGGTTAAGAAAAAAGCACTTGAGTAGTCAAAGCATACACATACTCATAAATCCTAGTGATATTTGGATCACCTAATAGTCTACTACCTTGATAAGAAATATCATTACCTAAATACTTTGAATACTTGAAGTTCTTGTGACATAGTTGATCATATTTATAAAAGTTAAGGCATTCCATTGAGAAATATCCAAGTTTGATATAAGTATGAAAATTAGTGGATAAATGAGTGTCCCTAGCACCTAAAAATCTTTATTATTATTATTTTCAAGTAAATCTAGAACCTTGGACCTACATGGATCTACTAGACTTCTTAAATCTTTAACCCCTTTTTGAGAATAATCACAACATGTTGTATCCATAAACTAATTAGGCTCTAGGTGAATCACATGAATACATGCATTCTTATATGTTTGAACATGGTGAAAAAGGAGAAGCAATTGATTTTTAATGAATTTAAAAAGACCATGGATAAAATGGTTCATCCTATCCTTCACATCAAAACATATATGAGGCACATACATGATCAAATTCAAAAACGTATAGTCATACTCAGACATAATCCAAATTTCTTAGTAGAAACTATAAAAATCATCTACATTGATCTTCATGTACTAAGAATGAATATAATACTCATTGAAAGTAAGTAGAAAATTTCTTCAATGGACATCATAGTTATTCTAATGACATGATTTATCCTAGTTAGCCCACTAACAACTATAAAAATATTTGAATTAGTAGGTTTCTCATTGAGTTTATTGCATTTTTATTATAGTACATCAACTTTAAGAGCTTCATGAGCTCCTCCAACTACACACTACTAGTAGTAAGGTTCTCCTTCTCTTGAAAGATGGGTAGTTGCAACTTATGAAATTATTTTATAAGCTCATCTTCCATTGATTATCTACCACCACTAGCACTTCCTCAAGTAAAAGGGATTATCTATGACCACTAGCACTTCCTCAAGTAAAAAGGATATATGGCATGTTTGAGCTTTTCTTTAGATGCTAATAGAGAAACAAGAATAGATATCAATTCATGTGAGCCTAACTAATCTTCTTATTTATAGTAGGAGTAGGAGTAATAGGAATAATAATCTATACTTGAGGATAAGTTACATACTCCTTTGTTTGATCAAGATTAGAATCAGGTATTAGAGTTCAATTACTAACCCAATGTAATATCCAGTATTTTTTTGGATATTTGGTTAGTTTATCTATCTTCTTGAAACTTATTTTTGATGATGTTTAGTGTACTTTTCTTTCACCAAGATGTTTTTCTAGTTAGATTTCTAGCATTTTAAATTTTATAATTTATGCTCCATGTGATACTATGGTATCTATGGATTATTCTAGTCATGTAAATCTATATGATATTGCTATTAATATAATTTTTACCTAGCATATGTACACTAACATAGTGGATGAGTTATGGTAGGTTCTCATGGAGATTGATGTGGGAGCATAGCATAGTTGGATTTAATGATATTGATATGTAGATTATACTTGTTGTCAAGTTAGTTTCTATTTAATTTTTTATTTTATTTATTTTTATGTTATTCTATGAATATAAATTTTTGTGACATGAAATTAATTAATTATGCTTGTCTTAGATGGAGAAGTTAAGTGAGTTATAGGATTTTAGGAGAGTATCTTTAGTATAATGATATATATCATAATTAATTTGATTAACTATACATGATTTGGAATATTTTCATTTAAAATGTTAGAACTCTTCATCTAAGCACCATGACATTTGCATGCTAGAAGAGGAGGTGTTGCTAGCTTTTGAGCTTGTTACAATGATAGAGATTTTTCTTAATTAGAAATTATAATCTTAATAGATCCGTTATTGTACTTCATTCATTGTATTAATTTTCACACTTTTTTTAATTGAGTAGTCTTGGCCCTCTTTTTATTATTCATATCTATAGATTTCTATATTCATTATCATCAAGTTGAGTTTTTATTTTATCATTTTATTAGATTTGTAAATGTTTTTCAAAATTATGGGTAGTATTTTTAATTGGTTAGATTTGAGCATTTTAGTAATCTAGCTTATTGATTTAATTGTTACTTATCAATGTTATTCATCAATTTTGGGCATGATTTTTGGAAGTATAATAATCAATACTTTGTGGGTTATAGGTTTTTTTAAATTATCTATATTTTTAACATTTATGAAGTTATTTTATCTTTTTCTCTATTAGTCTTAGTGATTCAGAGAGGTTCAAGGTTTTGGCAAGGGTGTTATTCCATTTTGTAAATTTTTCTATTGATTCTTTCCTTTTCTTGTGTTGTACAATCTTTTCTAGCTTATTGAGTCTTATTATTCTTCTTCTTAGTACTCTTTATTTGTTATAAATTATTTAATGTCCATATTATGTTATTTTAATTTTTTTTTTGAAAATTTCATACAAACTCATGAGTTAACCATGAATCATGATATGATTGTTGGCTCTAGCCATGAGTTGTGATTAGGTCATGATCACAAACCAAGAGTTGTGGTAAGGTCATAGTTCACTTCATATTCTTTTTGAATCTTTTCTATTTTTTATTGATAAACTTGTAATACCAAAAGTCCATCATGAATCATGATCAAATCATGATTAATTACCATTAGGGATTATCATGTTGTGGTTAATTACCAAGAATTGTGATTAGGTTATGGTATGTTTATTCTTGTTTCTATTTCTATATTATCTTGTTTGGTGGTCTTCCTTTGTATCACAAGTCATGATAATGTTGTGATCACTCCATAATGATTCATTCTAAGATTGTGGTCTAGTATCCTAAGTCATGGTGTAACTATAGTACATCTTTTGAGTTTCTCTATCTACTTTTGTTCTTTCTTATGCCTTTTGTAGTAGACAACAAGTTGTGATCAAATCATGGTTAAGGGATTTTCCTTTCTATATCTATTTTAGTATTTTGAGAATATTATAAATCATGATTAGGTAATGGTTGGGTTGTTTTGAATCAACATGAGTCCTGATAAGGTCATCATATTTCTCCTTCATTATATCTTATCTCTTAATGCCATCAATGCTCTATTTGATCTATTTTGACATCTCTTACCTTTTTACACATTGGAAACTAAAATTTGACTCTATTTGACTCTATTGGAGAAACTAAAATTTGTTGGATTTTTTATCTTACCTTGATTAACTTGATAGAACTATTTATTAATACCATTATATCTGAAATCATAAACATTTAGTCTATCCTATTTGTGATGTTTCTAAGATGTTTGGATGTATGGAGGTAACACTAAGTTTTATGCCTGGTTGAAGATGAAGTCCCTCAAGATGTTTGAAAATTAAATCTTATTGTTATGCATTAGGATTACTTTCAATGTATATCCCATCCTAAATGGAAAATTGATTCCATGACATATTGATCTTCTTTTTTGATGTCATTAGAATGTTAAAGAAGATTCTTGGATGATGCTTCTAAAACTCATAGTTTGAAATGATCAAGTAATTCTTAGGTGATGCCTCACATTTATTATGACTAATAACAAATCCATACACATAGTATTTTGATATTAAGTTTTGTTTAGTTTCAATTGCTTATGAAAACATTTTTACACATTGGAAATTGAGTATGGTGGATACTAGCCTTCTTGTTTATAAATTGATGTGTGATGTGACAATTCATTTTGGATTAGTATTATTTGATTCTAGATTAGTTGTTCGTGTCCTCTCAGATGTGTAGTTTTTAAGGATTCTAACTTGCTTTATAGGTTAACCATACCTCACCTAGTCACCGTGATATCTATTCATCACTCATTTAGAGGTGTCAAGGTTCCTTAATAGGTTTTATACTAATTTCCATCTTTGATTTATAGAATACTATGGTTAGATGGAGTATGAAAATATTTGATGGCTTTATTGATTTAGAGGTATCATGTCATGACTTTATAGCTTTGACTAATAATTCATATTAATGTATGAAACTATTTATATGTCATGTTCAAATATTATTCCTCTTTATTTCATGTTCTAGTTTATGAAATTTTTATGGTTGAACCTTTATAATTATGTTAGTTATTTATGAAAGTTTCATATTATTATTTATTTTTATATTATATTAGTTATATTTATTTTATTTTATTATTTTAGTTTCTTCTTTCCTTTCAATCATCACTTCACTATAAGATTCCTTTTCTTTTATTCTCACTATATAGTGTTATTTCATTTTTTATTTTCTTTAACCTAGCTAATTTTTTGTTTAGGGCTGTATACATGATGTAATGCTCTTCAACCTAAGATTACAAAACAAATGTTTTACAGGCTATTATAAAATATTATGTTTATTAATTTTCTCATTTTTGATGTTTTTTAGTGATGAAAGGTGCTAGAGATTAATGTAGTTGTGGTAGGAGGATGAACATTAATACTAGGAACATAATTCCAACATATGATTCGATTCTAGATTAAATGGAGGAGCCTATGATAGATCTACAAATGAAGCTATTACTTCTACTTATACTCCTATATTAAATAAGAAAATTATAAAGATAAATATTAATTAATACTTGTTAGGATTTTTCCATTAGTACACAAAGAAGAACTTAAGTTTTTCATCAATGTTTGTTGATTCCAAAATTGATCATGGTAATGCTGGATGACCGATGGTGCAAAAGCTTATGGAGTAATTCCATAAGCTTGGACAATGTACAGTTTAGGGTAAGAAAGACCCTATTTCCATCATGACATAGCTTGAGGAGATCACTAAGATCTTTAGGTTGATAGATTGCTCTTCCACATAGTAACCCTGATTGGCAAATCACTAGGTCAAGGTTTCTACTAGTTATTAGTGGGTTGCCTAGAAAAGAGTAACCATTGAGAGTATGATCTCCATGGGAGTTATTTTTTAATGATTTAATGCATATTATATCCTTTCAAAGTACATGGAGGTAAAGGTAGATGAGTTTTATAACCTCTATTCTAATTTCTACTACTATGGCCAACTAGGCCATAAGAGCTTCAACTACTTAAAGCATTCAGATGGTGGAGGTTCTTAGTAGATTGAAAAACTTGTAGGTGACTAGGATGGTATGAAGATGCACACTTGTATCTATGCCATGATAGACCAACCAATTGATATCCAACCAAACATTGTGATGGAGTCTAGATGTATGATTTATAATTTGACAATTTTGATTCTTTATGTTTCTATTTCTAGTCATACACTTGTTGATCTACAAGTATTAGTATGGTTGGGTTTGGAATTTCATCATCTTTTTTAAGGGCTTGCTATGAGCACCATTCATGACTATGTGCTTGTTATAGATCAATTTTATAGGTTAATATCTTTGATAGTTTAGGATGTCCCTTGGCTTAATGATCTTCATGTTAAGGACTTAGGAGAATAAACAGTCATCTTAGATATGGATTGGTATTTTGTTATTAGGGTAGGTTGGATTATTTGCATAAGAAACTATCCTTTATTGCAAATGATGTTGTTTAAGTGACTTCTTATATCATACCATACAAGATTAATTTAGATCATTTATCATCAAGGTATTTCTACTACTTATATTGGAAGGGTAATTCTTGCTTTGCTATTTTAGTTAGTAAACCTTATTCTTCTCTTAGGATGGATAATATTATAACTATTTATAAACTCCTTGATTTCTTTTGTTTAGGATTTTATATTTTACCTCCTAGGTGTGATGTTGATTTTGAGATTGCTCTTGAACCCAATTCCAAACATGTCTCTAAGGATGTATAGAAGATGTCACTTATCAAGTTGGTTGAACTAAAGATTCAAATTTAGGAGTTGCTAGAAAAGTGTTTGATGCATCTAGTTGTTTCTTTCTAGGATACTCTTACTCTCTTCATTAAGAAGAAGGATGAGAGTATGAGGTTCTACCTCAACTATAGGTAGCTAAATTAGGTCAATATGAGCAATATTTGTGAATAGTTTTGTAGATGCTTAGAATGCATTAGTTATCTACAAAACCTTTGAAGTGTTTATTTTGACATTGGAAAATATAGTTTTAGTGGCATGTTATTTTGGAGGCTTTTATAGTAGTGAACCTTAGTAAAATATTGACTATTAAAGATTAACTTATTCATAATGATGTTGGAGAGGTTTTTAGCTTTCTTTGATTGATTGTTACTACAAGAGATTCATAAAGAAATTCACTTACATTTCTACCTTTCTCATGAATTTTTTTTAGAAGCATATTAGATTCTTATGAAACCCATGATGTTAGGATAATTTTGATGAACTCATAAATAGACTAATCTTAACTTCTATTTTTATTTCACCAACTTTAAGTAGATCATTTGACATTTACATTAATGTATTAGGAGAGGAATATTGATGTATCATTATGTAAGAGAATAAATTAATAGTGTATGCCTTATGATAACTAAAGTCTCATAAGATGTGATATTACACACATGATCTTGAATTAAGAGTAGTATTGTTTGTCTTGAAGGTTTGGTACTACTATCTATTTAGTGAGTAGTTGATCATTTGGAATAATCACAAGGGGCAACAATACCTGATGAGTCAACCATAATTGATCTAGCATCAGAGGAGGTAATTTAAGCACTATTGATTGATTTTAATTTTATAATTTAGTATCAAATGAAAAGAGGCAATATTATTGCTGATGAATTAATCCATATGACCAAGAAACTTCATATCTTAATGACTTAGTTAGATGTATTAGGTGACACGTATTTGGATTAGTAGTTGGATTCATGGTGCAAGTAGCTTAGGTAGTCTAGTAATGCTTTGGTGGTAGTGGATGTACTTAGGTCACTTCATCATAAGAATATAGTGAATGTTCCTGATTTATTACAATAATATTTATTGGAAGAAGCGTATCTTAGTAGGTTTTGGACCCATCCTAACATTGATAAATATATGATATGTATCATATGTTGTATTGGTGGGTAAACATAAAGATGTAGATTAGAAAATTTGTAGCTAAATGCTTAATCTACCACTAGGTTAAGCTTGATTACTAGTGACTAGGTGGCTTCTTATACCTTCATACTATTCTAGAGTGAAAGTGAAAGGAAATTAGTATGAATTTTATTATTAGTTTTTCTTATAATAGGGGCAAAAATGATGCTACCCTTATTATTGTTAACTTGTTAGTCAAGTCTTCTCACTTTTTACCTATAAGGAGTTTGACTATCATAGAGAATGTTGCATAGTTATTCATTTTAGAGATTATTTAGTTTCATAGAAATCTTACCAAGTGTAGTAACTAAAAATGTCAATGGCTGGAATAGTCAAGCTAAGGGATCTATAGTTGTGGTACAGCCCTAACGCCACCCACATTCGAAAGGCCATTGCTAGAAGGGAAAAATGGAGGCGAAGTACCTAGGATGGTCTTGTCCATCAAACCAAGACTTACAGAGTGTTTTGACAAACAAGTACTAGGGGTTCACACAATGTTTTTGGTGTTATCGAGGCCAACTAAGCCTAAGAATAGTAGCATTTCCCAGTGTGAAAATGATGGTGCAAGCATGCAAATGCATGCAAATTGGCAAAAAATGGAAGTGCAATGTGCCATGCCAAAGAAAATGCTTGAAAATGCAAAGGATTTTTAAGAGAGGAAGAATGGCAACACCCCAAATGAGGGGAGCATAGCAATTGTAGAAGATGTGTGAGGAGGTATGTAGTATACAAATAGGTGTAGTAGGTAGTGTAGTCATAGTTTCTAAGGTATCCAGGCTATGAAACTGACATTCGCTATGAATTCTATGCCTGTTGGGTCAGCCACTATGGTGCCCTATAGGCTATGGTGTGTTGTGATGTGTAGAGGTGTTGCTAAGGTGCTAAGAACTCTGGGGCATATGGATGCTCACTTTGGTCCAGGTTTGCTAGTCGAATGTTTAAAAATGCCAACCACTAAGTGAAATTTCCCACCAAATGCTTCAAATGTCAACCCATAAAATATGAAACGTAGGGGTATTTATAGGGTTAGGGTTGACGTTAAGCGAGGATTGGGGGCAACGTGGCAAAAGGGTAGTTGGGGCTATGTTGACACTAGCTATGCTCCCATTGGAGTGACTAGTGCTACATTCTGGTGTGCTCCAATGGACCCCAAGAGACTACTAGACTATGACTACACTTCCAAGACTACATGTGCTAGAGTTGAAAAAACTGCAATGTACCTACAAACAGTGCAAAATAGTGCAATTTGGAAGCTACACTCTAGGACTACACTCTTCCCTCTTTGGAGTGGAGTTGAGCATAGGTACAATTTTGGGACAAATAGGGGGTGTAGAAAAGATACAAAGTACTGATCTTGCTTGCCAAAGAAGTGCTAGAGCTAATATGGAGGTCAGTGCTAAGCTTTGGAAGCATTTGGAGGTTGTCTTGCATTGCTACACTAGCTACACTCTAGAGTGTAACCCAACAGTTAGGAAAATTTTGCATGGTAGTCCTGATTAGGTTACACTCTAGAGTGTAGCTAGTCCTTATGAGATTTTATTAACCTAATTATAGACTAGCTTCAAACTAGTCCTTATGAGATTTTATTAATAATTTTGTTAGTATGTGTTTTAATTTTCTACAAGAATTGGGTGAAAAGTATTATGAGACACACATTATATTTTTGTTAATAGTTATGCATGGTAGTGATCATTGTTTTTATCAAGTCTTTGGTACTATCTATGATAGCATATCTTTCATGGTATTTAGGCTTCAATGAGTTAAATTAATGGAGGTTTGACTTGTTCTATGGCATGAGTTTTGGGAACTTATTTCTTCAAAACATATTTAAATTTATATTATGAATTCTGTGTTAAAATAAATAAAGCAAATGGTTGGAATGATGTGATTTTGTCCCATGGATAGATTTTGTTAGATTTTCAATTAGAAAAGTCGGTCAACATTTTTTATTTGTACTAGGCATATTGTTAACTCAATATATTATTTCATGATAAACTTGAGGCTCTAGGTATTCCTTAATTGAAAACTTGGAATAAAAGATGTCATAAAATATCAAACATGATCCTTGGAAGTACTTATGTGGAATAACTTACACAAGGATTGAAGATATACCAAGAGAAAAGTTTCCATTATTTATAGACTCTATTGTATTGGAAGTATAGCAAGAAATCATAACCAATTACAGGTGTACAAATCTAAGAATTCTTCTGTAACAAAAATCTTACCTCATTCCAACCATGAAACTACACCAAAAGCAAAGTTTCCATTGTTTATGGATCATGTTCTAATGGCAGTGTAGACCATAATCAATAAAAAAAATTTGTTGAAAAGAAAAATGAGAGAGGAAAAGTAAAATGAAAAAAGAGAGGAAGAATTATTAAGTAATAAAGTGCTTTGGATGCTAAGCTCTCTATTTTTCATGGCCAGAAGATAAGATTATCATGTTCATGCATGAGGAATCTCCATCACCAACAACTACATTTAGTAGGGAAAGAATATGTATTTCTGAGAGGTATAATGCCATAAGACATGGATAAGTGGATAAAAAATGATTCATGAATGTCCAAATGTGATAGTGCCTCATATTTGTATTACTATTTGGAAGTTAAGTTACTTCAGTATCACCAAATGTCTTAATGTTTACTAAGCACAAATACCTTAGTTATTCTTTTGTCACAAATTTTTTCTCCATTGTCTTTTTACATTATTTTCCTTTTATCCTATTTTCCGTTTGTTTTCCTTATTATTTTTGTAGAATTGCATTGGATTAGGAAGAGTAAGAAGGATGCTAATCATAGTTTCTCAAATTCTAACTATGAGCTCAATTATGAGCTATAATAACCTTAGAGTTCATTTTGTTACATTTGGTACCTATGATGGGGTGTGATCTTCACTCCCCATGCAACTTGATTTCTTTTCCCTAATAAATTTATTAGTGTGATCTAGTATGGGCTATAGTCTACTACATTTTGAAATTTATGTTTTTTTAGTTTTGGATAGTGTGGATTCCTATGACTTGTACTACAGTGCACTGTAATATTTGATTTGTCAAATGTTTAAATAGTGTAGGTAGGTGCAACCCCCAGTCTTTGAGATGTGACAAGGTGTAACCCTAATTCTTTGAGATGTGACAAGGTGTGACCTATAGTTGGTCACTACTCAAAAATATATTAAAATATTTTTCTTTCATGTTGCGATGGATTGCAACATATAGTTGGTTGCAACTTGATTAAAAAATGAAAATAATAAAAGTGTGTTCAGTAAAATCAAAAATCAATTTCATTGTAGAGCACCACAAGGCATATCCAAGTGTTGAAGCAAGCTTTCATTATGCGTATAGCTACCAGATCTTACCTCCAAGCTTTCTTCCCTTTGTAGTATGCCTAAGTTAGGCCTCAAATCTCTTATTTCTAATTTTTTTTCTCTTAGACTTCTTGTTGCACCCTATTGCAAATAAATTTATGTCATTACCATTTTTCTTGAATGAGATTGAACATCTGAATGAGGAAATATGATCTTTTGGTGTCCCCTCTAGCATTACGATAACTTTAATTTAGTGTTCTAAGCATTTTTCTATGTTGATTTTTATTTTGAACTTTATATATAGCTAGGTTTTTTTTCTTTCCTTGTAAACTTTTCTTGTTGAAAAATTTTATTTTTCTTAATGTATAAACTATATTTTAGAGGTGGAAACTAAGATAGGAATATCTTCATTATTATGATAGCTCTAGGACATGTTAGATGAGCCATGAGAACTTGAATTCTATTCTATTAAGTATGGGTATTATGTTTTATTTTAGTGCAGCTATCCTTGTTTACATATTTGTAAGTAATGCTCTATTAAGCTTGGTTTTAGGCTCTATCCAAGACAAAGCTTTTTGAAAGTAATAATTTCATTTTGGAAAATATTTAGTAGTGTGGGATAGTATAGAGTAGTATATGTTAAACATGGAATCTTAATGAAACATACTTTTGCATTCTTTATGCACTACACTCATGCTACAATAGTTAATCCATTATCAATTATCAATGAACTTATCATTATGTTATTCAAGATTTTAATACTTAAGTTTATCTTGAATTGTTTAATTTTCACTTCTACACTAGTTATGTATGTTGAGAACAATGTAGACTTTGTCAAGCACACCAATGGTATTTAGATTTTGAAAAGAGTTTAACCAGATTCTTATAGTTATTTTAAAATATGTATTTCATGCAATTTATTTCCATTATGTTTTTTTAATTTGATATTCCACTATTTTAATGGCACTATATTTATTGCATTATGTATAATTTTTTATGTATTATATTATTATTCTATTTGTACTAATGTTTCCCTATAGTAAGATACTTCTCACACATCTTAGTGTAAGATGGGGCATACACAAGAACAATCTCTGGTAGCTTCAAATCCAATAACATGGAGACATGCTTAGGAGGGATATTAAAAACATGTTCATAGGGAGCACATGAAGCATTTGGAGCATGAGCACTGAGAGGAAAATTTTCATACAGTGCCATTGAGGGCACCTAAGAAGTTCAAGCCTCTTAAAGAACTAGTGGATTCACTAGTTGCTATTTCTTCGATGGTGCATAATTTGGAGTTCATCTTGATGGGAGGTAAGGAATTCTATAAGTAGGAGGCTCAATAGTTCTATTTGACATTCTGGAAGACATCACCTACATCATGAACTTTTTAGGTTGGCATGAGGTCTTACAACATTAGTGAGGCCCTTATTCTTGAGGTTCAAAAGCTGCAGGTTGGACTAAAAAAATACCATTTTATAGCAGCATTATCAAAAAGAGAGACTTAGTTGGCTATGTTCTTCCCTAATGCGATAGTGGATGAGATGGGATGGACCTATAAAAATCTTTTCCTAGAAAGGAGGATTTTTATGAGGGTAGCAATAATGAACATTCTTGATAATTTCTACTTCATGCATGTCATGTCCTTTGGCATGTTGGTTATGAATGATTTGGAGGATCCTTGTACCCTCAATTACCTATTTATTATTTTATCTAGGATGGAGTTAGCAATCCAAGAGACCAATGAGGTCTAGTTTCCATTAGTGTTCTTAGCATTGAATTAGTATTTTCAAATTTGGCCATCTATCCTATCCATCATGGAAATTATTGGATGGGGTGAGGACTAGTTCTTGAATTTGAGATGTACCTTCTACACTCAGTAGTTGCCAAGGACATAGCATGTGAAGGTCCAATGCATTCTTGGTCCACATCCCTAGATATGGAAACGAGACTACTTGGGAGGCTCATTATGCCAATGTGCAGTAGTTGCAATAGTAGGGTATGGTAGGCACTGATCTTGCTTTAGTGGAAGCCAAAGAATAGATTATGATATCAGTGGATGCTTTGCAAGCAAGTCTTATTACACATTATAATGAGATAGAGATATGTCTCCATGCCCATTGTAATTGGATTGAGAGGAGGTAGTATCAATAGGTCTCGAATGTGAAGATCTTGGATCATCATTTGTTTTCCAAAATGAGGAAGATGTACCACACTATTAGCTAGTAGAAGGTTGGTGAACCTGTGCACCTAGAGTTTTCACTAATGAGTTTCTTGATCATTGATACTAATCAAGCTAGAACATCTAGCCCTATGGACAAGGTGGATGATGAGGTAATAGAGGAGAACTTCATTAGTGAGGAGATAGGTGAGGATGTACCTCATCATCCTTCTTTATCAAAGGCTCTCCCATTCCCTTCAGGGGAAGGCTTAGCTTCTCAAGCTTGAGAATTTTTTTTTGCACTTCTTCTTTCACATTATCTCTATTGTTGTATATTCATGGAGTATTATTATACATGTTCACTAATCTCATGATACACTTCATCTATTTATTGCATTTTCATTAATTCATGTGCATTCTTCTAGTTTCTTTTATGGAGACGATAAAGAGCTAGTTGGGGACTATGTTAGAATGTGAACTGATGCCAATTTTTATTTGGTTTCTTCAACTTTATGATTTAGAGAGGCAACTATGAACTCATGTGACCCACAACCACCTACAGCTTAGAGTCTTAAGTCAGAATTAGATCTTCAAGGAGTCTTGAACTTATTAAAGTAACAATGTCCATCATACAACTATTCAGAATCAATTTTCATAAGATAGAGGACTAAGAAACAAGTAAGGTTAGCTTTGAATGGAGATGAAGAAAGCATACAAATTTGAATTTAAGTTTGAAAAGGTATTGCAAGCTCATGTAACCAACATGAGCTCGCAACATAGAGTTTCTACCAACTATGGCTTGCATCCACTTGCAACTTATTTTTTTAATAAAAAACTAGAATTCATTAGTGTGAGTCCCTTTGACTTGCACCTTTATCATAGTCATAATGACTTTCTCAACCTAATTGGTTACTTGATCATTAGGATTCAAAAACTAAACTACTGGGAATGATTAACTAAGACTACTAATCACAATCACTCGCAATGATTGATTAACTTGATGATTCTTCATCAAGTTGTGAGCTATGATGTAGTTGCAAATTGTACCTACGCCACAACTATTTAATTGAAAGTTATTGCAACCACCAACTAAAGCCATTTTAACCCTAGATCAATGTTGAACAATAAAAATGAAATAGAAGAGTTGAAGAAGGGAGGTAATAGAGATAGATAATTAGAGATTTTTGAAGATATAAAGATAAAGAATAAGTTGGATTATTGAAATATGTTGTTTGTATTGAGATTGAATAATTTTAAGTTTTCTCTATCATAATTTTGGCAACTTAAACCCATGTAACTTGCAATCCTCGATTTAATTGATTCCCATATTCTACATGTGACATCCATCCTCAAGTGTCATGGTAAACATCAAATATATGATATATTAGACATTATGCATATGAAGAAAATATACCAAATGTGAAATATATATGATATTTGACATTATGTATAAAATAAATAATAGGAAAAATGTAGAAAGAGGAAGAAAAGAATGCTTTATTGATATGGAATAGCTTATCTAAATTATGCTCTAAGAGTGTTCCTTGGCATTTTCTTCCTTTGGCATCTATCTCTTAGAGGCAATCTAGCACTGCCACCAAGGTTAGGCCTATAACCCATTCAAAAGGGATGGCCAGTTCACTTTTTATCCCACTTCACATGGCCACCAGTCCATGCTGACATGACTTCTAACCCCATGTATAAATGCCTTAGATCAAAACCCCAAAGGTTACCTTAAGAGACACATATTCTATTACAACATGCCATTTTAAGTCTTAATTACAACTACCCTTTCGAGTATTTTTAAAATAATAATAACACTTGTTATGAAGAGACACCATCTTCATTAGGTAGCAGTATCATTTGGAAATGGGGATGTAACAATCTACCCTTCTTAGGTTTCATTCATCCTCAAACGAGTCCACGTTCTCTATCTTTTTATAGTTCCAATGCTTTCTTTCATGATCCTATGCTCCAATAATTTCATTTCTTCCTTGAACTTGAAGTTGTTTTTTGCTTATTCTATAGATAAGATATATGTGAAAAAATTATATGGAAAATTAAATATTAATTTCTTGATACTTCATTTTCTAAGATAATGACAAAAGGTGAATTAAAGATTTATCAACCACCAATCACTAATCTTAAACAGGGTCACACAAAGTGCAACTTGGATTTGGTTACTCAAGTGAAGGTAAGGAATTCTTTATTCCAAATTTTTATTATCATAGATATTTTACTTATCTAATTGAAATATAAATTAAAAATGAATAAAATAATAAGATTAATCAAATAAAAGTTAGAGTGAGATACCTCTTGATCTTGATCAACCTTATGAATTGATGGGAGTAATTGTAAATTCTACCATAAGTGGTATATGATCATATGGTCTTGTTATGGATGGTAAGGATTGATCTTGATTCTTCTCAACTTCTTCTTTATAAATCAACTCTAGTAACTTGGTAACTTGAAAGAATTAGGTATTGTACCAAATATAATACAAAGTCTCAATGAAGAATATAGTTAATCCATCTTCATCAATCATTATAGAGTAATTTGTAAACTATGGTTCCTGATGAGTGCTATCCATTAACATCATTTGTTCTTGAATTCTAGAGTTTTATTTATCTACTAAAGATTCAAAGTAAGTAGAATATGCACTAGCTAATGGAATTGCATGCTGAATTGATGGAAACATTTTCTTTAAATCAGGTTAATCTTCCAAAGATTTCTTACAGATCCATATTTTAATAATTGATAAATTCTACTTCCAACTTTTGCATTGAAGTCTCCACAAAGAATAAATGGAATTAGATTAGTATAACTTAGTAATAACTTATTCTTCAAACTTTCTTCTATTTACTTAATCAAATATGCTCCTTGACATAGTCTAACATCTGAACATATTGGTTTGGCAATCAAATGTGTGTTAACCATGTATACACATCTTCCTGAGAGATGAACTTTTAGAATCATTGCTAGGGCTATGTGATTTTTCCAAAATCTCAACTATTTATTCTTGTCCATTGCTTAAAGTTCTAGATTTCAAAAATCATATTTTATAAACTCCATTTAAATCTTTATACCAATTCAAACTTGGCTTCTTTATAATAGATTGAACAACCATCCATGTTGTGATTTCTACAATATGCTAATCTATATGGCTCAAAAGAAGAACTTCCATAAGAACCTTTTTGCTTATAAGTACCTATGTATCCCACTTTTTCTAAGTTTGGTTGGAATTGATATAGAAACTCCCATGATAAGACTTCTTGTAAGCATAAGACATCAACATCCAAATCTTTTAACTCTGCTAAAATATGTGGGTATCGATATTTGTGCCAATCCAAGGCCCATGATGGCCATAGTAGATATTGTTTCTCACTTGCTAGGTATATTACAAGCATTTTGTATGTTGCAACTTTTATTTTCATTTTTGGATTCTTATTTGGATCATTTCTCTTCATGAGTATCATACTCTTTGTCGAAACAAGATTTTGAGTCTCCATGTTGTTTTTGCCCTATGTTTGATTGCAAGATGGATTAATATATCATTTTCTTGATGGTTGAATATTGTTCTATTTCTTCAACTAATTTTCCAACTAATACATCAAGTGATCTTTAACTAATACATCAACTAATTCATTTCTAATAATCAACTAATACTAATACAACTAATTCTCTTACTAATTTAACTACATTATCTAATTTCATCATTATATTATCTAATTTTAGTAATATTTAATGACATCATATAATATATTATCTAATTCTTAATAGCCTTTCTACCCACCTTAAGAACACTGACTCCAATAGTGTAATTAATGACATGCCATAGTGATCTTAAGACTATCTGTAAGGGTTATGCACTAAATCTTAAAGCTCAAAAGCTTAAATTTATGATATCATCAAATTATTATTTACCTAGATGATAAATTTGACCTCACTATTGTGTTCAAAAGAGTGAAAAATGTTAATAATGACTATTCATATGTTGAAAATGAATATTGTATGCTTAAGTGATGCCAAAATTAAACTTTTGAGAATATCAAGACACTATATCAGGTAAGGAGTAAAAACTAATTTTTGGGGTTCTTAGGATGGATCTCACTCCATCATTGGGTCTGAAAGGTTGAAATCTATAAGAAACAATTATTTGTTCACTAAAAAAGGCTTCTAAAATCAAAATTTATGGCTTATGAAGTCTATGATCTTTGCCACAAAAAACAAGACTTCTCAAGCCCTCACCCATCCCAATTCTACTCCAGGGCAAGCGCACATAATTATGAAATTTTTAATCTTTGTTACCAAGGTTCCAATTTAAATTTTTAAAAATATTTATCTACATTCTTAACTTAAATTAAAAATTAATGACAAAAGAAATTTAAAATTTTTCTATCAACTAATAAAAATTTTGAAATTCCCATAAATTGTCAAAAAATTTGAATTTCTCATTTGTCGATGGAAAATTTTTGTTGTGCGGATAATGCCTATTTCAAGCTCCATGTAGCCTTCCTTTGGGTTGATGTGGCCTACTTCGAGGTTTGTGCAACTCTCCTCTAGGCTAGAAAAGCCCATCTTGGGGTTAGTGTGACCCTCTTATGGGTTAGTGTAGCCTTTGATTAGGCTTACATGGCCCATCTTAGGGCCTACATGGCCCATCTCAAGGCATGCATAGCCCATTATTGGGCTAGTGAAGCCCATGTCAGGGCCTATGTGGCTCATCATTGAGCTTGTGTGTCCCCTTGATTGGGCCTATGTAACTTTTGTGAGTGTTTGGTGGACAAGCAATTTTGAACGGCATCAAAAAAGGTTGTTTGGGATGGCATAGGAAGTGGTTTATGGTGGTGCGGGAGGCAATTTGTGGTGGTGTGGGAGGTAGTTTATGGTAACATGGGAGGTAGTTTGTGGTGGTGCAGAAGGTGATTTGTGGTAGTTTTGAAGGCAGCCAAGGGTGCACACACATGGTGGAGAATGCAGTAGAGGACAGTGCACAAGTGCAACAAAAGGATGTGTAGTTGTAGGGTGCACATGGCACAAAGAGCAGTGTTTGTAGAGTGTGGTTGCAGGGTGCATGGCTAACAAGCAATGGGTGGGCGATGATGGTAATAGGCACAATAAGGTAGTGGTGTGTCTAGTGGCCTTCGCACTATGGTGGGCACTATTTGGCCCTTGCAAGTCCTATAGGGCCAACACAGGCCTTGCAGGCTGATGAGATCTATAATTTTTTAATTTTATTATTATTATTTTAATCCATCCTACCTCAGCAGTTGACGTGGTGGTTCAGCCAATGACAGGGTAAGGGTTTAGTATGGGTAAATGGCAATTCTAGGTTGATTCTCAACCATAAAATTTGGACTTTTTTTAGTTTTAAATAATAATAATTTAATATTATTTTAACACACATATAACAAGAAACTTTGAACATCACTGTCTCCCAAACCATAAGTTTGATTGAGATGAAATTTATACTATTGGAATCATCTTGACGAGTACAATGCATTGGAAATAGTTTTAGGGTTCAAAAATAAAGTTGATTTTTTAGGAATTAATAGGACCAAACTAGTCTATTTTGTTAACTAACATTTCTAGGTTGACATATGGTAACTTGGAATCTTCTAGATTACTTGGATAGTGAATTTCAAGAAAACAAGATCAATTCAAGTCATGGTTACTAATTTTCTGGAAAGAAATTTAACAATGACTGTAATCAATTAATAATTATAGCATTAAGATGGGTAAGAGTTACCTAGATCAATGTATCATTCTCTTACCAACATCTTTTGTAATTGATGAATCTTGATGAAGTGTGATCAAATCTTCATCTAGTTAATAATATTCATGAAAGAATTTTTTTTGGTTGCTAGGATCTAGATGCTTAATCCCTTGTTCATGAAATTAATGAAAAGGTATCTTATGACTTACATCATAGACATATGGTGCATCCAATGATGATCAATGAATTTCTCTATGTTGTGGCTTCAAGGTTCATCATTAGGTTCATGTTTTAGTTAGCCCATGGTTCTAAATGGCCCTTGGGTCATGGTTTGCTCTGATACCAATTGTGACATCCCATCCTTAGATGTCATGGTAAACATCAAATATATGATATATTAGACATTATGCATATGAAGAAAATATACCAAATCCAAAGTATACGTGATATTTGACATTATGTATAAAGGAAATAATAGGGAAAATGCATAAAGGGGAAGAAAAGAATGCTTTATTAATATGGAATAGCATATCCGAATTGTGCTTTAAGAGTGTTCCTTGGGGTTTTCTTCCTTTGGCATCTATGCCTTAGAGGCAATCTAGCACTACCACCATGGTTAGGCCTATAACCTAGCTAGAATGGATGGCTAGTCCACTTCTTATCCTGCTTTACCTGGCTTTCCATGACTTGCCTATACTGGCTCCACCACTCGATGTCAGCATGACCTCTAATCCTAGGTATAAATGCCTTAGGTCAAATCCCCAAAGGTTACCTTAAGAGACATGTTTGCTATTACAACATGCCCTTTTGGGTCTTAGTCACAACTACCCTTTTTGGTCTTGTTAAGATAATAATAACTCTTATTATGAAGAGACACCATCTTCATTAGGTAGCAGCATCATTTGGAAATGGGGATGTCACACTACAGTATAAGAATGCAAGAACACATCTAGAAATATCATTTATATATATTATGAGATTCATTTTTGCAATTTATATTATCATATTTCTTTTCTAGAATTTTTATATTTAAATGATTTTATATTCATGCATTTCATTCTTTTCTTGTTAGTTTCCTCTTCTCTTCTATATGAGGTCCTTGCTTTAGGTTAGATTTCTTTGTTCCTTTCGCTATGTAGTTTGTTCATTCATGTCTCTTGCCATGAAAAAACCAATTTGTTAGTGGGTTATACCCAATATAATGCTCTCCAACCTAAGGCATAGGAACTATGATGTTATAAGTTGGTATAAGAGCATAGTTTTTTTGTGGATTCTCCCTTTTCATTACTATGTCTAGTAATGGAAAATTCTAGAAGTGGACATGGTTGTACTATGAAAGTAGATGTTGGACCTAGAAACCCAACACTAATACCTAATTTCATTCTTGATTGAATTGATGATTCGCATGTAGATTTGCAAGTTAAACCTTTCATTCCAATTTCTACTCCAGCACAATAAGAGGAGATCATCCAAGAAGATATTAACTACTATTTATTTTAGTTCCTCCATGTGCATATGAAAAAGAACTTTTGTTCATCATCAACACAAGATACTTTGCGAAGTGTTGGTGGTAGCAGAAGACTGAAGGAGAGAGAGCTTATGAAAAAATTTTGTAAGATAGGATCCCCTACTTTTCAAGGTAAGGTGAATTCTACAGTTTCCACTAAATGGCTTTAGAAGATCTTTAAGATCTTCAAGTTGATGGGTTGTAACCCTACATAGCAAACTCACTTATCCAATTACTATTTTCATGGGGCTACCAGATGTTGGTGGACTACCCAAGATAAGGCTTATCACTAAGCAAAATGTGTTATTTATTGGAGTGATTTTCTCAATGCTTTCAATGCTCATTACATTCCTTTAGAATTTGTGAAGGCGAAGGCTAAGGTGTTCTACCATCTCTATTAAGGCAATCAAACTATGACTAAGTATAACTGTAAGTTCTTAAAGCTAAGCATACATGTGCCTCACATACATTCAAATGAGATATCCAGGGCCAAACATTTTCTACATGATCTTTGTGTAACCATAAAGAAGCATCCTCTTTTTCTATGTCTTTAGAAATATGAGCACACACAAGTATGTGTTTAGATTTGAAGTAGAGTTCATTGGTGGAGGAAGTGTGGTGAGATCATTCTCAGAAGATGGGTTATACCTCTTCTAGGAAATATGGTAGGTCTAAGCAAAATCCAAAGATTCAATTTGAGTGGTCAGCAGATGGTGGGATCACTCATGAACCCATTAGTTGCTTTGCTTACATGAAGGTTGGACATGTTTGTAAGGACTATCCCAACTACCAAAACTATCGTCAGCCAAGTCATAAGAGTTTGAACTACCCAAAGAGCACATGTGGTGGAGGTCACTAGCAGAGTGAAAAACCTACTAGTGGCTAAGAGAGTGTTGGGATGTATGCTTGTATGTATGCTCTAGTAGATTAGCTAATGGATGCTAAACCCAACACCATGATGGAGGATGGAGGTATAATTTTTTATCTAGAAATTTTGATTCTTTTTTATCCTAGTTCAAGCCTTTTTTTGTGGATTTACATACAATTTTTCATTTGGTTTTGGAGGATTAGTGCCTTGACCAAGGACTTGTCTTTAGCTCTGTTGATGATTATTGCTTGTGGTGGACCAAGCATGTAGGACTATATCCTTGGTAATTCAGAATGTCATTTGGTTCAATGACCTTCACATCATGAACCTAAGAGACTATAATATTATCTTTGATATGGATTGGTTTTCTTGCTATCAGTGTTGTTTTTATTATTTTTGTAAGACACTTTTCTTGATGATGAATGATTTTGTTCAGATGACAATGAATACTAAACCATATAAAGTCAAGTTGAATCTTTTTTCTTTGAGATCTTTTTATCTATTACTAAGGAAATGTCATACTTGTTCTGTTATTTCCATCTATGACCTTTCCTTATTGCAAGAGCTGATCAAGTTCTAGCCATTTGTGACTTTTTTTAATGTCTTTCTTTCTGAACTACCTAGTTTACCTCCAAGGTATGATGTTAATTTTGGAATTTCTCTCAAACCCATGTAGAACTTATCTCTAGGATTTCACATAAGATGCCATGTATTGAGTTTGTAGAACTAAATATTTAGCTTTAGAAGTTGCTTGAAAAGGGTTTGATTGTTCTAAGTCTGTCTTCTTGGTGTGCTTCAATCCTCTTTGTAAAGAAAAAGAATGATAGTATGAGGCTATGCATTAATTATCTACAATTGAATGAGATGATTATAAAGAATAAGTATCCATTTTTGTGCATATATGATTTGTTTTATTAGTTAAGGGAAGCTCAGGTGTTCTCTATTATTGATCTAAAGTCAAGATACCATTGGGTTCTCATCAAGGAGAAGGATGTTTCCAAGACACCCTTTAGGACATGGTATGGGCATTATGAGTTCCTAGTTTTGTTATTTAGACTTAGTAATGCCCCTACATCTTTCATGCATCTCATGAACAATGTCATGAGAACCCTACCTAGATCAATTTTCTATCATGTTCATCAATGACATTTTGGTATATTCTTCATCCTAGGATCACATATGGTTTAGTCCAGATTGAGGTGTATGATGTGTCCTATACTAATGCTACTCCTGAAGACAATGGGAAATGATAATATTAACTAAGCTAAGAGAGAGAGGGTGAGAGAATATAAACTAGCCTAAGTGAGATGAGCATCCATTCCTTGATTATCCGTACACATCTTGGACTTCATGCATGACTACCACTGGGATTACCAAGCGCAGATCCTAGGTACGCTATTGGGTTACCAAGTAGTCACACTTAAATGCTCATAATCAAGTCGTACTCATTCCGCATTTAATAGGAGTTTAGGGTAGAGAGATATTAACTATGAAAGCAGTAAATAATAATAACAATTAATTAATTAAATAATTAAGCTAAGTGAATGCTGCAATGATGAAGCAATCTCGATCTTTATTGCCGGTCATGTGCATGTCCAAGTACGGCACACTCGAATAAAGGATGTCATACAATTACATTCACCACACTGCAGGCATACACTGGGAGGAAAAGGGTTGAGAGAAAATAGAAACTAAAACTTAACTCTAAAACTTACGCAAAACTTATCCCTCTCTAACTCCACTATCTACCTCTTATTTATAGATGAGGAGACAGGCTACGATATTGCGTACACGATATCATGGTGAGGCTGCGATATCGCGTATGTGATATCACGGTGCACTAAATGGTGACTCATCATACCCCCATGATTGAATGAAAATGCGTCCTTGAGTTACAATGATTACACAATGGATAGGTATGGGATTATTGGATGGTGAAAATGGGTTTATGCCGCAGTGTGGAATGAAAACAAAATTGAGATACAACACAAAGAATGTGCTACAACTACAAAATTTGTGGAACTCATGTAGTTCCTGGTGGCGGTGGCTCCTCCATAGGTGCTTTCCCTTGTCTTGTGCTCTAGGTATTGAGGCTTGATGGCATTGAAGTATGGCCTAGAGTTTCTCCTCTTTAGTCCAAGAATCTTGTGTTGTCCATGCTAATGTTCCTATGTTTGATGGAGTCGGCACCTCCCATGGCCAAGGTAGTTGTGAAAAAATTTGATTTTCCTTAACATACCATGTCACAAATACTTGTCGTTCCTCCTCATAGGCTCTGACTTTATCTTTGTATTCCTAGAAATCTACAAGCCGTCAAGCCAAATCTGCTACGATACCTTTTCTCCCTTGGTAGCTTACTTTCACCACCTCAATTTCAGAATTTTTGATCTCTCATTTTTCCAATAACTTCTTGCATTCTGCAAATTCTACTTCGTATCTAACATAGGTGGTGGCTACTTGTTGCTCGAGCTCTATTCTCGGGCACCCTGTTGTTAACATGGCAAGGTTGGCATACCGTAGGTTTTCCAACTCCATGTATTCTATCAGATCCTGAATCTGCAAGTCCTGGTTCTTAACTTCCACTTAGTGGGCAAGGGCATATGTGTCCACTATGGCCTGCCAGTCAGTGTGTTGAGCACTGAGAGCATTGATGTGGGCCTTGGCCATATGGATCTCCTTTTCAAGGATTTGTTTGTACATTCCCACCTAGTCCTAGAAGTGCTCCTTTAGCTTTTCATGTCGTTTAGCCTCATTTTCCCATGCACTTATTTCAATAGCTATCTTTTCATAGATTGCGTGTACCTCCTCCATTGAGAGGATTCGGTTCTTCTAGGAAAAATGACTTATGTCTTGGTTGACCTAAATGAATTGTTGTCGCAACTAATGAAAATTTTCTTCAAGAACATTCTTTTGCTTTTCCATAGAGGTCAACCAAAGGTTGTCGGCAACAAGCTATTTATTTTCCTCCTGTAAGGCATTGAGTGCTTTGAGATGTGCATGATTTTGTGCCTGTGTTATGGAGGCATCCCAAACAACCTTCTCTTTTTCTTCAGCCACCTTTTCATTCTTCGTTAGTAGCTTGGTTAGTTGCTCAATTTTGAAATTATCTAGTTGGTTTGTGGGAAAAAATTGCAAAGGGTCCTACTATGCTACTTGTAGGGCCATGAGCTACTCTTGTAATTTCTACACCTTTTCTTTAGCATGCTCAACCCTCACTTCTATTAAGACCAACTTCCCCTTCATGGAAATGAGGTCTAACTCAATTTCCGTAACATCCTGAGGGATGTCAAATAGGGACGTCATTACTTGTTCTATTTGTAGCAATCGATCAAGCACATCCTCATGTTCTGTAGGAGTCATTGAAGTTTTGGCCAAAGTTTAAGCATCCCGTGCTCATGTGAGATCTGTCGGTGTCACAACAGATACATTGAATAATTCTTTGATATGGTCTGTGACCACTTCTGTAGCTCCCGTGGCATCCTGGTATTGCATGAACACCATAGTGGCCCCTTCACTAGTTTCTAATTGCACTTGGAAAGATGTCGCATTTCCTAAGATATGTTGTGACCAAGTACTTTCACCTCCTCTTGTATGAATCGAAACTTCACCCCTTGTACGATCCAAAGAAACTATGGGCTATATGACATCATCAATGACGTGGAAGAGATTTACGTCATCATGACTTCCACAACTGACCATCTTAGCAATGGCCTTGAGATGGCTGATCGACGGTCTATAGTCTTGTGGCGGTAGTGGTTGATCCTGGCCCATGTTAGGCCATGCTTCCTGTTGTTGGCTAAGTCCTATACTTGGATTTTTGTTGGGTCCTGCAAGTTGAGTTGCAATTGGTCCAACCATCTGTTCTTCTTCTTCTTCTGGCTCCAACGTCTCACCAATGATTTTCCTTACAATTGGTGGCTTTAACAATTTAGCATATAAATCATTTTTGGATTTTTAGAGGACATCATTAGTATATCCTCTAATACTAGCACGTCGACACAATTTCTTGATAAGACAAGGGAAAGGTAAGGCAAGCTTCCCTATCTTCCGTTCCTCAAACCACCTCAAGATTTCTGTTAAGTATAGATGGGGTAGGTTAGCATTAACCTTTCCCATCAGCACTGCACATCCTCTTTCCACATATGTTGAAATTATTTTTAAGCCCTTCGTGGGGAAGAGGTGATATGTTCCAATTCTGAAATAGATCCTCTCTTCTGTCGTCAACTCTTCAAATGTCTTATCTCTGCCATACGTCCTTTCCAACCAATCCCATCGCACATTGGGGTCTGAATGGATGGATAACTTAGCAACCTTGGGCCCTGTATTTGGAAGGTTTAATACTTTTGAAATAGCTTGCATGGAGAAGTCGACTATCATACCACAAATATTGATGGTGGTGCCTTATTCTCTATTTTGCTAGAATTGGTATGTCTCCCCTAGGTACCAGGCACTACTTTCAGAGAGGATAGGCCATAAGGGAGATCCTTTGAGGTGATCCCTCATAGCCTCAGGAGTGAACTCTACAAAATATTCAAATTTTAATTCCACAATCATCGTAGTGAATGTGGACCTTTCATGGATTGTCTGAACACAATCTTGGGGAAACATGAGATGTTGTCCTTGTTCAAGTGCCATAGCAGCTCCTCCTTCTACTTGTCCAGACTGTACAGTAGGAGGGTCCTCTTAATGAATACTAAACGATTGTTCCTCCTGTTCTGCATGTTGTCTGGCAGGGACTTGTTCTTCACCTCTCCAAGGTCGTTTGCTTCCACCTTGAGTAGGACCTTTCTGTTGTTCACGTTTCAGGGCCATCTGCAATCACATGGGACCAAGCATTAGTAAGGTTATTTTTGAAGTTAATTCATACCTTACTGCTTGCCTTAATTAATTAATTTTTTTTATCTCCACGTGATATTATCCGAAAGATTGTAATAATGAGTCCCTTTTACTTAGGTGGTTTCCAATTTTAATTTCCTAGTGTACCTAAAGGGATTAAATTATTTTCGACACAATTTTTCTAAAATGTTATAGCTAATTACCCTGGATAATGTCCTTTGGGTGATGATAAATTTCAAAAAAAAAGTTAGGTGTTATTCAGTAGGTGTCCCTGCCCCATGACTAAGCTGAACACTTCGGGTTCAAGTAGGTTCAGACGAAATTAAAATCTGAGTACCAGCGAGCAAGGTATAGGTAGAAAAGCAAGGGTTTCACACTCGCAAGTCGTAGAGAAAAAATGTGAAAGCTTCCCCTATGTGAAGTGTGAAAATGAGGCTAAGTGTTGCAGGGGGGTTGCCTATTTATAGGTTTATAGGATGCGATATTGAGTATGATACATCGCGTACGAGATATCACGTAGGCCACGATATTGCATACGCGATATCACAGCCCTAGTGACATTGGGCACAACAATAAAATACCAAATTTTTGAAGATTTTCTTGAAATCAATGATGTAACTTAGGACATTGGGTTATTATGAAGGGGTTCTAAGGTAATTAGATGGTTTTGAAGGCATGAATAATGATCTGTGGTTTTTATCAATAAGGACCTTGGATGGTAGAGAAAAAGGCTATGTGATGGTACATAGGAATGTTGATTCAGAGGGATAATAATAATAGGGAAATAATGTTATGAAAAATAAGCTAAGGGTAAGATATGGTGTGTGTGTGTGGTGTCATAAGTGAAAATTACAAAAGATTACACAAGTGGGTCCTCCCCAAAGCAGGTTCCAACCTATAATGCCCTTGTGTAACCACACTTAAAGTGTCCGTGGGCACTCAAAGGGTTAACTATAATCTTCACTAATTCCACAAAACATACACATGTAATTATCACTAGGATGAGGTAAGAATTCTATGTTACACATGACACGAGCTACAATTACACGAACAGTGAGATGAGATGACTATAGAAAGGGATTGTAGAGATTGGGACATGAGGTAACTGACCTAGAACACAATGAATCCTACGTGTAAATCATGATTAACATGTCATTAACCTGTCATTCCAAGATTAGGACCAAGTCCATTCCTCTAATCAGTGACATCGCATTGTTTCATCCCATGATCAATAACTATGAAAGTACCAGAACAACAAGGTGTACGATCACTTGGCGTGTTATTCAAGGGAAGAGTGATTTTTGTTTTGTGGCACTTTTTCTTTTTGTTTTCTTTTCTCTTTCTTTCCTCTTTTCTTTCTCTTTACTGAATCCAGAGAAGCCGCCAACCTTTAGGCATGGGTGCATGTCTTTCCAGTGGGACCCCCTAGAACAGCATTGGATTTTTGAGTGCCCTTTTGATTACTCTTACTCCCATTTTTTGTTATATCTACAAGGATCTTAGTACAACCACATTGCATGATAACTCCCACAGATGCCACCAAAGAGAATCCACAAGTCCCCTTGATGTCACACCCTAATCTTTCCATCTTGGTCCATCCTTCTTTATTCTGGGTACAATGAATCACAAAATTAATTTAAGTTTTTAAAAATTTCAAGAATATCATTGTACCCTCGAAGAGAATCTCTTATTTATAGAATGGATGAGTGGGTGTAATGGGCTCACTGTCCAAATAATTGACCACTCGAGACTTGATAACATAGAACACACCTTAACCAATGAGCTACATGAGTGTTTTATTCATAGATGAGATTACTTACAAACACGTAAAAGGACAAAAAGATAAAATGATAAAACAAGAAATTGAAAACTGAAAAACTGGAAAACAAACAATTGTAAAATTAAGGAAAATAAAAAGTGATTATTAATCCTGCTTATTACTAGGATGGGGGATATCCCCCATAACTAAATGGTTGAGAATGGCAAGGATTAATAGATGGAAGATGAGGATCCTTGCATGTTGGAAGTATTGAAACTTGGCCATACGTACCCCATTAGGGTTCACACACTTGATTATAGTAACCGTAGTGGGGAAATCTATAAGATGTGGCTCCTTGGTACAGGATTGGCCCACTATGATATTTGTGACCATTAAATGGTATGCAAGGAACGAGATGTTGGCTTCCATGCCTATGTTCATTGGGCTGTATGATTGTTGGAGTTTTAGTTCGTGGCCTTGATGGAGTAACATGAGGCATTGGGTTCGAAGACAAGGGTGCACCACAGTGTGGAACTTGTGCTGAGTTGGAGGATGTAGTGGCCTTGGAATTGTGTTTTTCCTTCTTAGGGTCATTTCTAAAGAAGGGATGCCTTTGATGTTGCTGAGGTCTCTTACTACCATTGGCAATATTAGCACAAGTGACGTTTGAAGGTTGTTGCTATGGTGTAGACACCTTAGGAACAATTGGTGGTGATGTAGAAGGAGGGAAAGGATGAGAATGTTGAAAGTGAGGAGAAGTGTAAGGTACACAAGGTGGTGGTCATGTTGAAGGCATGGGTTGATAGTATTGAGGAGAATAATAATGTGGTGAGATAGAGTATGCTGACCTAGTTGGGGAAATAGGATGTTGGACTAGATAAGCATTTGGATTCGAATAATATGAAGGGTGTCTCCAATTTAGGGATGGTTTCCCCCACGACTGGGATTGTTGCCACTATGATCGAACACAGTATCTCTATACAAACTTAGGATGTAACATGTTTCCCCAATGCTCATATAATGTAACAAGATTGGGCATTGGCCCTTGGGGTGATCGTACAGGAAAATGTTGCATTCATATGTGTGATTGGCACTTAATCTCTTATTTTATTTATCCCTTCTTCTCGATTGTCTACTGATACTTTTTCCTGCTTCTCAGGTTGTCAAAACTCTATCTCCAATAATATCAATACATTATTCACACCTTTTATATGTCCATTCCAACATCTTATTGATCTTTGCCTCAACTTCTTTTAATGATTGTTGTACTGGCAAAGATGGTTCTTTCACCTTGAGATTGGTTGATTTCTCCTTTTTATGATCATGGACCTTTGTTAAATTGATACTATGGTCTTGTTGATGTTTTTCAACACTCTCCCATCTAGCCATTTCTCCTTCTTCTTTTGCTACCCACTTAATAAGCTCTTGTAATTAATGGGTTCATAGTTCGTATAGTTGTCCTTGGGCATACATCCCTAGGGTTTCTCTTGTTGCATCACGAAGCCCATCAATGATATGATACATTAGCCTTTTCTCGGAGAACTCATGGCCTAGACAATTTTTTAATAGTGCATAATATCTTTCTAAGGCCATGTCCAAGGGTTCATGTTGTGCTTTTTTCCACTCTTGGATTTGTTTCCTCAAGGTCGACACTCTTGCGTAGGTTTGATATCTTTCATTAAAGGCTTCTACCATTGTTGGCCAACATCGTATTAAATTTGGTTTTAACAATCTATACTATACTTTTGCTTGGCCAACGAGTGTCATGGGGAAGAGCTTGAGTTTTTTCCAACTATTGTCAATGGTGTTCCATGCGTAGGCATCATAGAAGGTTGTAAATGTTGTTATGGATCTAAGTCATTGCCTCCTGAAAATTTGGAAAAGTTGTTTAAATTGAGCCTGGGTAGATAGCTTTCTTTACGATGCCTACGAGAGATTCGAACAGCCTCTTGTATTTACGTTAGGCTTGTAGTGGCCAGTGGGGGTTCATCGTCATTAGGTAAGTTATGCTTTCGTCTATTGGGATGACGTTGCTTTTGTTTACGTTTATAGGAAACCCCCACCTCAGGTTGCGTACTCCAATCTTCATTATCATATGGTTCATTGGTTCTCCAATGAACTTCCTCACTAGATGTGGCATTATTATAGTCTTGTAGGAGAGGCATGGTTGTGAAGTTGTGTGTGAATTTATATGTGACTTTTTGTAACTATTTCTTTCTAAAAGATATATTATTAATTACTATACAGCGACCTTGTATGATATAACTAATCTAGATAACTAGCACTGTCCCGGAAACGACGCCAATGATGAGTGGTGAGGTACCCCTACACTCAACCATACGAATATGAGCATTACATGCATGATCCAGTCTAACTCCACAAACGGACTAGTTGTGGCATCTAGACAGTTAGCCTTAGGTCGTAGTTCACTGTTTTCCCACCTGGACTAGTATTAGCTTTGTTACATATGGTTTAGTCCAGAGTGAGGTGTATGATGTGTCCTATACTAATGCTACTCCTGAAGACAATGGGAAATGATAATATTAACTAAGCTAGAGAGAGAGGGTGAAAGAATATAAACTAGCCTAAGTGCGATGAGCATCTGTTCCTTGATTATCCATACACATCTTGGACTTTGTGCATGACTACCACTAGGATTACCAAGTGTAGATCCTAGGTACACTACTAGGTTACCAAGTAGTCACACTTAAATGCTCATAATCAAGTCGTACTCATTCCACATTTAATAGGAGTTTAGGGTAGAGAGATATTAACTACGAAAGTAGTAAATAACAATAACAATTAATTAATTAAATAATTAAGCTAAGTGAATGCTGCAATGATGAAGCAATCTTGATCTTTATTGCTAGTCATGTGCATGTCCAAGTACGTCACACTCAAATAAAGAAAGTCGTACAATTACATTCACCACACTGCGGGCATACACTGGGAGGAAAAGGGTTGATAGAAAAATAGAAACTAAAACTTAACTCTAAAACTTACTCAAAAATTATCCCTCTCTAACTCCACTGTCTACCTCTTATTTCTAGACAAGGAGATAGGCTACGATATCGCGTACACGATATCGCAGTGCACTAAATGGCGACTCATCAAGGATCATATTCAAATCCCTTGGATATTGAGCTTGATTTTCTTTGTTTTTGAGGTTTCCATGTGTTAGTGTTAGGACAATGGTATCATGAGATTATGTAAACTAGTATCCTTGTGAGCACTCTTAGTTTTTTGGGTCTCTAGATGAGATGAAAACTCTTTCTTTGTTATCCTCCACCATTAGTTTGGATTCCATGTTTGTATGTGTGTTTGGTTTTTGGATAATGAAGATAGGACTAAGTTTGGATACTTGGTTGGAGATGGCCTCCCTAGAAATGGTTTACTACTTAACCCTCCTTTTAGAGTACACTAGTATGACTCTTACTATGGGTTCCATCATGTAGGAAAGGTTGATTCCATAGCTCATTGATATTCTTTCTCTTTTTAGTTTGTGCCTCTAGAACATTAGAGGTGATGTCTTGGATGATGCCTCTAGTATTAGTATTTTTGAAAAATACTAGAAGTGATGTCCTAGGTGACTCTTCACATTCCTATTGAGACTAATAATAAATCCATGTGCATGTTAATTTGATATTTCATTTGGATACATGTTGGCTTTGGATTTTGGCAAGTACACATGAGAACATAATAGGTATATGACACTGAGTGCATTATGTGCTAACCTTCTTGTTTGTGATGATAGTTGGAGTGGGAAAACCTTTGTTTTGGCATTGTATTATGGATGTATGTTATGGCTATACATTTTTACAATTTTCTGGATGTTTTGATGGTTTTCTTGTGTGCTTGTTGAGCTAACATATTTTGAAAGGCATGTATGCTCCTCCTAATCCTCATGAGATCTATCCATTTGGTAATTAGAGATGTTCCCAAGATTTCTCACTTAGTTTCATATTGATAATCAATTTTATTTTTAAGTTGATTGGTTTGGGATAGAGATGGTAGCTTTTGGAGGATTTTTTATGATGATATAAGCTTGATAATATGATATCTCATTTTAGAGATTATATATTATATGTTGGCATTTTCAGCATTATATTATACTTTAATATTATTTTTCTATTTATGAATTTATGTATCATGTATGGTTTAGACTTGTGACATTATATCATTCATATATATTTATGAGCAAGTACCACTCACATGCAACCATATGAACCATAAATATTCATGGATGATCCAGTTGAATTCCATAGATGGTACTAATTGTGGCATCTAGATCATTATGTCTTGATCATAGTTTGCTATCTTTCCACTTGGACTAGTGGTAGTTTTGTCATGTATGGTTTAGTCTAAAGCAAGCCATATGATGGTTGATGTTGTTTCAACACTATGCTACTCCTAATGATAATAAAGAAACTAATTATATAATCTAATTAACAATAAGAAGATAAATGCTAAACTAGCCTATGAGTGATGAGTGTCCATTTCTAGCTTGCTATATATGTTCTAAACTAACATACCCACTATTGGGATTACCAAGCATTATGCTACTATGTGAACCAAGTAATAATGCTACTAGGATTACCAAGTGAATATGTGTTTACACTCGAAAATGATCATGCTCATTTTGTCGATTGATTAATGTGCATGAAAATATAAATATTAACTACATACATGAATTCAAAGTGCATTTAAGAAATTTAATCTAAGTCAAAGTTCTTCAATGAATAGGAATCAATCTCAATCTTATTGTTGTTCATAAAATTATATCTAGGTACCTTACTACTTGAATAAGATGTTGTACAATTGACTCAAATCCACATTGTGAGCTCTCATTGACTATTCTCTAAGACTACAAAATAAAACTACAAGGGTTCAGCTACCCTACTGGTAAAAGAATGCCAAATACAAAATGGGAGCATGTGTATTTATATGAAAAAACACACACTACATTGATACGTATGCATCAATGTGGTAAACCATCCATCGATGTGATTGTGTCAACAGGATAGCATCAATGGGATCACTTTGATGGGATCCCATCAATGTACATGAAGGATGATGACTCATCATACACCCACAACTTATTGAAAACTTTTTCTCAAGTGAAAAAAAGGAAAAACAAGTTTCTTACAAAATTTTGGGAAGGTATGGGATTATTGACTAATTGACTAATACATAAATTGACTTAACTGACTTTAAGTACTGACTAACTCTAAGTGTCACATTATAGAATTTTGTTTGAGTGGATGCATAAAAATGACAAAATGATAAAAATACTTGAGAGACATTGAAGATAACAAAATTTATAGAGGTCTTTGAAAATCCACTAAAGATGATTCTTCTTGTTGTTGCTAGTAGTGACAAACTTCCACCCTTGATTATTATGTTGATGCTTCTCTTATTATGTAGAACATTCTTGAAGGATGGGCTGAAATTTCTTCTCATCATCCCATGGATCTAGCAATCATGTGATGTTTGAGCTATTATCCTGTATGTGCTATGATTTTTCCATGGGCATATCCTCCATTATCCCTCTCTTAGCTTCATTTCCATGCCTAGAAAAAGACCTTCCTTAGGCATTTATTTTAGCATAACCTATAGTCATCAAAGGATCAACATTAGTTTTGGTAAATTTTCCTAAATAATTAACCCTTTTCGAATCCCTTATTTTGCATTTAAGCATAAGGTGATGATAACGTACTATTCCCAAGGCTATGAGGTAACTAAAATTGTTAAGATGTTCACCTTATTTAGGTCAATGCCTATTAGTTACCACAATGTTAGAAAAATTTCAAAGTGGACATCCCTAGCCCCCATGACTAATAAGCATAACTAAGGAAGTGCACAAGTTTTTGAACAATGAAAATCAAAGTTCTAGTGTAGAAGATGGCCAAGAAAGTTTTGAATGTGAAGGATATTAAGATAGAAAAGTAGGAAAAATTAATTGAAAGTGATGAGTAGTCCAAAAATTATGCATAAATTCAAAGAAATCATCACTAATGTTCTGGATGATGTGAAGATTAGTTCAAAGCCATGATCAACAAAAGTTATGCAAGTGGATCCTCCCCAAAGCAAGTTCCTACCATAATTCCCTTACATAACTAGTTCTATAGATGTTCATGGGCATCTTAGAAGTTAAATGTACATCATGCCTTTGTTCCAAATAACATATAATTTCCTTGGTTGGGATGTTGCACTATACTAAACAAAATCATTAGGCTCATAATCACATGCAATAGTGAGATGAATAATGAAATGAAAAGGGATTACAAAGATGGGGATGTAAGATGCTTTACCATGTCCACAATAGGTTCTTCTGGCAAATGTGATTAAAATGATCTGCATACCTATCCATCCAAGTTTCAAACCAAGTTCATACCATTAATAGTGACCTTGCATTGATGTGTTCCTTCATATCAACCATCATGAGTTCACAACTGCCACAAAGAAAAATCATTGCTCCAAAAAATAAGAAAAGAGAAGAATGAAGGAAGGGCCTTAATTAGAGGGGAGTCTTCAGGCATGGGTAACATATCTTTCCAGCCCCATAACTAGTGCTTGTAGCCCATTATTATGTCTAAGGAATGTGCTTTGAATTCCCGTAATTATTTTTTAAAATTTTTATGAAATGGAAACCACACCATGTAAAGACATAGCTTCCTATTTATTTATCGATAGAGGCATGATGATACATTCCAAGAGAAGTCATAAATCACACAAAGAAAGTCAAGAAGAGAATCCAACAAGTCCCCTTGAGGTCACACCCTTTACCATTCCCACTTGGTATTTTCCTCTTTCTTTAAGGTACCATGATCATTAATTGATTTTAGTTTCATAAAAGAAGAACCAAATTGCTTTCATGACAAAAGACCTTTTATTTAGAGAACTAGAGGAATGGATGAGGTGGTCTTACTACTTTACACAATTACTTACCCAATCATATTGATAGCATAGTACAAAAAAGCCAACACATAACATTGATTTTTGCATCATGACTTAGGAATATTATTAAAAAAAACATAAAACATAAAGAAAATGACATAAGAAAAGAGAAAAGTATAAAGCAATAAAAAAAAACAAAAAAATGGAAAACATATTAAGATTAGAAAATATTAAAAGAAATGATAAAATAAAAAAATTTAAAACAAAAAGGTAAAAAAACACTTATTAGTTCTTGAACTAAGATGGAGCATCTCCCCTATGAGTAATCTGATGGCTGCACATTTAGGAGATGGACCACAAAATCGCCTAGTTATACACCACTAATTTCTCATCTATCATCATTACTAATTTAATTAATTATGTGATAGCACATCTAACATTGGTGATAGTCTCATTTGGATCATTCAAAGGTGTATCTTCATCTAGACTTGAAGGTATTTCTATTTTGGGGGATCCCGATGTATTTGCTTCTTCTTCTTGATTTTCTATTTTAATTCCTAGGTCTTCGTGTTTAATATAATTTTTTGCTATATAATTAGAGTGTAAGATATCTATGTCTAAGTCCTTTTCTTGGTCCATTTTCTTAATTCTAGAACTAATAAGTGGATCAAAGGGTTCCATGCATCTTTTAAATAGTTTTGTACTTTCATTTTCAAGCCACTGGGGGTCCTTTGGTTTAGTGGCTACTGTGTATGTTCTTGCTCACATACTTATTTCTTAACTTTGTTTTGGATTGGTATTGAGGTTGTGTTACCTTTATTATTAGTAGTGATGCATGAAGGTTATCATCTCTCCATTGTGATAGGTTTATCTTTTATATCTTATGTTGAAGTGGTGATGGTTGTTGGCTTTTGCATATGATCAGGAGACATTGTTCCAGAGAGGAAGGGTGTTGCACTAGATTGGCCTTGTGTAGGTTTTTATGTGCCAATAGGTCTATGAATTTTATAGTCATGCATGGGAACTATCTTAAAGAAAGAATTTTGAGGTTGAAGTAAGGATCTACTAGCCTTACCATTTTCATGTATGTTCATAACAAAAGTGGCATTTTTCCATTGATGTTGTGGTGTCAAACATTCCTATGTTGCTAGCAATGACATGTAATGAAGGGATGTATGACAATATTATAAATATGATAGATGGTTAAAGGTGTGAGGTGGTGATCCCATAGAAGATGTTGTAGGTTGATGATATTTGGGAGAGTGGTAATAGCGATTTGAGGTAGAGGAAGTAGAACCAGTTGGAGAAATAGGTTGTTAAACATAATATCCGTATGGGTTTGGTTGGCAATAAGGGTAGTGATGGTTTGATGATGGCCTCCCACATGACTATGGGTTTTTCCACTACAATTGATAGTAGTTTTGAGGTTGATAAGAAGTTCCACTAGGATTGTATGATGGGTTGTAGGACTATCTATAATTACCTTGTGAAAAAGGTAATTTCCTAGGCATTCGATTTTGTATAAACTTGGGATTCAAAGAAAAAGCTCAATACTCATGTAGATGTAACTATTGGCAAATGTTTGGGATGAGACTACCAATGTTGCACCATCAGTCTCATGACTTTTTAGGATCATGGGATGTGAATGTGTTCTTCAAATAGGGTTTAGATGCTTTCGGGTCTTCTGGCAACACCAAGGCCCAAATACCTCCAAATAAACTTAGTGGTTATGAAATGAACTATATGTGAGTATGTGTTTGCTATTTTAAATGTTAAAATGCTTGGGTTTGTGTATGAAACTACAATTGGCTATCATAAAATAAATTCATTTAACTTTGTTGAATACTGTTGGTTGTTGAAGGTTCCTATTTTGTCAAATCACTTAGTCTATATAGTCCCTATAGTACATTACATGTAACAAATAAAATTTCACAAAAATGTTTGAGCACAATCTGCCAATCTACTCCTAATTTTCCCTAGAGAGAAAACTCCACAAGAAAACTAGAAATAGAGCAAGATTCAATAGGTTTTAGAAATAGAAAAGAAAAAAAAATAGATTTTTGTGGGATCTCAAACATTTAAGCAAGATAAAATGACATAAGAAAACACTTTGCAACAAAGCTATTCCAACTCAATCTATTACGAATGATCTAAACATTTTGAGCTCAACAAACAATTTCATAAGAGATACTTTTATTTAATTACTAAAACACTTTGTAAATGACAAAGTACAAGTTTCTATTTGGCTATTTAATATTAGTCAAGAAGTGCAAAAAATAGAAATTCCTAAAAAAATTTAACAATTTCAAGATTGCAATATTAAGGACATAAAATTTATAAATAAAGAAGCTATTTTAGCCATCTCAAAGTATCAAAGATTTTCTAAATTTTCTAAACTCAAATAGGTAATTTCTATAAGACATTACTATTAAATTGCTCAAGATGCTTTCTAACATAACATAAGCTCTTATTTGGAAAACCTTAATAGAAGTCTAATATTGCACAAAAATAGAGCTATAAAGACAACCTAGAAAAATCCCAAAATTAAATTCCAAGCACAATGCTATCTAGATCATTAGCTAAGTAACTAAAACAAAATGGGAAGAAATAAACTCACAAGATTAAGACAAAGTAGTTGAATTGATGTCTTTAGCAAGTAATGCTTTAGAATCTTTAATATTCTTCTGAGTATCTTTCTACAAAATTCATAGTTTTATGTGGTTTTGTAGACTACACATAGGAATTGTGACGTTTGATCCATTCGCTTAACCATGGAAAGCATCATCAAATCACTTTAGAGGCAACATTGGCTACTTGGTGCTTAGTGGTAACATTGGAATTAAAGTCTATGGAAGTAATAGAAGCCATTTGAGGAATGATATGTCATGAGGAAGTGGATTATTTTTGTAATTTAGTAGTAGCAAAAGATAATGTAGGTGAATCTTACAAGACAAGAAAAAATGATACATCACCAAAACGGATCCACCTTTTGTATAATATGAGCCTTTTAACAATCTATTTCATGTGACATGTAATCTGCTTCCTTAATGAAGAACATCGATGATTCTAGCTTCAAAACTCCTTTCTCTTGATGACTTAAATTCATATATAGAGAGTTAGAATGAGTTGCAACAGCAACTCTTATTCCAACAAGAAAAATTAGATTTTATAATACTATAACACATTTGGAAACCTTGGCATTAAATTAAATATCCAACCACAAAAAGAACCATTAAGGTGCCATATCTAATTCTATACATAGGAAAAAATTGCCAAATGATTAACATAACCCACATGTTTCTTGCAATCCTAACCATTAGTCTATCTAGCTAAATCTAAGTATTACAACAGGCTCACTAACATTAAAATTCTTTGGTTCTTCAATTTTATCACTAGCATCAAGCTTTGAATCAATTATCCTAGTAGCCTTACATCCAACCTCACTTTGGAGAAGGGTTAAAGCCATAGAAAGAGCCACCATAATGATGAGCAACCTATTCAATTCAAGTGGCTAATCACGAAGCCTACTTGCTAAAGAGAAAACAACAAAAGCAAACTCTCCTTCTTGAGATAGAATAAAATCTATTCACAAACTTTCTTAAAGAGATAATCCAACACAGAGCCCAATGGTAACTATTATTAAAGTTCTAATAGAAATTAATCCTCCCAACAACATCAAAACATTTGACCATTCTTGAAGTAACAACTTCAATTTTACTCTCTTAATTTGCCGATAAAGATAGAGAAACATGCATCCACCACTCTCATTATCTTGCTTATTGCTATCCATTTTTTCTCCATCATCTAATAATTCTTTATCAACTAGTCCAAGATAAGGAACATTCTTTGTCAATTTTGAAGAAGTAACTTTAGAATAAAAGAAATATTTTAAGAATAACAAGTTCCAAACATTTTCATCCTTCCTAATCTTGAGTGAGTGTGGTGAAGCCATTAGAATCTTTTGAAATGCATAAAAAATATATTGCTGGAGAATGCCAAATTGTAACCTTGACTCAGGGATCATATCCTCTAGCTTGCATAGATATTTATACTCTGAGAACACTAAAGCCAATACCTTTATGATCCACCTCAGAGCATGTTCCAAATAAGAGTTAGATAGATCTTTGGAATCTCCAAATCTTGGATTTGCAATTCAAAATTATCAAAGACTCTCTTAATAAGCATAACAACCTCATAAAGCCTCCTTCATTAAATACAAAAATATACCATCAGTAACATGATTTGGCAATAGCCCTTTGGATGGTCATATAGGCAAATGTCAAATCCATCATCATCTTTTATGTTTCAGCCTATAGTGTCTTCTTCTACAATTATTTTTTTGTTTTAGCTGATAAGTGTTCTTAGCTATTTTTTGGTTCTTTTTCCTCTTCTTATTTTGATCACTTAATTTCTATTGAGTTACTCTCTGCTCTATGGTTTTTATGTAAGTTATAACTTTTTCATTCATCAACTCCCACATCATATCTAACCTTACTTTAAACTCATCAATAGACTTTTTGTATTGGAAAGCTTTGTTGTGAAATCATCTCATTGAGAGCTACCTCTTTTTCCTCATCATAGATATGGACCCTCTTCTTTTGAAGTGTTGGATCCCAGTTATATTCCTCTACATCATTTATTTACATAGCTCTCCTTCTTCTTTTGCCACCTGCTTGATTAGCCATTACATCTAATGGGCTTTTAGTTCATATAAAAAACCTTGGTCATAAATACCAAGGGTCTCCCTCATTTAATTACAAATCCCATCTATGATGTGGAAAATTTTCTCTTTTTGAGAGAAATCATGGCTTGGACATCTATGTAGTAGAGAATAGTATCTATCCAAGGCCACATCCAAGGGTTCATGATTTTCTTACTTCCACCCTTGGATTTTTTTCTTAGGTTGGACACGCTTGCATAGGTTTTGTTTTTATCAATGAAGAGTTCCAACATTTTGGACCACTGATGGATTGCATTTGGTTCCAATGAGCTATACCAATGTTTAGCTTCATCTACTAGCATCCTAAGAAAGAGCTTAAGCTCTTTCCACTTATGTTCAATATTTTGCAAGGCATAGGGATCATGGAAATCTTGTAAATGATGTTGTGGATTAGAATTATAGTCTCTCTAAGATTTAGGAATGTTGTCCATATCAAGCTATTTGATGTAATTATTCCTTTGATGCCTTTAGGGTATTTGAACTACCTTCCTAATCTATGTCAAGTCCCTAGCATCCAACAAGGGTTCATTTGTATCAAACACATCATGATGATAATCTATATTTGTATTCATCTTAGTGTGATGATCTTATCTATGCTCATTTTTATGTCTTTGATTTTTCCCTTAGGTTCGATTTCTATCTTTAACTTCATCCCATAGTGGAGCTCTATCTTTATACATATGTTCATCTTCATTAGAACTAGATGTTGAAGAGGAAGAGGAAGATGATGAACTAGGAGAATTTTCATGGCTTCTATAGTTCTCTCCATCATTCCTTAATCTATCCTTTCTAGGTTTACAAGAGGTCCCAGGCCTTGAGGCCCTCCTTGTTCTAAGACTTTCTCCATCTCCTCTAGGATTGTCTAGACTATTGAATGTACTCCTTGTGTGTAGTAAGGGTGGAAATGAGCATATGAAATGAGGTTCTTCACTCCAATACTTTTCAATATAGAACCTATCATTTCTCCTATGAGTGTTCTCATCATACAATGCATTATTGGTTCTATGTGAAGAAGACATGGCTTTACTATGTGTGACTTCAAATTTTAAAATTTTCTAGAAGATAAATCGTTAATACCTTTATAGGGATCATGTATAATATAACTAATTTAGATAACTAGCACCATTCCCAGAAACAATGCCAATGATGAGTGATGGGCACCCCCTATGCCCAACCATATGAATCACAAGTGTTCATGCATGATTTGTTCAAATTCCTTAGATGGAACTAGTTGTGGAATCCAGATTGTTATGCTTTGATCACAATTCATTATCTTCCCACTTGGACTAGTGGTAGCTTTGTCATGTATGATTTAGTCCAAAGTGAGACATATGATGGTTGTTGTTGTTTCAACTTTATGCTACTCCTAACAATAATTAAAAAATTAATTATTTAATCTAATTAACAATAGGAAGATAAATGCTAAAATATCCTATGGCTAATGAATATTCATTCCCAGCATCTCATACATGTCTTGAACTCACATATCCACTATTGAAATTACCAAGTGTTATGCTACTAAGTGAACTAAGCAATAACACTACTAGGATTACTAAGTGAATATGTGTTTATGCTCGAAATAGGTCACACTCATTTAGTTGATTGATTAATGTACATGGAATGTAAATATTAACTACATACATGAATTTAAAGTGCATTAAAGTAAATTTAATCTAAGTCAAAGTGCTTTAATGAATAGGAATCAATCTTGATCTTATTTCCATTCATGGAATGTGTCCTGGTACATTGCCACTTGAATAAGATGCCATACAATTGACTCAAATACACATTGTGCGCACTCGTTGACTATTCTCTAAGACTATGAAATAAAATAGCAAGGTTTCAACTACTCTATTGACAAAATAATTCCAAATACATGGTGAGATCATGCATATTTATAGGTGAAAACACACACTGCATCGACATGTATGCATCAACATAGCAAACCATGTGTCAATAGGATCATGTCGACGTAGGTGAATGACAATGACTCATCATATATTATGAAATTTAATTTTGTAATTTATGTTATTCTATTTATTTTCCAAAATTTTTATATTTATATCGTTTTACATCCATGCATTGCTTTCTTTCACTGTTACTTTCTTCTTCTCTTCTCTATGGGGTCATGGCTTCATGCTAAGTTTCTTTGTTCCTTTCACTATGTAGTTCATTCATTTGTGTCTCTTTCCATGACCAAATCATTTCATTAGGATTTCTATCCAATGTAATGCTCTTCAACCTAATACATAGGAAGAAGGGTGTTACACATCATTTATGGGTGTAAGCTTTTGATTTGATCCAATGAATTTGCAAATGATGATGATAATGCAATTGTGAAAAAAAAAATTAACTGGCATGTTTGAAAATATAATTGCAATGTAAATTTCTCATTACTAGAGTAGACATATTCTTGTGGTTTCATGATGAGTTATGTTCTCAAGTCTTTGAATCTTACTTAATTAGGAATTTGAGATAAGAGAGGCTTAACATAAGGGTTCAACTACACCATGAGCAAATTTTCCATTGCATATCAAACCATATCCTTGGTAGTGCAAATAAGCAATAAGACTTGAGGAATGAGGGTGTTCTTTAGCATATTAGTTGAGTATAAAAAGAATCATACTATCCATTGATCTTTAGTTTTGACATTCATATATTATCATCATCAATATTATCATGTTGTGATCAGTGGGATGTTTTGGTACTTATGAAATCACACTTTGATGAAAGAACTTGGTCCAAATGCTGGACATTAGTGTTGGATGTGGATGAGTTGTTGCTTAATTCATCTTCTTTCTATCTCTAGTTGGAGCTTGTAAGCATTTCAAGTAAGCATAGTTAGATTAGACTAGTAGTGTTCACTTATGGACTAAGTTTAAGATGTTTTTCTCTAGGCTAGTCTATCAAGTAATAAGGTATCATATAGCTTCTTCTTCTATTTACCTTGAATACATGAGAAAAGTTGTGTTTTGAGCATCTTGATTAAATTGCACAAGGGATTTTCTTCTTCATTGATTTATGTAGTAGAATGTTTTCATTAGACATGTATATATGAGCATGCCAATGTGTGTGTGTGTTTGTGAAAAAAAAATAAAACTCACAGATCTTGTACTTCTCTAGAACATACCTATAGGGCTCACAACTCGTATGGACTTTTACCCATAATACATAAGGTTTCCTTTAGTTCTTATATTGGGATGATTATTATTCCTTGTTCTCTACTTTGTAGAACTCTAACATAAGATTCTTTACTATAGTTACTAATCATGAGGTCAACAAAACCTACTTCATTAGGGAAGTCCAAAGTTTCAGTGTGACATATAGTACTCTATAGGTATGGAAAGTAAGTCACTTAGTTATGCATGAAGAAAAATGTACTTTGGTTATAATTATATTTATTATATTTGATCCAATAATATTGGAGCTTTAAACATATAATATATTAGCAAGGCATGAGTCAGTGTTTTAGATTAGACATTATCAATTTTAAAGGTATGTTTAAGCTTATTTTTCAATGTTTTTATATTTTTTTCTTTTCCCTTATTTTTGTACTTTTTTCGTGGTTGCATGACTAATTGTGAGTTACTGTGACTCGTAGTCAATCATAGTCTTCCCTAGGATTTTTAGCATGTACTATCTATTGAAACACTATGAATTTCAGTGCCTTCATAGTTTGAAACTATGAGCTACTACAAAGCATATGTCATCACAATTTCTTCTTCTTTGGAAGATTAATTTATCAATGTAAGAGACTACAACTCACATGTCATTTTAGTTTGAATTTTAGAAAAAAATTATTTTTCAGATGTCACAATGTGAGTGACTATAACATACATAAATATGCAATCCCATTTTCAATGAAAATTTTGGATTCAAATTTTTGGTGTAAGTAGCTATGATCTGTAATGAATCATAGTCTACTTAAAATAGAAAATAAAAAATCTAATTTCACAATGCAAGAAACTACAACTATAGTTACTCACACTATAGTATGAGTCTCTATGACTCATAGAAACTCTTTTTCCTAAAAAAAATTGAAAAAAATGAATCTAAAATAGTTGTATTGAAACATTTGTCTATTTATTATAGTAAAAACATGTTTAAACTATACCTAGTGATTTCAATCTTAATTCTTCCTCAAAAATCCATGAATCTCATTTCTAGTTGCATCATGATGTAGGTATGCATACTAAACTTTTTATTTTTTACATATTTTTAATCAAATTTCTAGGGTTCCTACTACAAAAATATGCATGATTTCTATTTGCTAAAAGTTACAAATTTTCTATATGTTTCATTCTTAATTTGGATTATTAGCTCTACCATATATGTCTAACTATTAAGATTAGACTTACCACCTTAGGACTTATGGAAGTTATAGGGGTAATTCTAAAATTCATTTTAGGAAGTAAAGTTTCAAACTTAAAGTACTAATTTGCAGTACTACCATAATTCACTAATTTCTTGCACTATTGATATAAATAATGTGCCTAAATTAGTCTACTATAATAAGAAACTATGAATTAATATTATGTTTTTTCTAGAGATAAGCAAATAAGAATGTAATTAGTATAGCATTTATTAGCATTAATATGCTATTTTTTCTTTTTGTATTATTATTCCTTTTCAAATGCTTCTAATAATATTATCATATTTCTTAGATCCTTTTGCTTATGTGTCTTTAATCCATGGGCAAGAAAATATGCTAAAATGATAGGTTGGTTTTTGCTTAACATGAGGTTTTGTTATTACTGTTTTACTAGATGAACTTCATACTTAAATAACTATGTTAGCAAGATTTGTATACATTACTTAACTTAATTTCCTAGTTGACATTATTAATTAATTTGAATTAAGTCACTATATCTTTTAGTGGGATCTTGAGAAGTTTTTGTTATAGATTTTACACAATGCTATTTATTCTTGGTAACTTATTTCTCTTAGATGTTCATGATAGTCTAAGGGCAATATCTGAGTTGTTCATATTTTATTATTTTAACAATGCAGTTTTTAGTGAATTATTTTGGATTCAAAGATTTAATTTTTATATTTTTTATGCATATTAATAGAGCATAGTTGATACTTTTCTATGAGTTTTGCTATTATGGTATCTATTCAAGATGAATATCTATTTTTTTGTTGGCTATGCATGATTAATAACATGAATTTCTTTACTATGATATTTTGCACTTTTAGGGAAAAAGTGAGACTAATTGGCCATAAAAATATTTCAAATTGATTTTTAAATTTTTATTCCTATGTCATTTTTTATTTCATTTTATTTTAATGTAGTTGAATGTTATTTTTTTGAGCATTATAGGCTCTGTAGTGTACCTCTTAGCATTATCAAAGATAGAGAGAATATGCTTAATAGGTACTAGGTTACATATGAAACAGAAGCTTTAATAGAGACATGATAAGGATGCTTGTGAGTAGTAGAAGCATGAGCTTTAGCAACTATGTAAGGAGTAGTGTAGGAGGAAGTAGAAGTTCACATGTGTCTCTTTAAGAGCACCCTATAACCTCAAGCACCTTCTTCAACTATTATGCCTTTATATGGTCTAAAAACTAGAGCAAAGTAACATAGAATTTCTAACCATGGATAAAAATTCATTTTATAAGTTGGATGTATGTGATTTTTATGTCACATTTAGATCAACTTCACCATCATCAAAGATTATACATGTGGAAAAATGCCTACCAAATGCTATGAAGCAAAAGGTTATAGCTACTTTGGGGCTAGTCATTGTCCAAAAGTAAAATCATTTTCACATAGCATCTTCAAAGTTCAAGTTATCCTTAGCAACATGTATTTTAAAGATGGCCATAGATGAGATAGGATGACCTTACAAGAACTCCGTAGCTAGGAGAGCTCTTGTGATGATGATACATACTAGCATTTTAGCTATACTACATTTCACCCATGTCATGACTTTTGGCCTAATCATCCTATTAGACTTGGAGAAGTAGTGTAAGCTCAACTACCTCTACATTTTCTTGAGAAGGATGCAAGTGAATTCTAAGAATAAGACTTATGTGTTGTTTCCCCTAGTGATCTTGTGCCTATTGAATCAATTACATGTGTTGACATTCTAGGATGCCATTAGATCCAAATGATGAAGTTTAATATGGATCAACTTCCTAACCTCTAGTATACATTGTACTTCTAGTAAGTGGCAATGAAATGAGTTACAAACATCACATGAATCGTAGATTCATGTCTACCCAATAATGAAGAAAAGACTGAACATTATGTAAAGAAGCTTTAGTAGTATTAGGCTCCTACTACTATTATCTTATCAATGATTTTAACTTAGTTGGATGCCATGAAAGAGGCCATGAAAGTTTCTTTTGGAGGCTAGAACACCATCAAGCAAGGATGGTAATGAATCAAGATCAAATCTTCATGCATGCTTCTATGTATTGTTGAACTTAGAAGGAGGGGGGAGGGGGCGGTGGGGAATGAATAAGTTCCCCAAATTAAAAATTTATAACACAAAAGCACACACACTAAATTTAACATCATTGCTTGACTTGGCTAGTCCATACTCAAAGGATAGATCACTATCACACCTCTGTACTTTGTTGCTCTCAAAATGTGGTTGAAGGATCCACATCCTATACAATCTTCAAGCCTCTCTCTGGAGTTCTGTGCTGCAACACCAGCCACTCAACCCTACAAGGTCTTGTCAAGCTTGGAATGTGGTTTATAGGCTTTCACAACCTTTACAACCTTGAGCTCCATACCAAAGTATTATACCATAGCACTAACAACTCAATCCCATAGGATCTCGATAAGCTCAAGCAAGATCAACCTTGTAAGAAAATAAGAGAGAATAATTACAAGGGATAGATGTAACTTACTTTGCTGATCCTTGTACCTTGAGGTATAGCACACTTTACAATGAACAAATGATGATACAATTAAAAGCAACAAATATTAAAATGATAAAAAATGATTATATAATGGCTTGCATATTTTCCAATGCATATGATATCTACTGATAGCTACCATGTTTCTAAATCCATCTTGGAAGTCATGCAATGGCTAGGCAATGATCACTAACGATAATGGAAGATGTCTTCTTTGTGCCTAAGACATTTTTTTGTATTTTCCTTCATTTCTAGGAAGATGTATTTGTCTAGAAAAGATGTCTTTCTAAAATCTCCATTCTAGAAGACATCTTTATGTTATGAAAGATGTCTTTTTGGAACTTGTCCTCATTCTATGAGGATGTCTTTGCCCAGTGAAAGATGTCTCTGCTTGATGAAATACATCTGATATTGCTTGAAGATGTCTTTTCCTCTATTCACTCCAATTTTCCCAAGTCATCTTCTATTTTCCAAAGATGTCTTTCTTTAACTTTCTTTGTACTCTAAATTCATTATTCCTTGTCCACAACCTTAATCTTCTACAGGCTTTAATGATGACAACTTTTCTTGTACATTATCTAGTCCTTTTCCATGTTCTTTGGAATTCTTGTATGTTCATTTGAGACCTTGTAAAAGACCTTCTCCTTTGAGCTATAGATCACTCCATTTCTTGTTTTCTATGTAGGCTTTAGCTCATCTTAGTTTTTCCATGTACATAGTTCTTATAAAAAAAATAACACACAACCATGTAAACAACCTTTGAATTCATTTTACTTAATGTTTTGACATACTAAAAGGTCCAAAATATCCCCCTTTTTGGTTATTTTTAAAACTTAAGAAAGTGGGTTAGTAATCATACAAATATAATCATACTAACCTTACTACTCTTCCCCTTTTTGAATAGCAATAAAAAGGATAAAGAACATAAACTTGGTTTAAAAAAAAGATAGATCAATAAGTTCTAGATAATATTTAGAATTAAACATCATGACATAATCCAAAAAATATATAGTGAAGCAAGGGAATCAATTTCTCATCACCAAGTTTCATGAAGAGGTGTCCTCAATTTGTCAAGAATTGATCCAAATCCTCCAAGTGATATTCAACCTTGAAGCATGAAGTGAAGTGTGAACATTGAAGAGCAAGTAACCTGTCTCTAAAACAATAAGTCATTAGTAGTACATTGTTCTTCTATTATTCAAATATTCTCCATCTTGGTAACTATCAGAAAAAGAAAGCATATCTATATAATAAGGAGAATATATAAATTTCCAACATGGCATCAGCCATGTAAAATACCAAATTCTACATCGCAAGGCAAACTATTCAATGGATGATTCAATAAAATTCATAGATACTTAAAAAATGATCATGGTCTTGCTCATAACATCAAATAGTTGCTTTACCAAAAGTAGGTACTTCTTGCTTTAGCTTATGGTTGAATATTAAATAGGTGGCTTGTCAGTTCAAAAACAACGAGGACCAACAATAAAAATTGATGCTAAAGAGAAAAGATAAATCATGGAGGAATCAGAAGTCTATATATTTGAAACAATTGTTTGATGGTAACATGTATTTCTAGATTCACCCAAAAAGACATCAACAATAGAATATTAGAGTTATGAGAGAAACATGTATATTTTTCTTTTTGTATAAGGAAATACAAGAAACACAATCATTCAAGATTTTTCCATTCCAAAAAGATACCTCTTAAAGTCCTTTTCTTGCTCATTATGGTTCTTGGCCGAAGTCACCAAAGACTCCCTATACATTGGTGGCCTCCAAGATGCTTGAGGAGTAGGCTCCCCCTACACTTGTGTTGCTTATCTTGGGCCTTTAAGATAGACATGCAAATATCACAAAAACACTATAACTATAGGTCAACATTAAGCTCAACTGTGAAGATTTAGGTCTTCAACCAGCAATATTAGTAGAATTTTTAGAGGCTTGTCTTATCTTACAAATGGCAAAAACATCCCAAAGACTATGAGCATAGAAATAGATCATTACAAGAATTTTAGATTAAGAAAGACTAAATGCAAGACAAGAAATCAAACTAAAATTTTTATAGGATGAAGATTAAAGAGAAATTATTACAAGTGCTATTATAAATATTTGCAAAATCAAATATATCAATGTCATGAATGTAAAAAATTCTCTAGACACTTATTCTACCATTTTTTATCTAAACAAGACATAGATAATTTTGGACTTCCCATACACTATCCTTATTAACTAGGAAGCAAATAGATAGAAACTTACCTTGACTTACCTTACTTGTTGATAAAAAGAGAGTATTAATAAAGTTTGAGATAAGGTCCCCTATCATGAATTACCTCCTCATCCTTAGGTTCTCTTTCATTAGATTGTGTATGTGATGTCTCTATTGGTTCATGTTCCTTTGGATAGAACTTTTGATCACTTTTTGCATTATTTTCAGGACTCCACTTCCCTTCATTCTCACTTATTGGTACTTGCACAATTTCCTTACCAAAGCTTTTTTGAAAAGACCAAGCATTAATCTTATTTTGATCTTCATAAGTGTAGTTAAGATTTTTATTACTACCACAATTTTTACACACAAATAAAGTATTATTCACATGATCAAAATTGTCAAACCTTACTATGATTAATCTTGAGCTAGAATCCTCATGTGTTACTTCTTCTAAATTCTCTGGATGATTTTTAGGAGTCTCCTCTTCTTAAACCTTGCTACAATCCTTATTAAAAAAGGTTACTTGTTGAATCTCAGCTTTTATGTCTAAGATCTCTTCTTTCATTTTAGCATGAATAACATCTAACTTAAAAAGCACTAGTTTCTTTGCCTTCCTAATCAAATTATCTAAAAGAAAAATTTATTCTTTAAATTCACTATACCTCTTGTCATACTAACCATCGTGTTCAGCCACATGTAAGGAATTTTCATCGGTAAGTGCCATGCTTATGAGATGTGAATCTTTGGAAGAATTGCATGTTTCTTCTTAACTTTTCTCACCATCATCCCAAGTTGTATAAAATTTGGTATTTTTTTATTCCTCATCATTGGATCTATTCTTTGGCTATACCTTTCTATCACTTGGATTTCTAGATTATTCGAAATCCATATGGTCTCTTCCTCCATAAATCCAACATTCTATAGAAGAGAAATCTAAGTTAGAAGCATTTAAAATGTTTTTACCTATATATCTATGTTTGAAAAGATTGGATCTTTACTAAGATACTCCCTTGTTTCTTCTTGTAAGCAAACATTGTAGTATTCTTGAGAGAAGGGCAATCTCATCTTTGCTTCCCTCATCATGCTCATTTGACTCCTTCTCCTTGGAGATGGTCTTTAGAGCAATAGGCCTTTCTTGGATTGCTCCTTCACTTATGAGATTCATTTCATAAGCAATGAGAGTACTTTGAAGCTCTTCATATTTCAATGTTGAGAAGTTTCTAATTTCTTCCATAGTGATGACCTTTGATCTAAACTCCAGTTGTATATTTCTAATCATTTTGATGATGACATTGCCTTCAAGTAGATCCTTTCCTATTCCTCTAATAGCTACAATAAGATCATTAGCTCTAGAGAAATAATCCTTTATTTTCTAACCTTCTCTGATTTTGAGTTTATCATACTCACTTTGTAAAACTAATAATTTTGCTTGCTTAATAATAGATGTTCCCTCATAAGTAGCTTCTAAAGTTCACCAAATTTCTTTAGCCATTTTACATCCTGCTACTCTATTAAATTTAGATTTATTCAATGCATAATACAAACAAATTTTTGCTTTTGAATCAAACATAAACTTATCCTTTTCCTCTTGTGTCCATTTTTTGTGAGGCTTGATGATGCCAATGGAGCTATTAATAGGTGGAGTGTAGCCTTCAAGGATTAATTCCCACACTTCAAACTCAATGGATTCAAATAATCTTTTCATTCTTTCTTTCCAATAGGTAAAGTTGAATTCATCAAACATGTGTGGCTTTATGTAAGATGTCCCCACCATTGTTCACTCTTGAAGTTGATGATGACAAAGAAGAGTGCTGGGCTTGGGTACCATTTGTGGATCATTGAACTTAGAAAGGGGGGATGAATAAATTTCCCAAATTAAAATTTTGTAACACAAAATCACACACATCAAATTTAATGTGGTTTCCCAACTTTGGTATTCCACACTTGGAGGGTAGATTTCTAGCATACCTCTGGACTTTGTTACTCTCAAAATGTGGTTGAAGGATCCACACCCTATACAATCTTTAAGCCCCGCTCTAGAGTGTTGTGCTACAACACTAGTCACTCAACCTCACAAGGCCCCATTAGGCTTGGAATATGGTTTCCAAACTTCCACAAACTTTACAATCTTAACCTTCATACCGGAGTGTTGTACTGCAACATCAACAACTCAATCCCATGGGATCCTAACAAGCTCAAGAAAGGTCAACCCCGTAGGATAGCAAGAGAGAATAATTATAGGGGATAGATGAAACTTAGTTTGTTGATCCTTGTAATTTGAGGTATAGCACACTTTACAATGAACAATTGATGATACAATGAAGAGCAACAGATATTAAAATCATAAAAATGATTACATAATGGTTTGCACATTTTCTAATGCATATGATATCTACTTATAGCTATCATGTTTCTAAATACATATTGGAACTCATGTAATGGCTATGCAATGATCATGGAAGATGTTTTCTTCATCCCTAAGACATCTTTCTATGTTTTCCTTCAATTCGGGGAAGACATATTTGTTTGGGAAAATTTCTTTCTAAAATATCCATTCTGGGAGACATCTTTGTCTAATGAAAGACATCCTTTTGGAACTTTCCCTCATTCTATGAAGATATCTTTGCTTGGTGGAAGATGTCTCTACCTAATGAAAGACATCTGCTATTTCTTGAAGACATCTTTGCCTGTGTTCACTCCAATTCTGCAAAGTCCTCTTCTATTTTCCAAAGACATCTTTCTTCAATGTTCTTTGTCCTTTGAATACACCATTCTTTATTCACAACCTTGATCTTTTGCATGCTTTAATGATGACATATTTTCTTGTGCATTATCTAGTCCTTGTCCATGTTCTTTGGAATTCTTACATGTTCATTTGAGACCTTGTGAAAGACCTTCTACTTTGAGCTCTAGATTAGTTCATTTCTTGTTTTCTATGTAGGCTTTAGCTAATCTTTGTTTTCCATGTACGTAGTTCCTACAAACGCAATAACCACACAACCATGTAAAGAATCTTTTAGTCCATTTTACTTAACATTTTGACACACCAAAAGGTCCACAATTTCTAGGTAGTTTTGTACTCTCTCATAGGAAAGCATGGATGTAGATGATGCGGATGATCTACTTTTGAAGCCTCTAGCATCTCCTATTCAAAATAGATATATAGATAACTTTCTTTTAGGTATATTATTTTCAATGAACATTAATTCAAACCTACTTTTCCATACCTTTATCAAAATGATAAAGATTTAATTGAATGCTATGTTAGGATAAGAATTAATGTTTATTTCATTTTGAAACTTCTCATATCATTTTTTCTATTTGATAAGCAACTACGATCAAACTATAAGTTGTAGTATCCCACATTTATTAAACTATAAACCAGTGCAAGTCCTAGTTAGGTGCAACAAGCTACTTGAGTAATTAGAAGAGTTAAAATGAATTATGAGCATTTTCTTTCTTCTAACAAGGATCTCAAAGTAGGCATGTGAGCCCCAAAGATGACTAGAGACCTCTGAGGATACTTCCATAAATAGGAGTTTTAACTTAAATGAGAATTAAAGAGTTAGAATTGAAAAATCAACATGGAAAATATTTTTTTTCAAATTATGGCCAGTTGTAATCTATAGCAACTCATAGTTTACATGTGAGAGACTATGTCTAAAATAGCTCACAAAAAATTTAAAAATAGAAGACACCTTTTACTAGTGTCAATATGACTTGTACCAGGTTGTAGTCTCTATTTAACTATTGGAATTTTGAATATTTTTTCAATACTCAAAACTCCAAGCCATTACAAGTTGTAGTGACCTGTAGTAGCTAATTCAATATTATATAATTTGTGGGAAAGTGTACTGTCATCGATTGTAAGCTATAGTAGCTCACATTCTATAAAATACAACTAACTACGAATCACAAGAATTCATAATATCTATTCAATAAGTGAAAAATATGAATTTGGATTTAATTTTTAATAGATTCAAAGTAGATAAAAAGTAGAAAATGAAGAACATAAATTACAGAGAGAATATAAAGAATGAGATTATGAAATGAGAGCTAAAGGATATAGAATTAAAAGCTAGAAGATTTTTGTATTACATTTTTTAATAATTTTTATATAAATAAAAAAATTTTAATGTTTTCAATTCAATTTATGTTTAATGTTGGTGATTCTATTTCATTTCTCTTACTATAAGTTATAATTTCAATTATTTCATAAACCCAATCTACTTATGTGCTAATACTATCCTACTACACACTACAAAATCACTGAATAGACTTTATCATCTAGTATTGCCTAGGTAGAAGTAATGTTATTGCACATACCTTGAGTCATATTATAGAAACACTTCACAATCGTATGATTCAATCAGATGTGTTAGGTTGTATTTTGAAGGAGCAATAAATAGATCTTTAGTATGTGCAATTGAGGAAAACCAATGAGACCATGGTAGCCATGGATTCTCATGATTTTCTTTACTTTAATGGTTATGTGTGTATGTGTCAAAGGATTTGAAATAGTAGTTATTAAGGGAGGTTCACCTGAGAAATTTTTAGATGTACCTTAGTTGTGAGAAAATATATCAACTTCTTAAAAGGGTGTATTGGTGATCTAGCTTGAAGAGGTAAGTTGTTGAGTTTTTCACCAAGTGCTTTATCTATTAGAAGGTCATAATTGAGCATCAATGACCCAATGGTTATTGGTACCCTTATTTTATTCTACAATGGAAGTGAGAGATTATTAACATAAACTTCATTATTAGTTTAACTTTGATGAGACGCGATATCGCATGGGCCGCAATATCATGTACGCGATATCGTGGCCACCGTGATATCGCATCCCATGCGATATTGCGTACACAATATCACGTCGTCCCCTACGATATCGCGTATGCGATATCGTGGTGCACTGTCATATCTATAAATAAGAGGTGGCTCTCCCTTGTTTCCTCATCCTAGGCTAGAAGTAGGGAAACTCTGGCAGATTGATCACTCCAGAGATAGAATATTTTCCATGTGCCCGCAGTAGGAGTCCTAAAGTAAACGGATCTTTATTCGAGGAGCATTGTACCTGAACACAAGTTGTGTACAACAATAAAGACGAACTTCCTAGATAAACCTTGCAGTGCATGGAATAGGATTTTATTTTAATGTTATTTATTATTTTCTCTCTTACCCTTATCTCCTAGTAATGCGGAATGAGTACGACTTGATTATGAGCATTTAAGGATGTGTACGGATAATCAAGGAACGGATGCTCATCGTAATGCGGAATGAGTACGACTTGATTACAAGCATTTAAGGATGTGTACAGATAATCAAGGAATGGATGCTTATCGCACTTAGGCTAGAGTAGATTCTCTCAACCCTTTCCTCCTAGTTAAGTGCCTCAGTACGACCACTTCGAGCACGTATGTTACGCGTGGTGATCCTAGCAACGATTAGCATTTGGTAGCCACGGTTGCATCGGTTCAGGGTGTGTACGATAAGTGGGAATAGATGCTGACGCTAGGTAATTTAGACTTAGTTCATTAGTTAGAGTTAGTAATTAGTTTCTCAACCCTTCACCTCAATAGCATAGGAGACATAAAACATAAAAGACCATAAAAATCATATACCTCGGACTTACTTAACCATACACCTTGAAAACTACAAGTAAGTCTGGAAAGACAACGAATAATTAACCCTAAGTGTTCCATGGGACGTATAGGCACTTAGTCTGCAGAGTTCGACCGGATCACGCATGCTACGCTCGTTTCGTATGGTTGAGTGTAGGGGTACCTCGCCACTCATCATTAGTGCTGTTGCCAGGGACTAAGTGTTTGTGCGCTAAATAGAACATAGGACATCACTCACATCGTTGGGAGCCTAAACGAACCTTTGGGTTAATTAAAGAAAAAATTTTATATAACGGTAAAATTAGCACACCAATAAGACACTATGTCTTCTTCTTCTTCTCATAAGAGCAACTCACCACCTAGGGACAATACAAAGAACAGTCGGCAATCAAAAACACATAACCTAAATTAGCCAGTTCCTCAACAATATAGGGTGGAATATACTCATCCTGATGAGTATATTCCTAACTTTACTTTTATCCTCCATCAAGATGAACAGATGCGCTAGAGAGATTTGCAAGGTAACATAGTGTTACCTCTAGGTTGGGCAGTCCCAAACATGCTTCTTCGTGCTTTGGCACAGATTGGCATGACAGAATTATACGCTGAATACGTTGCAGAAAATTTTGACGTAAGGGATTACTATCCTACATCAACACAACGTATAAGGGACTCAAGGTAGGAGAGCCAACATACACTGTTGAAGGGCAAAGGCCTGCACGTCCTTAGTGAAATAGGAGATGATGGACCCATTATAATGGGTTCTCTAACAAATGATGTTCCCCCTCCTAACGATGCTAAGGAGGCTGGGTATCAGAACCTACGCTCAACGATACATAACATTGGTTCTAACCCTCGTGAACACCAACTATTCACAGAGGGAACAACAACTCATAATAAGGATGGGCACTTAGATCGTCATCACGATCGGGACCGTAGCAGTTGAAGATAAGGTAGGAAACATCATCATGGTGATTGTTCTCCTTCTTCTTCTCCTTCATCCCATCACTCACCCTCTCCTTCCACATCTAGACGCAACCATCACAAGCATAACGGACAGGATAAAGGTAAGAAAAATGAGAGACCTCAATGAGAGAGTCAAGAGAGAGGACAAGAGCATGAACGAAGGGAAAGTAGGGAATAACGAAGACATCACAGGCGTCATGAAAGAGATGATCATGATGAGCCCCTACTTGCAACCCGAAGTATGCTCAACATAACGGAGGCTGTGAGAATACCAACAAGGCATTTAAAAGATAGTCAGATCAAACACTTAGACATGAACAACATCTCACGATTTGAAGGGGGATACAACGCTGATCTACAACATCATTTATAGGCATTCCACAATGCCTGTACCTTGAAGAACATAGAAAACAAGTGGCAAAAACTTAAGTTGTTTCCCAGGACACTCACTAAAGAAGTAGAGAGTTGGTACCAGTCCTTAGAACTAGAAACCATCAGGAGGTGGAGCACAATTTAGAACTCTTCAATGATAAATAACAGACGTACTCCAAAGTGTCCAATTTGAGTAAGCAGATCCAAGGCTGGAAGCAAGGTACTCATAAACCCTTGGATGCTACCATGGCCTGCTACTACACATTATTACATCATTGCCTAGGCCATGGATACGCTCAACAGGATCAACTTCACACATTGTAGATGGGCTAAGACATGAGACGAGGAGAACCCTTGGGACTTATTCCCACAGGAGACTATCAGAACTTAGAGCCCATGAAGTTCATCGCTTGTTGGAACAAGTAGCAAAAGAAGAAGGTGAACTACAAAAAATGGCAAGTGTGGAAGAATACAACTGCGACCCCTCCCTTCGAAAGAAGGGAGTGAAATTTTGTGATGAGGAGGATGAGTCACCACTCGAAGAGTTGGTGAACAGAAAAACCTTTCCGATTCAAAAATTAACAACAGAAGTATCGGCTAAGATGGATCAATTGTGGGATTCCTTAGACTCCATACTTGAAACTGTCTTAAAAATTGTAGAAGAGTCTAAGGTGGAACAAAGTAGTGACAAAGATAAGACAAAGCGGAGAAATTCAAGCCCTGCACATAACAAGGATAAGGGGAAAATTACTATCTCCAATGAAGTTGTGGAATTAGACACAAATGATGATGGTGGATGTGAGATCTGCCACTATGACCATCCTAAGGGATGTTGTCCAATCATCTCACATCTATAGGAGTCTAGGTTGTATGCACTTAACCCAAGACTCAACCAATGGCAAACGCCCCAAAGGTTACCTTATCCTCAAGGTAACCCAAGGCAATTCCACCAACCACTAACGTACTATCCAAGTGGAACTCCACCAAAACCCATCAGACATCATCAGTAGTGGCAATACCCATAGTCATGAGGGATGCCACCGCCAACACAATGGTACCCTTACCGGTAGCCCAATCCATATGGTTATTATGTGCAGCAGCCGGTTTCTCCAAGTGACTCTATGAGTCACACAACTCCCCAACGTTACTACCAAGTTCAGGAATACTTTGGAAGGACTCCTTCTCCTCCGAGAGACATCCCACATATACACCATCCTCTAACTCCATCCGCACCTCTTCCACCTGTAGTTCTCGTAACACCTCCTACTCCAACAATGCAAGGGGAACTCCCCACTCAACCATAGCAACGTAACGCTGCGAGAGTTATAAATATTCAACCTACTACTGGTTCTGACAATTGTAAAAAGAGAAGGCCTTTCTTCATAACCAAAAGCCCAGACAAACTCTTACAACAACAAGCGGTTGAGCCGATTTACATGCCCCACCATCTAACACTTCGGAGCACCCTTCAATCCAACAGAGCTGTACGCATACGATTATGTTAACGCATACCGTAACTAAATGGATCAAGGTAGGCCACCTTCCCAAGAAACTAACTAATCCTGGAAGCCCCTTAATCTATTTACAAATGGCTAGGAATGAACCACATAAGGCTCTTCTTGACTCAGGTTCCGAAGTCAACTTAATTTCACAAGAGATGTATCACACCTAGAACCTATTCCAAATTAAGAAGAGCAACATCCAACAGGAGCTGGTAGACCAGTCCATCACCATTCCCTTGGGATTGATGGAGGACATTGTTACCATTGTGTGTGGTTGGTCCTACCCAGCTGACTTCCTAGTGATAGAAGTTAACAATAACAACGGGGACTTCCCAATTATAATGGGAAGGTCATGGCTAAGTACAGTAGATGCGTACCTAGGGATTCGTGATATTTCCTTGGAAATTTCTAAGATAAACATTTATGGAAAGATCGAGAAGAGGAAAGTTCCATGCATCACATACAGTGATTCGTCGAGTGATGACATGGAGGAAATGCCTCCATGTAACAGGTGTGCCCTTGAAACTTTGAAACAAAGATGCCTATATGTAGCAACCACACAACAAGT
>MNCI01003767.1:300027-368076 GCA_015680685.1 Gnetum montanum
TGTGTGTGTGTGTGTGTGTAATCCACCATGTAAGTTTGTCACCCAATAAGTGTTCTTCGTGATGGTATGAACTGTTTTCATGTTGGTTGCTAATGTTTGGTTTTCACCTTTAAGTCATGATGTTGATACTAAGGTATGTTTCTTTTGATATGATAGGCAATGAGTTCACTTCATCCATCCATCCACCAGTTTCTATGGTCTCTCTTGGCTTGGAAATATACAGTCTCCTTCATAATAAGAACTAGAACAAATCGGTGACTGGGCATTTCTCAAACTAAGGAAAGACTCAAGGATTGCAAAGGGTGTGACTTCAAGGAAATTTGATGCATTTGTGTTGGCCATTCTCTTGGATGCTTGGATGTTTTCTTCTTGAGTTTTCTTTCCATTCTGATGTTACCCAATTATCGGAAGCTGAGACAATAAAAATAAAAAGTCTTTGCATGGTGTGGTTCTCACGCATACAAACACAAAACACAAAAAAAAAAAGGAAAAGTGAGAATTCAAAGCATACCCCTTAGACGAAATAAACTTGGACTACAAGAACTAGTTATGGAACCAAAAGTGTTCCCTGTAACTAAGGTCCTTCTTGCTTCCCATTCTCTCTTTTGTTTCATGAGAATGGTGGTGGCTCTTTGGAGGTGCATTCTTGTTACTTCAAGAGGATGGATTGGTCGAATGCATTGATGCAAAGTCACTAGATGTGGTTGGTTTGAGGCTGAAGTTGGAATGAGATTTGCCAAGTCACATTAATCATGAAACACACAAGGGGTTGTACACCACCTTGTTCTTGGAACTCCATTCCATTCTCTTCTCTCCACCCTTCTCTCCATTGTTCACCTCATTTCCGATTGTATCATTAGTGTATATTTTGGTAGATACATTGTTTTCTTTTTGGTAAATTCTTACGGTTAAGACTTTAACTCTTGTTCCAAAGGACATTCCCAAAGCCTACAAACTCTTTGAATGTGGGACTGTCAAGGCATTAAGGGCATGAGCCTACTTTGGGGAGGACCCACTGACATTTCTATTTGGTGCATCAGTTAAATTCTTTCCCTTAACATTTTTGCAATCCATTTTCTTTTGTTCATTTCCATCTTGACATCCATTTCATCAATGTCTTAGTTGTCTTTTTTTATCCATCTTCTTGTTCTTATTCTTTCTCCATTCTAATGCTACCAGAGGTTCACGATTAGTCATGGGGGTACGGGGCCCGATTTTTTCGATTTTCTCCTAGCCCCGATTTCCAAGGTATTACTTACATGATAGTTGTGAAAAGGGTGGATAGAGAAGCATAGAGAAAGCCACTCATGCCTAATAGAGAAGGGTCTCCCTTATTTCCTTACAAAGCCTATCTATGATGTGGTACATTAGCCTTTGCTTGAAGAACCCATGGCCTAGGCATTTGTTTAACAATGAATAGTATCTTTCTAAGGCCATGTCCAAGGGTTCATGTTGCACTTGTTTCCACACCTGTATTTGTCTCCTCAAGGCTAATACTCTTGCATAGGTTTGGTATCTTTCAGTGAAGGTTTCTACCATTGTTGGCCAATGTTGGATTGATTTTGATTTTAAGGACCCGCACCATACTTTTTCTTGGCCAATGAGTGTCTTAGGAAAGAGCTTAAGTTTTTGCCATTATCAATATTATTCCATACACATGCATCATGGAAGGCTTGTAAATAATGTTGCAGATCTAAATCATAGCCTCCTAAGAATTTGGGAAAGTTGTTTAACTCAAGCCTGGGGAGACGACTTTCCTTACAATGCCTAGGGATATTCAAACAGCCTCATGTATATGCATTAGGCTCTTAGTGGCCAATAGGGGTTCATCATCACTAGGTAGGTTATGAATTTGTGAGTTGGGACAATGTTGTCTTCGTTTATGTACACAGGGGGCCCCTACATTAGATTAAGTACTCGAAACTTCATCTTCATCATAATATAATTTGTTGGTTCTCCAATGAATTGCCTTACTAGTTGTTGCATTATCATAGTTTTGTGAGAGAGACATTGTTGTGAATTTGTGTGTGATTTATTTGCAATTACTTCTTTCTAAAAGATATATCATCAAGGCTTTGTTATAGTGATCTTGGATGATGTAACTAATCTAAATAACTAGCATCATCCTTGGAAACGGTGCCAATGATGACTGGCGAGGTACCCCTACACTCAACCATATGAATACAAGCATTCACACATGATCTGGTTGAACTTCGTAGACAGACTAGTTGTGGTATCTAGATAGTTACTCATTGATCATAGTTTGTTGTCTTCCCACCTAGACTAGTATTTGCTTTGTCATGTATGGTTTAGTCCAGAGTGAGGTGTATGATGTGGTCCTAAACTAGTGCTACTCCTAGAGACAATGGAAGTAACTTTGTTTAAGCTAATAGGGAATTGGAGGGGAGAATCTAAGCTAGCCTAAGCGTGATGAGCATCCATCCTTAATCATCCATACACATCTTGGACCTCATGTACTACTTCTAGGATTACCAAGCGCATGTCCTAGCTCTGCTATTGGGATACCAAGTAGTCACACTTAAATGCTCGTGATTAAGTCATATTCATCCCTCATTTAATAACAGGAATGGTAAAGAAGGGTAAAGAAATATTAATTAAGAAAGCAATAAATAACAATAACAATTAAGAAATTAAAACCAAGTGAATGTTGCAATGATGAAGTAATCTCAATCATTATTGTTGGTCATGCGCATGTCCAAGTACATCACACTCGAATAAAGGTTCCATACAATTACAATCATCACACTATGGGCATGCACTAGGGAAAGAGTTGAGAGGAACTAAAAATGAATAAAAAGACTCTACTTCTACACTTACTCTAACTCTAACTTCTAACTTCTTTTTCCCATGTGCCCAAATGTGTATTTATAGGTTCACACAGGAATCACGATATCATGTATCTGATATCATTATTTAGGCTGTAATATCGCGTACCCGATATCATGGGTCCGATATTAGAGCCTAACAAATCATGGTTCATCACATAAGAATAAAGATTATTTTTTTTTCTTATTCAAATTTTCTATTTTTAACATTGAGAGAGCTTGGATTATGAAATCCAAGGAAGAGCCTCATTAAATTAATATCAAATTGGCTTGGAATTGAAGAAAATTGCATTCAAGTGGATATTTCTCATCTTAATTGCAAAGAATCACTTCAAATTCTCATGATTAGGTGAATTGTCTCTTGCTACTTATTCAACTTATCCTAGGGTTTAAAAATTTTTCTGTTAATTTCTAAGTTTGTCATATATTTCTAGAATTTGAAGATAATTGTAGAATTGGACATCCACTAGCTTGCAATAGCTAGGATTTGAAGATCTTAATTCATTTCTTATAAGATTTACGTATTCCTACTTTTATTCCTTGAGCATTCTTGAATATTTCACATTTCCTTGTAAAATTTTATGAAATTTATCTTTTGAACAATTTTTGTCATGCCTCCAAAAAAATAATATAGTTTGAGATTTGTTAAGAAACGTGAATGACATAAGAAAAGATCTCAAGGTCATTTTTGAGAAACTTAAAAAGATTGAAGAGAACAAAGGATATGCTGCCTCACCAAAAGAATCTAAGCAAGTGTATAATTCATGTAATTCTTCATCAAGACCTTCTTCAAGACATTCATCAATGACATCCCTTGAAGATGATCTTCTTTTAACAATGAAGACTTTGCAGAAGGAGAAGATCAAGGTGATGCTTTTCTTTGTGCTCCTAGTGTTGAAAATAAGTCTCAAGGTTTCATGTTTTCTTAAAAAGGAAAAAAGATTTCTTCTAAGCCTCAAAGGAAGCAAAGTGAAGGAAATGAAGTCACTTTTGCAAAAGCTTTCAAACATGCATCAAGAATACCACATGTTAAGGTCAACTCTATCAAGGGCATGAAGGGAAGTGAATCTTTCCTTTCTTAGGTTAAAATGATTAACAAGTACTTTAAACATGAAGATGTAGAAAATCATCAAAAGGTGTCATATGCTAAAATCAAATTGGAAGGCATGACACTTATATGGGAGAAGGAAAGTCATTTTTACAAGATGAAAAATAACACTCATATCAAGGATTGGTCTTTAATGCAGTTCATGCTTAATCAAAAATTTGAGAAGACTCATCATAGATAAGAAGACATCCAAAAATTAAAATAGCTAAGGTAGAATGATAAGAGTATGAAGAACTGCTACATGGATTTTTAGAAGCCTTTCTAGCTTACAAAAGTTCATTTGAATGACTATGAGCAAACATCGAACTTTCAAGGAGAACTCAAAAGGGAGTATTAACAAGAGCTAACCTTTTATGAGTCCTAAACATTACATGAGGCTATTGAGTTGGCTTTTAAGGCTAAGAAGAAACTCCAAGGCTAAAATAGAAATCCTAAATCTTTTAATGGCAAACACTCCAAAGATTCTAAAGGTAAGAAAGAAGCCAAGAAAAAGGGAAATGCCAAAGGAGACACCAAGGAGAATCAATAGAAGTCTAAGGAGAGCTAAGATTCCAAGAAAGACTACTCCAACAATGGAAAGAATCAAGGTAATAGCTATACATCCAAACTTCAATGTTTCAACTATTGTAGAGGGACACAAGCAATGGAAGTGTAAAAAGCAAAATATCTCCAAAGGAAAGGAACTTCAAACCTTAGAAAAGGGAAAATCCTCCAATGAAGGTAATTGAAGATATAACTAAAATCAATTCTTGCAACATTATGGAAATTATGAATAATAATGAGGATCCTATGGGAAAACTACTCTTTAGGATTGACACTAGGTGTCTTGATAGTGGTAAATGGATATACATTTTGATTAATGGTGGTGCTATAGAAAATGTGATTTCTTAAAAGGCTATTTCTAAGATTAGCTTGAAGACATTTCCATACCCTAGGCCCTATAGAATTCATTGGCTTTCAAATAATTGAAGGAGAAGTGTATTTTGTCTTTCAAAATTATGACAAGGTACATTATGTCATTCTTCCAATTGATTGTGTTGATGTCATTTTGAGAAGACCTTGTAACTTTAACAAGACTTCTTTTAGTGGTGCAAGAAATGTTTGAATTGTATCAATTGAAGATGGAATACATGAATTAATTTCTATGAATTGATAACATTACAAGGAAAATGACCCTACAAATTCTACATTGATCTTGCTTAGTGAGCAAGACAAAGTTACATGATAAACCATTTAACCTAGTTTGCTTTAAAGTATTGTTTCTCTGAACAAGTGCAAAATATACATCTACATTTATTTACCTTGCATCCCAGCAAGTGGAAAATAGAAACCGACAAACAAAACATGAGCTCCTGAAATAGGTACTCAATGCCATAGAATTTACGTTAAACCCCTCTGAACACAAAATCAATAGTCAAATTTGATGAACACCATGGATCAATTGGATGCACCCAAAAAGAATTAATTCTTCAGTTCTCCATGAATATTTAATGATACAACACCATTCACGGTAAAATGTGCCAACTAAAGAGATTGCAGCCTTCAAGTCGGCCGTTGAAGTTGGACCATTCATAATACATGTATACCTCTTGAAGTCAATGTCTTCCACGATGCCCCTAAAATCACAACTACTCTACACCAAATCTGGCATTCAATGAAACTTTTAAAAACTTACAAGAAATATTAAATAAATCTTTCCTCGGGTAATTCTACAATTTTTTTTGGAAAATTAACTTCACACCAATGAGGTGTTGGCATTGTAACCCAAGATTCGATTCTACCACGTAATATTGAATTATAAATTAAAAAAGAATTATAAAAAGAATTCTAAAACTGGTGAGATATATTCAAGGAATCTAAATGATCCAAAGTGATGAGAAGTAAAACTTTTAGTTTCAGTATTTAAAATTTAATTTTAAAGGTTTCCTTTCTCAAATAAGCCAAGCCAAGGAGACCATAAATTCAAGGCTACCATTCCCCGTAAGATTTTGAATTAAAAGGTATCAAATGGCAAGTCCATTACCTTTGAATGTGGGCCGAGAGCACACAAGAGCACACAACACCATTGGGCATGTAAGTTATTATCTGGTACTTTCATAACTTGGCCATCATTGAAAAAAGTTAACGATCACACGGTATAAAATCATATGGGAGATTGATGCAAGAACCTTAATCCATGCATCTAGTTTGAGGGTTGACCGGACTTTCAACTCGGACATGTCGGCACTGAAATCCAGAACATACATTCCATCTATAATAGATTAGAAAAACAAAATTGACTGGTACCCTGTCCAGAAATGACAATTGAATACTTAAATATTGAATCTGAAGAACAACTATTCCTGCACAGGAACCGTAACTGCGATCGTCAGTCGGCTCGCAGTCGGTACTGGGCCTGAACATCTCATGATCAAGCCCACATTCATCTCGATATTCGGGCCGAAATATCAAAATTTCAATTTAGTCGGTACCTGCGTTATCTGCCAAATAACTAAATGCTAAATGAAATGCGTTATCTGCCAAATAACTAAATGCTAAATGAAAAAGAAGTCAAACTGGAGAGACAGTGAGCGTTCAAACGCCCCAGGCAGGGTTTCCCCTGCCCACCAAAAACCATTGATCTTTATTATATTTTGGACCCACCCCGTAAGCGCACCCAGCGAGGTAAGATCCTTTGTCCATACACAAATTAATAACTACATCAACATAAGAAATGACTGAAGCTTGATCAACATAAGAAATGACTGAAGGTTGTAAGAACGGGGCACAAATGGCATCCAGCGGGATTTTCCTTGGATGATTTCTCCCTCAATATTTTAATTTTACATAATAGAAAATAACAACTTAAATCTAAAGCTGTAAATTCCACTGGAATTCGTAGAAAGAGTATTGAACGTTCTCAACTTCTATCGAAATTAACAGAAGAGTCTTCATACTTCTATGTGAATGAATACTCCTTCAAAATCAAAGCCAAACATGTTAGTACCCTAACCGTCCAGCCGTTTAGCATATCAAAATTTGGACTTCATTGCGTATTCACGTCGCGCGACAAGGAAGACAAAAACAAGAAGGTAAACTCCTCACTGGTACTCATATCCTGTGATACAAGTTTCCCCTGGAATCTCACGCTGTCAGATAAGCATGCAATGTCAAATGTGAATGTTGCATATCCTGTGATAGAAGTTTCCACTGGAATCTTGCTCTGTCAGATAAGCATGCAATGCCAAATGTGAATGTTGCATATCCTGTGATAGAAGTTTCCGAATGTTGCATATCCTGTGTGATAGAAGTTTCCGAATGTTGCATATCCTGTGTGATAGAAGTTTCCGAATGTTGCATATCCTGTGATAAAAGTTTCCGTTGCATATCCTGTGTGATAGAAGTTTCCGAATGTTGCATATCCTGTGTGATAGAAGTTTCCGAATGTTGCATATCCTGTGATAGAAGTTTCCACCGGAATCTCACGCTGTCAGATAAGTATGCAATGCCAAATGTGAATGTTGCAGACGACGCTGTTCAGACGATGCTGTTATACAAAGACAACACGAAATTCTTCCATCCTAACCACACTGCTGCTGCAGCATGAAACGAAATTAAATGTAAACCAAATAAGGAAGAGCAAGAATGCAAAAAGATGATGTATAATGAAAAACGGAAAACAATTTTGTATATACGAAGGAACTGTTTTATATGTCACAACATACCCGAAAATCTTCGAGCACATAAAAGAATTGAAAACATTTCAACAAATTTTACTTACCTCGTGTTACGACTGAAGCTTTTAAAAGTACGGAACATCATATCTATTGCATCATATCGAAATCTCACGTGAATAAACTAATCAAACGAACCAATAGCAACCCCGAAAACCAAGATGATAAGCAAATAATTAAAAAGCTCCAGTGCACATAAAACGATAAGGAAACTAAGATATGTAAAATTCGCAGAAGAAAAAGCGTATATAAACAATTTTTTCCAAACAGAGGAGAAAATTCTAGATATAAGCCAGATCCTACCATAAGCCTTAAAGGACAAGTATAAACAATTTCTTCCAAACAGAGGAGAAAATCCTATCTAGATATAAGCCATATCCTACCATAAGCCTTAAAGGATAAGTATCGGACGGCAGAGGAAGCTAGGGCGCCAATGGGTTTAGTAGAGGATACAATATACTTATCAAATGAAAGCCTAAAATTGCTAGAGTGCAGCAACAAAGAGAGCGCAGAGACTTACGAAAATCAGTAAAACCTGAATCACACATGCAGAAGCGAATATGTAGACTAGGAAGAGTTTTGAAAAAAGAAGACGAAAGAAAAATGATAAGAGAAAATGAAATAAAATGATCATTACCTGAAGAGAAAGGATCCGATGCTGCAGAAAAATAGTACCAATTTGCAGGCAAAAATACCGATTCAGCGACCGGCAATCACAGATGGAAATAAATGGGCAACACATTTTTGTCGCAAAAATGATACCGTTATGGAGTTAATGGTTTGCGTGCTCATTATTTTTTCAGAATCTTTTTTGCTAATAGAATTGGCTAATTCTCAAATGGTTGTGAAAAATGAATGAGAAATGGTTGGATCATAAAGTTTTTATGCATCATCACTGTAATACTTTTATCACTTAGGAATGAAAAGTGGATTTTGATCCTTTTCTTTTGATAACTATGAAATTCTGTGTTGAATTGAATTAAAAAATCTCTCCTATTTTTCAATATGTTAAAAGTGATTGGTAGCAACATTGGCACAATCATAAAGACATAGTCAAAAACATTTCTAGATGATCTAGAGTGTAAATGCGATTTTGTAGAGATTAATTTACAGTAAAGAAAAATAGAATTAAAACTCAAACATGGTAATCAGTTTTTCCCAAAAACTACATACTATAACTTGTGAGAGGTTGTAACTATTGTTGTTGCAGGTCATGTTATTGCAATGTCTTATTTCTAATAAAAAAGTTGTTTTTGAGGAAAACAACCGAAAAGCAAACAATGGTAGTTTTCAATAAGCACGTATGAAATCTTTTTAAACAAGTTTTCAACCTTTTACTAATCCTTCTAATTTTAAAGGTAATAATAAGCTCCTAATATTTAAAGAGAATTCCTTTTTAGAAAAAAAATTTCAGCAAGGACCAATTATGGAAATATTGATGCAAATAAATTCCATTTAGTTTAACACAAAAAGAAAAGGCCCACAAATATTGCTTTCAGTTTAAATACCTCAAAGATATCTCATTCTCTTTCAACTTCTACTATTGTTACAAATGTTGTTTTTATCAAATAATGATTTTTTACTTATTAGTGACATGGATTGTAACACAAATGCTAAGCTTGAAAAATCAAGGATGAGGGCTTCCTCCCCCACATCTAATGTTAGTTTTATTGTAGAATGTTTGATGAGTGGTGAGGTACCCCTACACTCAACCATACGAATACGAACATTCATGGACGATTCGGTCAAACTTTATAGATGAACTAGTTGTGGTTGTGGTATCTAGATAGTTACTCATTGATCGCAATTCAATGTCTTTCCACCTAGACTAGTATTTGCTTTGTCACGTATGGTTTAGTCCAGAGTGAGGTGTATGATGTGGTCCTAAACTAGTGCTACCCCTAGAGACAATGGAAGTAACTTTGTTTAAGCTAATAGGGAATGGGAGAAGAGAATCTAAGCTAGCATAAGTGTGATGAGCATCCATCCTTAATCATCCGTACACATCTTGGAACTTGTGTACTATTGTTGGGATTACCAAGTGCATGTTACTTAAGCACTCCTAGATATGCTACTGGGATACCAAGTAGTCACACTTAAATGCTCGTGATTAAGTCATGCTCATTCCATGTTTAATAACAGGGATAGTGAAGGAAGGTAAATAAATATTAATTAAGAAAGCAATAAATAATAATAACAATTAAGTAATTAAAACTAAGTGAATGCTGCAATGATAAAGTAATCTCGATCTTTCTTGCCAGTGATGTGCATGTCCAAGTATGTTACACTCAAATAGAGGTTCCGTACAATTACAATAATCACACTGCAGACATGCACTGGGGAAAGAGTTGAGATAAACTAAAAATGAACAAAAAAAACTCTACTTCTACACTTACTCTAACACCCCTTTTCCTGTGCTCCCAAATGTGTATTTATAGGCTTACACAAGAATCACGATATCATGTATCCGATATCATTATCCAGCCTACGATATCACATACTCAATATCAAGGGTTCGATATCAAGGGTCTGATGTCAAGGGTCTAATATTAACACCTGGTTTTCAAGGGTCTGATATTAGCACTTAACAAACCATGATTCATCATACCCCTACGACTGAATAACAACTCGTCCTTGAGTCAAAGAAAGTGAGCAACAAGTTCATTCAATTACAAACAGGGGATATGTACGAGATTATTGAATGACCATGGACTGTTTCATGCTGCAATGTGGGACTAAACAAGATTTGGACATAGACACAAAAGACAAAACTTGTGGAACTCATGGGGTTCCTGGTGGTGGTGGCTCTCCATGGGTGCCTTTCCTTTGTTATGTGCTCCAGGCTTTTGAGATTGATACCATTGAAGAAGTGCCTAACATTTCTCCTCTTCTATTTAAGGATTATGAGTTGTCCATGCTGATGTTCCAATGTTTGATGGAGTTGACACTTCCCATGGACACGGTAGCTGTGGGAACACTTGATTGGCCTTGACATTATATTTGACTGGCCTATGCTTTATGTTTATACCTTAAACCTATGCATGCTATGCTTATGGTTATTGTTTTAAAATAATTGGGTTTTAATTGTGTATTTAAGCTATCTGCTATGTGGATGCTTTCCTAAGATTTTTTTTTTATATTGTAGTTCAAGCATATATGCACTAAATCTTATCAAAGTTTTAAGTAATCAAGTATCAAGTACTATATAGGTCATTGACATATAAAGTTCTACATCCAGTATGTGATATGCTTATTTGTTATATGTTTGAAACACTTAGCTATACCTCTATATTTTATGCGATGTCTAGTTAGATCATTTTACATTTATTTTACCATAAAGTGATACTATAGAATAGTACCCTTAGATAGCTAATTTGGAATTTGAACCTTAGACCTTGCATAGCTTATAGCTATTATATAGCTTACATAGTAGTAATTAAAGGGTAATTGTATATCCAAACTTGAAAAAATATTATCTTTGAAACTAAAGTATATATTTTAATTTTAGATGTGGGACACACGTATTATATGGGCTTTAAACACCTATTAGTCAAAACTAACATGCCCATATGATTATAAATGCCTTACAACCCTTCTAGTAGAAATCATTCATTTGCTTCACCAATAAGAAATAGCTAGAGAGGGAGATCTTGTTGAAATAGGAGAATACGTCATAGCCCAAGCCTCTACATTCTTTCCATATCTACATGAATTTCCATTCTTTCCTTTCAGGTTTTTGATTCTAGATTTCTCTTAGATCTAATTATTAATCTTCTACCTCAACTTAGAGTTGGAGTTATTTTAGGAGATCTTAGCCATGTAAGGATCTTATCATTGGCATTTCCTTTTTAGGTAGGAAACTTTATTACAATGTCTCTAATTCAAGCTTTTCTTCTCAAGTTTTTTGCAAAATTTGAAATTTTTGTATGCCATGGTTCTAAGATATGCATTTAGCTACATATTTTAGAAATTTGAGTCTGAATCTATGTTTCTAATAATTTCGTGAGTTTATATGCTAAATTTTAGTTCATTTTGATCAAATATGAATATTAATTAATTCATTGTAATTTTTTAAGAAGGTAATATTAGAAATTTAATTTCTATCATAATTTAGAGCTTTTGAACCTAATTCCTTGCAACTTACACTCTCTATAAAAAATTTCTAGAAGTATCAACCTAGAAAATTTGGTAATTTTTAAGGATTTTATGATCCTCATGCACTTTTTTGTAACATTCTTAAGGGTCATGACATTTCATACAAGTTGATAAAAATATTCAATGGCAAGAATGAATGAAGAAAGAGATCACTTGGATTGTCTCAGATACATGTAATTTTTGATAACTAGAAACATAGTTTCTAGTAGAAAAAAGAAAGAGATAAATCCTCCACTAAAACTTGTATATCATTAAGGAATTTTGGAGTTGCATTTCAAGTTCAGTTATGAGTAAATTAGTAACTAATTCATTTAGTTATTTTTCCCCACCACCTTGGGCTTCATTTATTTGAAAATTGCTCCTTACAAATATTTCTTATTTGGATAATGCATATGTAGGTTTCTTTTCTTAATATCTTTTGTTTTAAAGAAACATTAAGCCATCCTACAATCCTTGTGGTTGTAACCTTTGACCATGCTTCAATAATGAAGCAGCTCTAGCCTTTAACCTTGGTACAACATTTAAAACAAATAATTCTTGAAAGTAAATTTATGTTATAGTTTTAATTTTGTCTAAAAAATTTTATTTTACAAAATGAGTAAACATTCCAACTTATGACATTTGGAACTTAAGTGTGCATAATGTAACAACCCATATTTTGGAAATGCCTACGTTAGAATTCTTATTTATGCTTATACTCTCTAGGTGTTCTATATGTTGGTGTTATTATTTTCAATTACACTTTACAATTAATTGGATTTAAATATTATGTTATTCTTCTTATGTATAATTAATTCTATGCATTATTAAATTATATTTTTAGCTAATGTACACTAATTTGGTAAATGAGTATGATAGGATTTATCATGAAGGCTCTAGTTTGGGCATATAAGACATGTGATAACATAATTAGGTTTTATGAGAATGATACCTTTATAAATTAAATTAATTATTTGCATGTGCTGATTTTATTTAAATTATTTTTTGTATAACTTTATTGGCTTTTGGAAAGTATACGTACGTTATGAGGATTAGATATAGTTTGCATTTATTAGAGATTTAAACTATAGAAATATAATCAAGGTTGCTAAGTTTGTGATTTTGGTATTTTTCCATTAAAATTCCATACTCCATTCTTTTAAAACTTTGAAATTTATTTTCTTGGAAATGGAAAAGTAGCTCAATTGGGGACTTGTGTCGGTGCTAATCAACTTTGCTAGATTGTGCATATGTGCTTTCATTACGAGTGTGGTTGTCTTTGTGCATTACTTCATGGATTTATGCATCTTGACTCAATGAGTTGTCTTAGCATTATCTCATGGTTATTTTATCTATTATGTTTTTTGAAATGTTAACATGGTTGGATTTTGTTAGGAATTTTCAAATATTCATAGAATTAAGATTGAACTTGGTCTTACTTGGAATGATTATACTTGTCTAAACTTTGTGCTTTATTTGTATGCTTTATACTAGTAGGATTTATTATTTTGATGATTTTTTGGAATCTAGGGTTTTATGAGAATTCATTGTAGTAACTATTTTAAGCCTTTCGTATTGTACATTATTTCTATATTTCCATGTCATTAGATTTGTCTTTCTTTAGATCTAATTGGATTTGATCATTTCATTAAATTTTGACTTACCATTGTTTTATGCTTTTTTGATGATTTTCTAGCATTTTTACCCTTTTTATACCTTCAAATTAATTGACATGTGTTCTCTCATATTAAAGATATGTTAATATCTTCTATGTCATCTCTATCATGTCATCATTGTTTCCTATCAATTTCTAAATTTTTGGAAGTCATTTTGAGTTATTTTCCTTTCATCTAAGGCTTTGTTTTGACACCATAAGTCAACCATGCATCACAGTAAGACTACCAATATTGATTATGCATTATATTCTTCCATCATGAATCATGGTGGATTGTAATTGATTATTCCTTAGAATTTTAGTCTCTATTTTTCAAAAACCCATAATCCCGCCACTCATGATTAACTTGTGGTCAAGTCATGATCATCCACCATGAGTTATGATAAATACTTCTAAGCCATTTTTTCATTCGAGGCCACTTCATATGGTTTCTATTTAATCATAGTCATGTTCTAGTCTTGGTCTTCCACCATAGGTTTTATTTAGGTCATCATAAATTTATGGTTAAGCCAAACTTATTACAATTTTCTCCTTAACTTATATGTCATCATATTCTAATCTTTGATAAACTAACCATTTTATCTTTCATAGTCTTGAAATTTTGTCTCCCACCAAGTAGAAGCCATATCCTCTAATCTAGATTCATTAATTGATACCCTTAATTGATTTGGGAACTCCACTAACTTGAAATACTTATCAAGTACCTTTAGCCAACTTGACAAAGCATTTGCATCTTCTACATCACTAAAGTCTTCGATTCTACATGCAAAAGTATGGTAGCATTTTTAATGCTCTAACAAGCATGAACTCATCCTCATCATCAAGCTTGTTATGAGAAAAAGTAGATGCTAGTGATGGAGCTCTTGGAACTTGAATATAAGGAATTGGATTCCCTTTCACAAGCATTCTAGGCTAGTGGATTCTTACACTCTCATAGCTGGATTATCCTTCCTTGTTATCTACTCCCCCTCCACTAGGCTTAAAAACTTCTTCACCTTTAGAAAATGAATGGTCATCCTCTCCATAAGTCTAAATATGAATAGGACGTACATTCTTATCTACCTTCATACTAATCTCATCCAATGGAGCAACCATTAGATGAAAGGTAGATTTCATGATTTGGATAACTCTATTGAAGATTTGAACTTGTTTCTTCTTAGGTCTCATCTGAAATTGATAAAAATCCCTAATCAAATTCCAAGAAAAAATCACCCTAATGCTTGAATACCAAATCCTAGAGTAGGATCACTCAGATACCTTTTAGACCCTGCAAACACACCTATTTAATCCAATTATTATGAAGATAATTTAGGTTTTCTAAAAAACAAGAAAACTATATATCTTCAATTAATGTAGAAAATATTACAAATTAGTGGTTCCACAACCCAAAAAAAAATCCAATACACTTATAGACACTTAACAACATTACAAAGCCTAAGGTAATACAATCACATAATAATTGTTATTAATGCAAGACACAACTAAATAATATCTCTTCTAAACAATAGGATTGAGATCAAAACACACAAGCATGCAAGAGACACAAGGCCAAATACACACAATTAACTTAAGAGTTGCATATACACTCATTCACTTCTACACATGTACTATCATGTTCCACTCTCTCTTCTTTCATCTCATCTCTAAACATGAAAAACACAATGATATTTATTAAAAATTCAAGACAAGAACCCTTGAAACCTTTCCTCAAGATCCACTTGAAAATTCCAAGTAATTTCTATCATTCTCCCATATTTTTTAGTAGTTTTCAAACATAAAACTATCATCTCCAATATTTTCCCAATAGTACAGATCATTTTGAGCTTTTCCAAGACATATCCTTGTAAAACTTAGCATTTGGATAAGTATTCTCCTCATAGTGGAAGATGTCTCCTAGAGAAGTGAGATGTCTCTACTAGAGTTGGAACATCTTCCATGATATGTCTCTTGGATTCTAAGAAATCGCACCTAAGAAATCTTTGAATAAGCTGAGATATCTCCTCTTTAGCTAATATGTCTCCTTAACATATGAGATGCCTTCTATCAAAATCTAGCTCTTAATAAATATGTCTCCCAAACATGTGGAAGTCTCCTATCACATCCCAATTCTTAGCCAAGATGTCTCCTTGATCTTCTAGATGTCTTTCTAGCACTCAAAACTTGTAAAAGATATTAATAGGAAAGAGAAAAAAGGTGACTACAAGAGGTGTCCCTATACCAACTCTCCCATGCTTCAACAAGTGAACTCATGTGGACAAGGGAGTAGGGGTGGAAGTGATCCCCTACTTAACAAGTTTAGTCTCATGGACTCATACAACATCATCAATAGATTGATCCTTCCAAAGGATTAAGTACTCATACCTCTTCACTCCCTAAAGGCTAGAAGCTTTTCTCTTCTTGAGTACAATCGTCTTCATCTTCATTGAAGGTTTGGACTTGTCAATAGTCCCCTTTAATTCATTGATATTATCCTATATGGTTTCATCATGCATTGATTCATGGTAGTACACAAGATTTGCAACATTAAACACAAAATACATATCTGCATTATTTGATAAGTCAATTTCAAAAGAATTATCATTAATTTTGGCCTTGATTCTGAAAGTACCCATCTTTTTGGCTTTTAACTTGGAGAAGTTGACATCTTGTAATCTTTTCTTCTTCAAGTTCACCTAGAAATGATCACCAATAGCAAAGTTAGGCTTCCATTTTCCTTCGTTCCTCTTAAGGACTCTCTCCTCAACCTTTTTTTCTTGGTATTTGAAATTCTCTCAATCATTCTTCCTCCACCATCAACACCACAATGTAGATTTGCTTCATACTTTTCATTTGTTTCCTAACCAAGGTAATTAATTTCATCATTATCAATATCCACATCAACATCAATATTTATCTTCTCATATTGACTACTACTATAGCCATCATTCTCAAATGCAAAGTTAGATACATTACCATTATTATTATTTCTCATACTAACAATGGAATCAAACATTAGATTACTTTAATCATTGACAACATCACTCACAACCTTATCAAAATTGCCACAATGATTATGATTTTCATAATCATAATTGAACAAATCACTATTAAGCTAAAGTTGAAAACTAGCATCCATCATACTAGCTTTAACATGATGGAAATTACTACCTATTTCAGGATAAATCTTAGACTCACTTATCTCTTCATGGCTTCTTCCATCCATCTTTTTTTTACCTTGATCTTCAAAATGTGCCTATCTAATCTCATCAGAAGCTTAAAGCTTTAAGATTCCAAATAGGAGTGCCTGATTCTAATGGTTTTTCATATTTAAAAGATTCATCATCATTTTCATAAAAATCAAAAAAATCATTGTTCTTCTTTGGTATAAGCACTGCTAGAACTACCCAAGGTGAAATGAATTATCTCATGAAACCATTTATAAGTAACCCATCTACTTGGCCTTGTAATTCTATCAAATAATTTGGTGACATCTAGTATGCTATTTCATTTGGAATGGTTAGCACTAGGGATGAAATCAATTTGGTGCTATACATTCCTCATTGATGGAAATTCATACAATTACTCCTTGAACATCTTGGATGCTCCTTCAAGCCTAACACATGTGTTGGAAGTTCTACATGCACATCACCATGGTTAGAAGTAATAGTTGATATAACTACAAAACCAAAATCTATTTCATCATGTTCCTTAATGTATTTCCTTTCTCTTAGAAGGATTAAGAAATCATTTAGTGAGCTTTTCTACCTTACTTATTTTAGCTATCATGGGAATCAACTCATGGATTCCATTAGATCTAGTTGCACTCCATACATTTCTTATTTCATCAAATTAAGCATTATTGTCAAAACTCTAAGTTCTACTAAGAATTACATCAATTCAATCAATTGGAAGTACATCACATTTCACCATATCATGAAAACTTCCAATTTAAAATTTTAGAGATACATTGCTCTTTGGTCTCTTAAGCAAAATCTCAAGATAACCAATGTTCCTTGTAGGATCTAGGATAAGCATTAGTCATCAAACCTAATCTAGCAACCATCCTCAACAAAATAACATTTTTTTAGGCTTTTCCATCAATCAAATTCATTTCCTAGAAAGAAAACATCTAGCTCTAATCTAAAATAATAAATTTCTAGCAGTTAGTCTTCTCTATCCACATTCCACATGAATGCATAAGAATTTAATTCAAAATTTCCTCAATCTTGAAAGTATTAGGATTACCTCTTTGAAGATCTTGGTTGTATTTCTCCTCTAATTCCATGGTTTACACATCCTTTCCCTTAACTACCTTGAGAAGTGGACATCCCCATTTCTTGTGTTCCCATTCTCTACACTTGAAGCACTAAATCTTTGATTAGTTGCTACCTTGATCATTGTCTCTCTTGCCTTTTTTCTTCTTGGCTTTCTTCTTCTTATCACTCTTATCTATCTTCTTATCATGGCTTTCATCTTTTTCTATAAATTTTAACTTAAATCCCTTCTCTAATTTGGATTCCTTATTCCTACCTTTCAAGCTTGTTTGCTCCTATTCCCTAAATGTTTGAGTTTCTTTTCTACCTTGAGTGTCAAATCCTAAGTCTCATTAAAAGTGTTTGGCTTATAGAATTATAACTACTATTGATATGTCATTTTGAGGTCCTCTAGCAAGATTGAAGCTTGTTCATGCTTCTCATAATTTACCTCAATTTGATTAAATAGTTTACAAAATTCAATGTAAAACTCCTTAACATTTATGTCATCTTACCTTAGGAATTTCAACTTCATGATCATACCTTACCTTTATCAAGACCATTCAAATTTTCTCCTCAATCTATATTTCATCAAATTCTAGTCTTTCATAAATTGACCATTTTACCTTTTATAGTTCTAGAACTCTTTCTTCCATTATATAGAAGCCATTTTCTCTAATCTATATTTTGCAATTAATACCCTTAATTGATTTGTTACCTCCTCCAACTCAAAATACTTGTCAAATACCTGCAACCAACTTTAAAAAGCATTAGCACCATCTACACCATTTAAAATATTTAGTTCTACATACAAAATTTTGGTAGCATTTCTAAATTCTTTTGGAAGCCTTACCTCATCCTCATTATCAAGCTTATTATGAGAAGAAGTAGATGTTGCGATGGAGCTCTTATAACTCAAATACAAGGACTTGAATTCCCTCCTATAAGCATCCTAAGCTGATGGATTCCTACACTCCCATAGTTGGACTATCCTTGCCTATAACTTGCTTTCTCTCCACTAGGCTTAGAAACATCTTTACAACTTGAACATGAATGCTCATCCTCTCTATGAGTTTGGATATGGCTAGGACTTGAATTTTTGTCTACCTTGGTACTAATCTCATCTAATGGAGCAACCACTAGATGAAAGGTAGATTTCATGCTTTTCATATCTCTGTTCAAGGTTTGAACTTATTTCCTCTTAGATGCCTTCTAAACTGATAAAAATCCCCAACCAAATCCCAAGGAATAATCAACCTAACACTCCAATACTAAATCCTAGATCAAGGTCACCTAGTTAGTTTTAAAACCCTTCAAGCATACCTACTAAATCAAATTATTATGATGATAATTCAATTCTACTAGAAAAATGGAAAACTTGCTATCTTTAAGTAATGCATAGAATATTATAAATTACTGGTTCCACAACCAATAAACATTGAATACAATCATAAATACTTAAAGACATTGCAAATCTTGAGGCTCTACCAAAACAATTGTTCTTAATTCAAGACATCATTGAATGACATCTCTTCCACAAATATAAAACTAATATCAAAATACATATGAGCACATAAGAGATACTAAGGCTACACACAAACAATTGATCCAAGATCTGCATACATACTCATGCACTCTTACACATGTACTCTCTCATGCTACACTCTCTCTTCTCTCATCTCATCTCTAAACATGAAAGACACAATGATATTTGTTCCAAATCCATGATAAGAACCCTATAAATCTTTTCTGAATATCAACTTAAAGATTCCAAGTGATTTCTATCCTTTTCTCATCTTTTTTTATTGTTTTCAAAGTTAGAACTACTAGCTTAGATGTCTTCCTATCCATAAGGATCATCTTGAGCTTTCCAAGATGTCTCTATACAAAAACCAACATTTAGGTGAGATGTCTCCTGGTAGTGGGAGACATCTCCACTAGAGTAAGGATGTCTCTCCTATGATGTCTTCTAGAATCTAGAACATCCCACTTGAGATGTCTTTGAACAAGCTAAAACATCTCCTCTTTAGCCAAGATATCTTCTTGACATGTGAGATGTCTCCTATTAAAAGATATCTCTTGACAAATACATCTTCCAAACATGTGGAACATCTCTTGTCTCATCTTAGTTCTTAGCCAAGATGCCTCTGTTACCTCCAAGACATCTTTTGAGTGCCTTAAACCTATGAAAATCATTTGCAAAGAAGAAAAAAATGGGATTAGAAGAGGTGTCCCTACACCACATAATCAATGGTACCCCTTAGATATCTTGATATATCTTAAGCCAAATTTAATTTTATGTTATTTGGTTTTTTATTAAATTGAGATAGCATGGAATCAGTAATAAATTCAAAGTTATCTATCCCCAATGCAGTGCTAGAATCCAATGGTGTTGATCAAGATTTATAGTTTAGCATATTATATTCTTCTAATAGAACCAAAACATATTTCTTTCATGTAACTCATATATAGTCCATTAATTGAAAAATTTTAAAACCAAAAAGATAGTTGACCAGGTCAAGTTCTAACATCTCGTACTTGGTTTTCAACTAATTTTTAATATGGCATAGTAGTTAAGCATTCTCCTTGATGATCATAATATCATCAACATATAAAAGAATAATTACACTCCTTTATGAGTCCTTTGTTTTCATAACATAAAGATTGGTATCTACATTTGATCATTTGTACTCCATTTCATGTATAAATTTATCAAATTTTATGTACCATTTCTGGGGAGCTTGCATTAATCCATATAGGAACTTTTTTAGTCTCTAGATATAATCATTGAATTTAGAATTTACAAATCCTTCAAGTTCATACATAAAAATATTCTCTTTTAGATTCTATTTAAAAAAGTAAATTTCACATCAAACTAATATAGTTTCTAATCATAGGATGATGCTAAAGATAAGGTGCATGATATGATTCTTTGAGTCATAGTGAATGCAAAGGTTTCTTGATAATCAATGTCTTTTTTTTTTCTCAAAGACTCTAACAACCAATCGATCCTTATACTTATCCACCATGTTATTAGCCTTCCTTTTGATATCAAACATCCATTTTCATGTTAATACCTTTGACTCTGACAAAATCTTAACTAGTTTACATGTATTATTTTTTTATTAACATATTGTATTTAGCATTCATTACTACATACCAATCTTCACTTTGCATTACTTATTGCATACTCATAAGTTTTCCTACTTCAAATATCATATCTAACTTAGTTGTATCAAAATGATCTTTAGTTACAAACATTTTTCTACTTTTTAGCCATTTCATTAGCATTTCATTAATATTTTTTAATTTTTCTGATCTTAAGTATCTTAAATAACTCTTGAATCACCTTGAGTGCTACTGTATTGAGCATTATATGGAATTAGACATCTCAGTTGTACTAGCTTTTTATCACCATCTTCCTAAAGGATCACAAAAGATTGTAATTCATTGTTGGCTTTACTAGGGATGACTGTGATTTTATTAGTGGGACCATGACTCATAATGTTAATACATTGGCCAAAAATGTTATCAAAAAAATCATCATATGGCTCCATTAACCTGTAATCCTTTATGTCTCATATTAATAGACTTTGTGTTTGAGGATCATTGAACTTAAAAGGTGGGGGGGNAGGATGAATAAGTTTCTCAAATTGAAATTCTTTGGACAAAGCACACATACCAAATTTAATGTGGTTTCCCAACTTCAGTAGTCCACACTTGTAGGGTAGATCGCAAGCACACCTCCAAACTTTGTTGCTCTCAAATATGGTTTGAAGGGTACCACAACCTGTACAAGATATAAGCTCCACTTTGAAGTGTTGTGACACTACACCAACCACTCAACCTCGCAAGGTCCCAACAAGCTTAGAATGTGGTTTCTAGGCTTCCACAACCGTTAAAATCTTGAGCTTTGCTCCGGAGTGTTGTGGCACTACACTAACACTCAATCTCATAGGATCTTAACAAGCTCAAGCAAGATGCCTTCCTGCAAGAAGCACATCAACCCTGCAACGTAACAAGTGAGAATAACAATTACAAGGGATGAATGCAACTTAGTTTTCTGATCCTTGCTCTTTGAGGTAGAACACACTTTACAATGGACAAAAGATAATATAATGAGGAGCAACAATGATTACAATGATTGTCAAAGGATTACATAATGATTGTACAAATACTTGCATGTTTCCCAATGAGTATGATGTCTTCTTATAACTACTATGTTTCTAAATCCATCTTGGAACTCATGCAATAGCTAGCTAATGGTCATGGAAGACATCTTCCTTGTGGCTAATATGTCTTTTTGCATTTGGTCATCATTCTAGGAAGACGTCTTTTTTTGATAAAAGATGTTGTTTTGAAACTAGCCTACATTTTGTGAAGAAAACTTTGTCTAGTGAAGATGGCCAAATCTAATGAAAGACATCTACTATTTTTTAGATATGTCTTTGCCTATGCTACCTTTAATTTTGCCTAGATGTCTACTACTTCTTGGAGATGACTTTCTTCATCTTGATTTGTCCTTTGAAATCTTCATTCCTTGTCCATGTTCATCAAGCTTCCACAAACCTTCTTTTCTTTATCCAAGTTTTCTTTCCCTACATACACAACAATCACACACACACACAAATAGCCTTGTCTTTCATTTTTCTCAATTTTTGACATACCAAAAGGTCCATAATCTTGCCCTTTTTAGTAATGTCCAAAACTTAAGAAAATGAATTAGTCTTGTCCCAATACATAATAACACATAAGCTACTTCTCCCTCTTTTTGTACATAACCAAAAAGGATAAAGCATATAAATAAAGTCCATAAAAAAGACTAATGAAATAATTAAGCCATATAAATTCCTATGATAGCTAGGGAATAGGATAAGTGTGGAGGTTTGATAGTACAAGAAGTGATGCAAATGCAAAAATAAAGAGAATAGGTATACCAAAAAGAGATAACAAGGGAAAACACCATCTGTTTATAACTCATTAGCAAATTGTTACATACCAAACTATCCATAATCACATTAGAGTACAACTCTTTGCAACTATCATCAGTCACATATGTGCAAAATCCCAAAACCACATATGTGAGAACCAAAACATGTCTTCTCCTTTTTCAGCATTAATAAAAGGAGAGAGAAAATAACCACACAATATCTCAATCACTAAGCTTGATCACATCCTCAAACTTTGAATCCTCTATTACTCATGATGGACGATAATTCTTCTCCTAATTTTCATCATTGCTAGTAATGGGATGACTTGATCTTTGTGTATTCTCATTATAGGACTCAACTTACTACATGGAAGCCTACTTGGGATGAAGCTTCATTCGAAATTGAGAGGAAGCGGGTGGAGTTGATGAGGCTAGAGGCTATTGTACTGGTAACCATTAGGACATGGTCCCAAAGATGCTCTCCATAGCCCATTGCTCAAAAGAGCTAGGAGCATCAGCAGGAGGTGGAATTGAGTAAGAAGGAGGCACTAGATCATGGTGCTTTGGCTTCTACATGGAATCATGATGCTTCCCTTGGACACAAGCTAGGGAATACCTATGGTTCTAAATCTGACTCCATCCCTTATTCATATGTATGTGAGTGTTCGACTACTAAAGAATGCTATGGTGGGGTAGGGACATCCTCCTTACTGTCAAAGATAAGAGGAGTAGTAACCTTCTCAAAAACCTACCCATCAAGGGAAGGTGGAATTCCAGATGCATCCAAACTCTTACATAATTAAGAGAGGTTCCTTATAAGCTTTCTGATAACTTGTGCAAAGAGTCAAAGAAGCTTCTTCAGTAACAAAGTAATCTAAGCACTAGTGGATTTTGATTGTCTTAACTATGGAGATGCTTCCTTCTTCTATTTCATAGGTTTGATGCTAGGTCTTACTTCTGCTGCATGGGAAGTACTCCTCTTCTGAATGTACTCTCTAAGACTCCTCTTGCCTTTAACCAAAGGTAACTCTGGAATAGGTACACCCTATGATGAATCAGTAGATTGATGAGGTAAGGATACCTAAGGATTCTCTCCTTGACATAGAGACTCTAAATATCTCAATAGAGAGTATGCCCAAGATCTAATGACAAACCTATAAGAAGAAAATAGAGCATGAAACCCTAGGGTTATAGTAGAAAACTATAACTACCTTTTTTCCCATGATGTTATATAGAATAATAAGAGATAGGATGGAGGCATCAAGAGTCATCTTTCTTTTCTCAATATGACCTCTCTCAAAAGACATGTCTCTACCAAAAAATACATCACAAAATTCATCATATCCTACATGCATTATACCATTTGTGTAAATGTCATGCATGGTATCAATGGTTACCCAGAAGACATTAGAACTAGAAATACCTAGAATTGCATTCACAACCTGGGGAGATACCTCAAAAAAATTCCCCCAACCATTAATGTGAATGCCCTAACAATGACATCAAAAATAATGATATTACAATATAATTCTCTAATCAACACCTTAGGAACTAGAAAATTCATAGTAATTAAAGTGTTTCAATTCAAAAGCTTGAAATAGTCTAGAAGGGCTTGCTGTCTATGAGCTAGAAAAGCAAGAGAGTGTTCAAAAATGATGTTAGTGGTTCAAGTTGCCTCAAACCTATGTTGTGTGCTCATGATATGAAATTGGAGAGTGTAGGAGGATGGCACACTTCTTGAACTCCCTCTTTAATGCTTCTTGGATGGCAACTTGGAGATTCCTCTCTTTTCACCTTCTCTCATTTTAAGTTTATCATATTCACTTTGCAATACTAACAATTTTGATAGCTTAACAATAGAGTTACCTTCATACATAAATTATAAAATTTTCCAAATTTCTTTGGCTATTTTACATCCTACTAGTATATTTAATTTAGATTTATTCAAAGTAGAATATAAAAAAAATTATTCTAGAATTGAACATAAACTTATCTTTCTTCTCTTGTATTAATTTGTTGCCAGACTTGATGATGCCGATGGAGCTACCAATAGGTTAAGTGTAGCCTTCAAGGATTAACTCCCAAACTTCAAACTCAATGGATTCAAAGAACCTTTGCATTATAGATTTTAAATAGGAAAAGTTGAATCCATCAAACATGGGTGGCTTTATGTAAGATGTCCCCTCCATTGTTCACTCTTGAAGTTGATGATGACATAGAAGAGTACTAGTTTCTGATACCACTTGAGGATTATTAAACTTAGAAGGAGGGGATGAATAAGTTTTCTAAATTGAAATTATTTTGGCAAAGCACACATACCAAATTTAACATGATTCCCCAACTTGGGTAGTCCATAGTCAGAGGATAGATCACGAGCACACCACCAGACTTTCTTGCTCTCAAATGTCGTTTGAAGGATACCATGCCCTATACAAGATCTAAGCTCTACTTTGGAGTGTTGTGATGCTGCATCAAACACTCAACCTTGCAAGGTCCTGAGAAGCTTAGAATGTGGTTTCTAGGCTTCCATAACCTTTACAATCTTGAGCTCTACTCTTGAGTGTTTTGGTGCTACACCAACACTTAATCCTATAGGATCCCAACAAGCTCAAGTAAGATGCTTTCTCATAAGAAGGAAATCAACCCTACAGGGTAGCAAGTGAGAAAAACAATTACAAGGGATGAATGCAACTTAATTTATTAATCCTTGCTGCTTGAGGTACAACACACTTTACAATGGACAAAATATAATACAATGAGGAGCAACAATGATTACAATGATTGTCAAAATATTACACAATGATTGTACAAAGACTTGCATATTTTCCAACGTGTATAATGTCTTCTTATAGCTATTATGTTTCCAAATCTATCTTGAAACTCATGCAATGACTAGCTAACGATCATGAAAGAAATCTTCTTCATGGCTAATACATCTTTCTACATTTGGTCTTCATTCTAGAAAGATGTCTTTGTCTAGTGAAATATGTCTTTGTCTAGTGAAATATGTCTTTCTAAAACTAGCCTACATTTTATGAAGTTTTCTTTGTCTAGTGAAGATGTCTTTGCCTAATGAAAGAAGTCTATTATTTTTTAGAGATGTCTTTGCCTATGCTACCTTCAATTCTTCCAAGACATCTACTATTTCTTAGAGACATCTTTCTTCATCTTCATTTGTCCTTTGAAATCTCTATTCCTTGTCCATGTTCATCAAGCTTCCGCAACCCTTCTTATCTTGATCTAAGTTTTCTTGTCCTACATACAATAAAATTCACACACACACACAAACTTGTCTTCCATTTTTCATAACATTTTGACATACAAAAAGGTCCATAGCGGTCTAGTGAGTAACTAAGTAGTGAACCCACCATGGCTCTAGGATCTGACTTTCCATGGTGTGCTTATTGAAGATGAACATAATATTTTTTTCTATATGAATGAATATGTGAGATTGATAATTCCATATTTTAAAATTAAAATTTAATTCAAGAAATGTATTTAAAAGCCATAGTTAGAATTTTGTTAATAATATAAACATAGTATGAAACTTCTATCCATAATAATTTTGACACTTAAGCATCATTTAACATATATCTTATCATCTCAATTATTTGTCTATTTTTCCTTTCTATAAAACCATTTTGTTACAATTTATATGATCTTGTGAATTCTTTTTTTATACCATGCTCATCACAATATTATTTTAATTCATTAGAAACCTATGCTCCACCATCATCAGATCTTAGAATAATTATCTTAACATTCTTTTTGTTTTTAGTTCTTATTTTGAAATGCTTAAATTCTTTTAAAACTTGTACTTTTAGGACCATTTCATAAAGCTAAGTCATTCAATTAAAATCATCAATAAACATAACAAACTATTTTTGATTTATTATTTCTTACAATGAAAAGGATTCACATATATCTAAATGTATTATCTTAAGTGGTCTTGTAATCTTAATCTCACGATGTCTTGTAAATGGTAGAAGATGCATTTTTCCAAACTTAAAAGGGGCATAATCAAGTATTTCTTTTTTTATCAAACTTGAAAATATTTATATAAAACTTATACCTCTTCTTTGACATTTTTTTTATTAACATGCTCAAGTATTAAATGTCATTTTCTTAGTATATTTTTATTTTCCATCACATACATTCTTTCAACTTTATGATCCACCAACTTCATTATACCATTATATGCCACATCATAGGCCACGGTAACACTGTAATGATGCATCATACAATATGACATGCCATGCTTATTTTTCTCAAATTTAACATTTAAATCCTAATTTATTAATTGGAATAATGAAATTAAAGTCATGGAAATTCTTTGTTATAACAAACTTCTTTTAATTTTAATTTGAAGATTGTTATATCCTTACTTTTAATAATTTTAATCAACCAATCACCTCAATTCCTACATAGTGTGAATTAGATATGTTCTTTACATTTATCAATAATGATAAATTTCTCGTAAAATGACATGAGGCTCTAGAATCAATATAGAAAAAATTATCTAAAGTGCCATTTATAATGAGAGTGATGAGTGGCGAGGTACCCCTACACTCAACCGTATGAATACGAGCGTAGCACACACGATCTGATCGAACTTTGTAGACTAAGTGCCTACATGCCTTATGGAACACTTAAGGTTAACTATTTGTTATCTTCCCAGACTTACTTGTAGTTGTCATGGTTGTATGGTTAAGTAAGTCTGAGGTATATGATTTTTATGTATTTTCAATTTTATCTCCTATGTTGATAAGATGAAGGGTAAAGAGACTAATTAACTAACTTTAACTAACTAACTAAGCCTGAATTAACCTAGCATCAGCATCCGTTCCCACTTACCGTTCACACCCTGAACCAATGCAACGTTGGTTACCAAACACTAATCATTGCTGGAATCACCAAGCGTAACGCACGTGCTCATACTGAGGCACTTAACTAGGAGAGAAGGGTTGAGAGAGATTTAATTACTAATAAAGTGATTAAATGATAAACAATAAATAACAATAAATAAAGTCCTATTTAGCCTATTCCATGCACTGCAAGGTTTATCCAAGAAGTTCATCTTTATTATCATACACAAACATGTGTTCAGGTACAATATTTGCTCGAATAAAGATCCATTCACTTTGGAGCTTCTACTGTAGGCACATGGAAAATATTCTATCTCTGGAGGGATCAAACTGCTAGAGTTTCACTACGGTCTAGGCCTAGAATGAGAAACAAGGGAGAGCTGCCTCTTATTTGTAGATATGACGGTGCACTACGATATTGCGTACGCGATATCACGGGGGATGCGATATCACAGCGGACACGATATTGCATACGCAATATTGCGGCCCACGTGAGCATCCCATCAGAAAGAATTAAAGTGCATGGTGAAAGGTTGAACCTCATCCTTTATGACATTAGCAGTCGTAGGCTTCGATTCAAATTATCTTTCATTCTTCTTGTTTAACTTTTTCATCCAATTTTTACAAACTTATTCATCCATATTTTTTTTATGATCTTAGCTTTAGGATTATTAGGATTATCATAACAATTATCTATGTAATGAATACCTTTATTTTTACAAATATGATAATACCTATATACTCTTTGTATGTTTTAGTTTTCTTCTAATTTCACCACCATTACTTGAGAATTTGGTTCCATTGAGACATGCATTCATATTTGATTCTTCTTCAAGGATCTTTATGCATAACTCCATCATGGTGTAGGTCCTACCATTCCTCATCATTTCTTAAAAGATATCATATAATGGTGATAGTTCCTTAAGAATAAAAAACTTTATTATTTCATTTGATAATCTTACACCTTAAGCTTGAAATCTAGCCTACAGTGTTAATAATTTATGAATGAGGGTGATCATTGGTTTACCTTCTTTTAAATAAAGAAAATTTAATTCTTTATAAAGGAATACCAACTTTGATTCATTCTTAATTTCAAATGTGACCTCTAACATTTTCCACATTTTGTATGTAGAATCCCATTTCTTCACCAATTGAAAAAATTCATCAAAGATAGTTAATGTAATCAACATTTGCATCATCTTATTATTTTCATCCACCATGGTAGTTTCTAAAAGGATTGCTTTAAACCATTTCCTCACAATAGAAATCTGAGTTGAAGTTTTCATATGTAATAATTTGAGGCTTTTAACACTTGACTTTCAAATAATGGGATATAGAATTTAACTCTCATTATGGTTATTTCTTAGTTTTGATTAAATGGTTACTTACCAACCTACTTTCATACCATATGAATTTTATAAGATCAATGATGGATAATCCAATAGTGACAGACTTAAAGAGGAGAGGACTAAGACACATCAAATACCTCAATCTTAATATTTTAGATACATGAAGCATTACATCAAATAGAACAACCAATCACAACCATAGCTAATAGTTATAACTAAGTATTAATAATTAAACTAATAATGTTAATCAAATAAGAAAAAATGGCATCACATCATGGTGGTGTGGGTACATAACATTCAAGGTGTGCTATGGTAAAATCAATAAAGTATCAATACAACCCATAATGAAAATTTTATAAAAAAATTAATATCTTTAAAACCCATGAAGGCCCTTAAGGTGATGGATTGTACTTCCATGTAACAAACTTGATTAGCAACCTACTAGTTTAAAGGTTCTACTAGTCATTGATGGACTGTTCAAGAGAATGCATGTTATTAGGGGATTGTAATATTCAATAGAGTAAGTTCTTTCTTACTTTCAATGACTATTATATTCCTTCACAGAATGTAAAGACTAAAGTGGATGAGTTCTATCACCTCTACCAATTAAATTAGATCTTGTCTAAGTATGATTACAAGTTTTCAAAGCTACGTATGTAAGTCTCTCATATATAATTAGATGAAAAGACTAGGATAAACTATTTCATCTATGATCTTCATGTTTTCATTAAGAATTTCTTACTTCCCTTCCATATTCATGCATATGAGGATTCATCTATTCATGTGCTAAACTTATTATGTAGTTAGTTGGTGAAGGTAGCACATTGCAATCATTCTTAGGAAAGGTACCAAATCTTTTTTAGAAAATATGATGCATCTACGTAGGCTTTGAGGATCACTAAACTTAGCAAGAAGGGATGAATAAGTTCCCCAAATTAAAAATTCTTTAAAACAAAGCACACACCAAAATTAACACAGTTCCTTAACGTAGGTAGTCCACACTCTAAGGGTAGATTTCTTACATACCTCTAAACTTGGTTTCTTCAAAAATGTATTTTAGAGGACACCACAACCTTTATAATATTTGAGCTTTTCTATGGAGAGTTTCATCACTCTAAAATCTCTCAACTCTGCAAGGTCCCAACAAGCTAAAAATGTGATTTGAAGGATATCACACCCTGTACAAGCTCGAAGCTCTTCTCCAGAGTGACTAGATGCCATGAATCCACTCAACCCCACAAGGTTTCTAAAAGCTTAGAATGTGGTTTTCAGAATCCCACAACCTTTACAACTTGAGCTCCACTCCAGAGTGTTGTGGCACTACACCAACACTCAATCCCGTAGGATCCTAAAAAGCTCAAGAATAATGCCTTCTCACAAGAAGCACATCAACCATGTAGGGCAGCAAAAGATAAACAAAAATTACAAGGAAAGGGTGCAACTAATTTTGCTAATTCTTGCACTTTGAGTACAACACACTTTGACCTCTTACAAAAATACAAAAGATAGTATAATGACATACAAGAATAATAGAATGATGTATACAATGATTGCTTATTATTGATACTTGATAGTTCACAATGCTTGCACATTTTGCGATGGAAAGAAGTCTTCTTATAGCCAATATGTTTTTGAAATCACCACAAAGTTCATGCAATGGCTATCTAAGGATTACTAAAGATGTCTTATTTGAGATTGAGACATTTTTCTACATCTAACCTTCATTTTGGAAAGACGTCTTTTCCATAGGAAAGACATCATTATGGAGACATCTTCATGAAGGCATCTTTCTCACCAGAAAGATGTCTATAGTTTTTCAAAGACATCATCTTCTGAGCAACCTTCAACTCAGCCAAGACATATGTTGTTTCTTGGAGATGTCTTTACTTGATAGTATAGATATGATATTTTTGCAAGAAATCTTCACTAATTCTCCTCTTTAACCAAGATGTTTATTATTGAGAGACATATTTATTTGATGGGAGATGTCTATTATTTCTTGGAGACATCTTTCTACCATAAGTTCTTCTACACTTGAGGCTTCCCTTTGTTCACTAGAGATGAGCTTTAAAGTCTTCATCTTTTGTCCATGCTCTTTGAACTCCCACATGCTTTCTTGAAACCTTGTAGATGTCCCAATCCAAGTTCTTTTCTTACAAATACAACAACCACACAAACATCAATGTACTCCATTTTACGTTTTGACATACCAAAAGGTAAAAATTCTTTCCCTTTTTGGTGATGTTCAAAACTTAAGAAAATGGGTTGGTAAACATGTAAACATCCAAATATTGAAAACTATTCTCTCCCCCTGTTTGAATAGCATCAAAAAGGATAAAGCACATAAACCTATCTCTAAAGAGATATCATAAAAGAGTAACATCATATAGTATGCATGACCAATATCACAAAAATAACTCTCCCCCTTATTGGATATGAATAGAAACGATAGTGCACAAAAATGAAGACATATAAATTCCAATATTTCTCATGATATTAGTTTAAATATATCTTCCAGATCCCAATGGTGCTCAATCATAGCCATACCATAGTCACAAATGATATCCATAGTAGCACAATCTTCAGCCAAATATATTTCCAAGTACATACATACTTAACATTTTAAAGATATATCATTTTTTAGATAAATAAATTTGTAAGATATCTATATTAATCGCAAGTATCTTGGGGAAGTTTAAGGTATATTATCCAATCATTTTCAAAAACTCCATAAAAGGCCTTCATAATAGAAATATGAGTACTTATTGCTTCAATTTAGTCCATTTTAACAAGAGACAGCTTAAGTAGTCAAGAGAAGATATATTCATAACATACTTTATTACCATATAGACACAAACATTTAGCGAAGGGAGAAAATTAGTTAAAGAGTACACATTCCTAAGTATTGAGTTCATAGGTTGATGATGAAGATCTACATTTCATTAAGAGCTACCATGTATTGTTCAAAAAACAAAGTTAAAATGAATGAGCCACAACTAATCCAAACACAACTAAAAAAAGCCTTTCAATAATGTCCAAGATAATTTAAAACTAGATCCAAAGACCAAAGATTGAGCATTTAGGATCAAGTAACCTCTCTATTTGAATCACTTATTCCATTAAAATCTATATCTCATGATTCTATATTCATCCAATATTCTCTTACTTGTAAAAAATCAATAAAAGGATAAGGAATAGCAATTTCATGATAGGTGAATAAAAACATGCATATTTAGCTTTTACAACAAAGCAACGCATCAAACACAACCAATCATCTTTTTATGCAAAACCAAAATTCATAAACTAACATATGATAATCATGTTAATAGAAAATATATATATATACACCTCATTTCTTACCAAAAGAGATCATGAACACCAAATGATCATTGAATACTTTACCATCCTCTTAATTGAATAATCCTTTTGTTGCTCATTTTCAGCAGTGGATTTTGGAGTGGGATTGTCTTTTGGACAATTTCTCAAAAGACTCCCCCCACATTGGTTGCCTATAGGATGAAAATTGTTGAAGAAGTACATGCTTCCCCTACATACATGCTTGCATTTCTTCCTTTTATCATAATGCATTTTTTGTAGAGGGATTTGTATTCTCCCTTGAGTGTTTTAAGATCTTCATGCTACATAGAAATTATAAGATCAAGTGTTGAGACTAAGGTCTTCCATTAGTCAATCCTTTTGAAATTTTTATTTTCTCAAAATATACATGAGTTACATTAAAGGTAACAATTCAAATGCTTCAATTATCAAAAATTTTCTAAAAGTAATTGTGCTTCATAATTTCGAAGGAAAGCAATACTACCATATCATATGGAACACAATAAAAATATTTTTAACCAACAATGAATGTTCAACAAAAGGGATTTTGATCCATGAATTACATTCAAGGGTTTTAAACTATTTGAAATCAATACATTCTAGCTAAGAATCCAAAATATGATTTATCAATAAAAGCTTTAAAAGTACAACAAGCTTCCATAAACTAATGTAGTCTAATCTTATCAACTCAAGGTATAAAGCTTATAACTATTGTTACCATTACTCACCTTGCTTGCTAAGAAGAATGAAGGTTCCTAGTAAGCTAGAGAATGAGATCACTTGTTTGGGTTTCTCTTCTCACACAAACTTCATTGATATCCAAGGCTTGGCTCTCCTTTTTGAATTTGTTAGTGAGAACCTTTTCATTCTCATGCTCCCTCTTTTTGACTCTACATATTTTCTTGACTTCTTTGTGATCTATCCTCCAATCCTTTTTTCCCTACATAAATTCCTTTCTTAGTGCATTTTGATAATACCAAGGAGTCTTGTGATATGACCAAGTGTTCATATGGTAAAACTTTAAATTGCACTTCCATTTTTTATGCCCAAACTTATTATAATAATAACATCTAATCCTCCTATTGTAGTAAGAGTGATTAGAATGATTAAATCTTTGAGGAGTCTTTTGATAGATAGGAGCTTCTTCCAATGTAGTACCCTTACTCCAGAGATTTATTTAGATGGGATGAAGGTTGTGTAGGTTCTTCTTCTTGGGAATAGCATCCAAGTCCACTTTTATCTTGTGGACATTTTCCTTATCCAAGAACCATTCGAATGGACTCTTTCCTCTTAACTAGCCTCTCATTCACAAGCTTTACATTTGCAATTTCTTTCTTAGCCTTCTCATAAGACAAGGTTAGATTTTTATTCTCATCCCTCAAGTTTGAGATTTCTTTTGTAATATTAGAAATTGTTATATTTAATAAGAAAATTTCTTGAGCCTTTGTTTTAACTTGCTTGTTCAACTTTGTACAAATATTTTGAAAAGATAAAAGTTCATTACATAATAAAGCATACCTCTAATCCTCATTAAGTTCATCATCTAAGGTGTTAGCACCATCATCAGTGAGAGCCATATAGATAAGGTGTGAATCCTTTGCATTGTCCTCCACCTCTTCTTCACTTTTCTCTCCATCATCCCAACATGAGTAGAAGTTGATCTTTCTCATCTCCTCATCATTTCTATTCTTTTGTTGTAACCTACCATTACTAGGACATTTAGAGACCACATGGCCTCTTCCAACACATACCAAGCATTCTATTGAAGATGAATCAAAATTAAAACTTGAAAATTATTTACCTCTTTCCTTACCTTCAAAGCTCTTACTCATTTGCTTAATCACATTGGTTACTTTTTAAATCTCATATTTAAGGTCTGAGTTCTCTTTCTTATGATAAAAACATTCATCATTAAGAACTTTCATTTTTATTTCCTTGGCATGTAAATCATCTTTTATCTTAATGCATAAATTTTGGAAATAAAGAATTTCATGGCAAAATATCCCATACCATTCTTCAAAGGAAACATCATTTAGATTGTCATGAGTTTTATCAACTTTACAAGCATAGTTTCCTTTATTTTTGAATGTAAAGAAGGGAATGAGAGATTTACATTTATAACAAAATGTAATATAGAAATTGAGCACATCAATTGAAGAAGCACATTAGTCTCTTTGTCTAGATGTGTCTAATGTTGATTATCATTTCCATGTTCAGTCTTGGAGATCGATGTGAAATGCAATAGTATCAAACTTTAATACCACTTGAGGATCATTGAACTTAGAAAGGGGGATGAATAAGTTTTCCAAATTAAAAATTCTTTGAAATAAAGCACACACCAAAATTAACATGATTTCCCAACTTGGGTAGTTCACACTTGGAGGGTAGATTTCTTGCATACCTATGGACTTTGTTTCTTCAAAAATGTGGTTTAGAGGATATGACAACCTTTACAAGATTTAAGCTTTGCTATAGAGAATTTCATTTATGTGAAATCTCTCAACCCTGAATGATCCTAACAAGTTCAAAATGTTGTTTGAAGGGCACCACATCCTATAAAAGCTCAAAGCTCCACTCTAGAGTGATTTAATGATATAAATTCACTCAACCCTGCAAGCTTTTAACATGCTTAGAATGTGGTTTCCAAGATCCCACACCATTTACAACTTGAGCTTCACTCCAAAATGTTGTGGCACTACACCAACACTCAATCTCATAGGATTCTGATAAGCTCAAGGATATTGCCTTCATGCAAGAAGCACATCGACCTCATAGGGTAGAAAAAGAGAAATAAAAATTACAAGGATGCAACTAATTTTGCGGATCTGTATACTTTGAGTACAACACAATTTTACCACTTACAACAATATAAAAGATAGTACAATGAGGTACAAGAATAATAGAATGATGTATACAATTATTTCTTATTGTTGACACTTGATAGTTCATAATGCTTGTACATTTCCTAGTGGAATAATGTCTTCTTATAGCCAATATGTTTACAAAATTACCTTGGACTTCATGCAATAGCTATCTAACAATCACTAGAGACATCTTCGTTGAGACTGAGATGCCTTTTTGCATCAAACTTTCATTTTGGAAAGATGTATTTGTGGAGATGTGTTGCTGAATATGTCTTTCTCAGTAGAAATATGTTTACTGTTTTTCATAGTCATCTTCTTATAAGCAACCTTCAACTTGGCCAAGATGTCTCCTATTTCTCGAAGACATCTTTACTCAATAGTAGACATCTACTATTTTTGCAAGACTCCTTCACTGATTTTCCTTCTCTTCAACCAAGATGTCTTCTATTGAGAGATGTCATTTGATGGAAGATGTCTACTATTTCTTGGAGATGTCTTTCTACCATAATTTCTTCTACACTTGAGGCTTCCCTTTGATCACCAGAGATGAGCTTTGAAGTCTTCATTCTTTTTCCATGCTCTTTGAACTCTTGCATTCTTTCTTGAAATCTTGTATATGTCTCAATCCAAGTTGTTTTTTTTACAAACACAACAATCACACAAACATCTGTGTACTTCATTTTTCTTAATGTTTTAACATACCAAAAGGTCAACAAGCTCAACATTTTGAATCTAGTGACAAGTCATAATAGTAGTGGTCTTTAAGTGGTGAAGCCACTTGTGGATCAATTACTTACCATGCTTGTAAGAAAGTTAGAAACTTCTAAAGGGATTTGCCACATTACTGTAACTATGGCCAACTAGGTCACAATAACTTCATCTATAAAAATCATTTAAGCAATAGTGGTTCTCAATAGGATAGTAGACCAAAAGGTAATTAGGATGATGCTAGGATACATGAACATGTGTATGCTTTGATTGACTAGCACATTGATTTTTTTAACTTATAATATACATTCTTTCACTATAGAATATGATGGATCAATAAAATGGAAGACCATGGATTATGTGAGATGAAACTACTAGGATTATTGTATTTAGAACACCCAACATTGAACAAATATTAAAAATCACTTATGAAATAATAAAGAAGTAATAACACAATGTTAATACATAAATAAAAAATCTTGATTCTCTTAATTCTCTATGCTATCATGATCTTTAATGATCTTACTTCATCACCTAGTTAGCATGACTTTGATTTCACTTCAATCCACATTAGTTTAACTTTAGTTTGCTAGTTGAAGCAACTTCTAGATAATGACTATGATGTACTGTAGCTTGCATGAAGTTTCATCTCCTCATCTAAATCATGATTAACATTAAATAAGTAACTACTACTATTTACTATGAGTTTTACCAATTTTGAATAAGCCTTTAATGATCAAATTTTCAATTTCTAATGATCTAGATTCTATACAGTCAAGATGGATTGTAGGTCACATAACCTCATACTAATAAAAGTGATCTTCTAAAAATATATTCATCATGACCTGTTGCAATTCACACCTAGTTACCTCTTCTAGTTTTTCATCAATTCTTCTATGTCATGGATGACTACAATGTGCATTGCCTTACATTCAACATAATAATATGTACTATAAGTTACTACAAGTTGCATTAGCTAGTAATTCAAATTCCAACCAAGTTTTAGAAATAGTTCACTTGCAAGTTGACTTGGACAAGCTTCATACTATTCCTTTGATGCTTATGTACTCTCTTACTATATTACTCATCCATCACAAGATATTCCATGGCTAAAAATAGTAAATCAAGTTTCAAGGACTATCAACTACAGGTGGATATCATCCACATGAGGTCATAGCTACCTGCCAAAATCATAAAAAATCATTAACAATTAATAATATATAAGCATTATTTCACAACCTAACCTACCCCCAACTAGTTCTTTATCATATCACATAATGATATAAAATAGAAAGCAGAAGAATATGCATGAATTAATGGTATAAAAAAGAAAACACATAATTTTGAAAAATGAGAATATATATCATATCATCAAAAACAAGTGGCTAAATATAAAAAATAAAGAGAAGGAACAAAGAATATGGGAAAACAAAAAGGGCTCAAGCTACAAGAACTAAGCCTAATAAAGGAGGGGGCTATGGAGCACCAAATGATGCTTCCTCATCAACACTCATTGGATCATGATAACTTCATCTTCTTTAATCCTTTAAACATACATTGAGTCCAAATACTATGAATGTAATTCAATTTACTTAGAAACAAGAAAAAATAGTTATCCTTAATTAATGCAAAGAAGATTACAAATTAGTGGTTCCATAACCCACAACAACACACTCACAAACTTAATGACATTTTAGAGCATGAAGCTCTACAACCATACAATTATTCTCCTTAATACAAAACATAATCTAATGAGATCTCTCCCAAAAATAAAGGATTGAGATCCAAACACACAACACACATAAGAGACATAAATACCAAACACATATAATGAGCCATAGAGATGCACACATACTCATGCAAACTCATGCATGTTCTCTCACATCACTCTTCATGCTTAAAAGCATAAGAGCACAAAATATTATTTATTAAATTTAAGAAAAGAAACTAGAAAATTTTCTCTATGCTCTACTTGAAGATTCCTATCTTTTTTTTATCTTGTTTTCATCGTTTCTAACTATTTTCCAATTTCAAACTGCCAACTTAAAACTTTTTCCAACTTTACAAGATGTCTATAGCCTTGGCAAAGCATCTTATTGATGTTTCCGACTTTTAGATAAGATGTCTTTGTATTATCTAAGATGTCTCTTGTTAAAGGCATCTCTTCTAGGGCAAAGATTTCTTTCTAGAGATATCTCTACTATAGTAAGAGACATCTTCTAAGACATGTCTCTACTACAATAAGAGACATATCCACATATGTGTATCTACTATAGTTAGAGATGTCTTCTCTACCAATGGGATGTCTTTTGTGTATCACCAGCTCTTAGCCAACATGTTTCTCTAACCTCCAAGATGTCACTCTATCTTCTCAAAAGCTATAATTGATCACCTTTAGGAATGAAAAATAGCTTGGAAAAGATAGTCCTATACAAACTATTCCACCCTTTAAAAAGTAAACTCAAGTGAACAAGCACAAGTAGAAGTGATCCCCCACTAAATAAGTTTGTTCTCATGGACTCATGCAACATAATCAATGTTTTGATTCTTGCAATAAATCAATTTCTCATGCCTCTTTACTCCACTAGTACTAGAACCTTCTTTCCATTTGAGTACAATTTCCTTCCTTTCCATTAAAGGCTTGGACTTGTCAGTAGTACTCTTCAACTCATTAATGTTAATCTACATGCTTTCATCATCTACTCATCCATCATAATGCACAAGATCTATAACATTATACACATAAGATATATCTGCATCATTTGGTAAGTCAATTTAAAAAGCATTATCATTAATTTTGTCCTTTATCTTGAAAGGATCCATCCTCTTGTCTTTCAACTTTAAGATGTTAATACCCTTTAAGATATTCTTCTTCAAGTGCATCCAAATAAGATCACCAACATCAAATTTAAGCTTTTTCTTACCCTCATTCCTCCTCAAAATAATCTATTTAACCTTCTTATCAATACTTTCCTTTACTTGCACATGAAGATCCTTCATCTCTTGTACAAAATGAACACTTAGTTGATCTTTTTCCTTAAATATGCTCACATTGTTCACCATCTTTGGGTAAAACTCATAATTCAACTTGAATGGGCTCTTATCAATAGTAACATGAAAATCATTATTGCAGGAGAATTTAGCATGCTATAATAAATTTTCCCACTTATTAGGTTTTCCATCACACAAACATCTCAAAATATTCAACAAAGATTTATTCATCCCTTTAGTTTGACCATCATATTCTAGATGATATGCACTAGAGACATTTAACTTTATCCCTAAAATTTTCCAAAGGGATCTCCAGAAATGACTAGTGAACTTGGAGTCTCACTAATAATATTCAAAAGAATCTCATGCAACTTCATAATATGCTAGAACAATAAATTTTCTACATAAGATGCATCACTTACCTTTTCACAAAAAATGGGGTCTATCATTTTTTAGAATCTATCCACCATAATAATGATAGCATCATTTCTACTTTTGATCTTTGAAATCCTAACAAGCTAATTGAGATTCCAAGGCAAGATTACTTTCATTGGAGGAATGTTACCTTGTTTATGACTAACTCGTGATTCGTATTCATGGAGGAATAATTAAAATCCAAATAAATGATGAAGATAGAAAACAATTAGATTTAAATCCAATCAAATCCCATGCTTATGACTATCACTCATAAGCCAAATCATAAACTTTCATCCTAACTTCTAATCTTAAGTTCAAGAGTAAAAATTAAATGATTAAATAAAATTTAAAATCATTGAGTATAAATCATGAGTTCTAAGGATCACAAGGGTGACATCACATAATTTTTGATTCTACCTTGTTGTTTTATTGTATAGTAGCCTCAAAAGCCCACCAATGGACTCCAATGATCTATAGTTACCACATGGTTCAACAAATCCTCATTGAATAATTTGTCTTTTCATAATATCTGAATTTAGTATTTGAAGGTGATTTATTTGAGAGTGAACTTGCTCCAGTGTTATCGGTATCAAAGCCTAATTTTATTATTTCTTGAATTTTGGTTAAGGATTTTATCAATTTCAAATGACACCTAAGATGAAATAGGTGTAAGCTTTATATCAAGACATGGAGAGCATGAAGTCCACCTTCCATATGATGGTTTTTTAATTAGATGAAATCTATGTGAAGGTGGACAAAAATATTGATCCTAGACATATCTAGACCCATGGAGATGAAGAGCATGAAAATTCATATGAAGAATTTTCACAACTAGGTGGAGATAGAATGGATAAGGAGGGAGGAAAATCAAGCTATGGAAGTGTAGGAAACCATTAGCTAAGGATACCAATGAGAGGGAATCCTATTCCTCAAATAGGAACTCCAAGGGCTTTAGAAATGTTTAATACCCCTTCAAGAAAGCTTGATGATGAAGATCAGGCAAGGCTTACTAGAATATTCAAAAATGATTCAAGACTTCCATACCTAAAGTTGAAGACTGTAAACAATGTAGATGGTACTAATGCTTTTGCAATTTGGCTGAGGGCACTTGAGAAGCATTTCCAGTTGGAAGAGATACCAAATAACTTAAGGGTACCTACTGCTAATTAGAAGGTATGGCTTCTACTTGGTAGGAAAATGACTCCTAATGTGGACATCAAATAAGCCAGTGTAATATTTCTCGAATAATGGGATCTTTCTCTAGAGATTTGGCATGTTTGGAAGTGTTTTGGAACTATTTTGATGGGTTTAGGAGGTTTTGAGTGCCATGGGAACTTTTGAAGGTGTTTAGAGGTTCTAGGCCTCAAAACAAGTATCTTTTTATTTTTCCATTGTAGGTGGGATGTCCTAACTATATAAGTGAAACATCCTAACTATAGGTAAGACATCCTAACTACATTTTAGACATCCCACACAATTTTAGGATGTCCCATCTATTAACAACCACTTTCAGATAAGACATCCTAGCTGTTAGTAGCCAATTTTAGGTGAGACATCACATTCTCCTCCAAGACATTCCAAAAGGATATGAGATAATTTCCTATGAGTTTTAAATATTTAAATTTTGAATTTAAAAATGAAAGATGAAGAGGCAGGGAAGAAGGATATAAATAGACCTCTTGGACCTTCATTTTGGTTAAGATATAGTATAGGAAGTTGAAAGAAGAGTAAAAGGAGAGATAGAGTCTTGGCAAGTTTTCCTAATCATCATCCATATGAGAGTATGTTTTCATTGATTGATTGTATGTGAGAATTTGATTGAATCTCTTATTTGTCCTTGGTAATTTGTGTTTTCTTTTAGCTATAATTTCTTCATTTGATCAAGAATAAAACTTTCATTTTCTTTTCTTATTCAAATTTTTTGTTTTATGACATTGGGAGAGCTTGGATTGTGGAATCCATGGGAGGTCTTCATCATATTGGTATCATAGCATTTTGGAATTAAAGATAATTACATTCAAGTGGATAATTCCCATCTCAATTGCAAATAATTAGTCCAAATTCTTATGCTTGGGTGAATTCTCTCTTACTACTTGTTCTACTCATCCTAGGGTTTGAAAATTTTCCTTTGATTCCTAATTTTATGATATTATTTAATAATTTGAAGATAATTATAGAATTTAACATCCATTGGCATGTAATAGCTGAGGTTTGTAGTTATTATGTTCATTTCTTGTATATCTAAGAAATTTGTATCTCATTCATTGAGAAATCTTGAAAATTCCACCTTTCCTTGTAGAAATTTGTGAAAATTTTGATTTAGATCAATTTCCATCATGCCTCCAAAGAAGAATACATTTCAAGCTATGTCAAGATACATGGATGACATGAGAAATGCTCTCAATATTATTATTGAGAAAATTGAAAAGCTTGAAGAGAACAAAGGAGCTACTACTTCATCAAAGGCATCCAAGCAAGGGCACAATTAATGTAATTCTTCATGAAGATATGCTTCAAGACATTCCTCAACACCATCCCTTGAAGATGATATTTCTTTTAAAGATGACTACTTTGGAGAAGGCGAAGATCAAGATGATTTTTTTCTTCATGCTTCTAGTGCTAAAAACAACTCTCAAGGTTTTATTTTTCCTAATAAAGAGAAAAGGAACTTCTTTCTAAGCCTCAAAGAAAGCAAGGTAAAGGAATCAAAGTCACTTGTGAAAAAGCTTTCAAACATGCTTCAAGAATGCCTCATGTTGAAGTCAAATCCTTCAATGGCATGGAAGAAACTAAATATTTTTTCTCTTTGTTGAAAATGATTAAGTACTTTCAACTTGAAGATGTGGAAATCGTCAAAAGGTATCTTATGTTAAAACCAAATTGGAAGGTGTAGCACATGTATGGTGAGGAAAAAGTAGAGAGAGATAGAGTCTTGGCAAGGTGCCTTGATCATCATGCATGTGAGAGTATGTTTTTTTTCTAATTGAATGTGTGTAAGAATTTGATTGAATCTATTTTCTATCATTGAGAATTTGTGCTTCTTTTCAACTATAATTTCTCCATTTAAGAAAGAATAAAGCTTTCATTTTCTTTTCTTGTCCAAATTTTTTCTTTTATGACATCAAGAGAGACTGGATTATGGAATCCATGGAAGCTCCTCATCAAGTCCTATGGTTATGAAAGATAAAATGGTCAACCTATCAAATATTGGAATATGATTAAATACATGATAAATAGAAAATTTAAATAGTCTCATCAAAGATAAGAAACCATTGTGAAGTTAAAATTTCTATGTAAAGGTGAAAAGGATGTCAAAGAATTTTACATCAAATTTTGTGATCTATTCCATTAAGATAAGTTAAACTAGGAGGAGTATGAGCAACTTTCAATCTCTTTAGGAGGTCTTAAAATGATGTACCAGCAACAGTTATTCTTTTATGAACCAAAACCTCTTGATGAAACTTATGATTTGGCATTCAAAGGTGAGAAGAAATTAGGTGGATTTGGGAAAAAAAAAAGTAAATAAACTTCTAATGGAAAGGAGAAGGGATCTAGATCTAATAAAGAATCTAAGTCTAAATCTAAAGACAAGTAGGATAATCAAGATAAGAAGAATGAAAGAGGTGATGGGGAGGGAAAATCCAAGAAGGACTAAGGAAAGGGAGGAAACAGTCAAGGAAGAAACTCACAAGGAAACTAAGGGCAAAGATGTGCAAACAATGGAGGTGGAGGAGGCATCAAGTTAAGATATGCAGAGATGTAATCCTAATGCTCCAAAAATAGAGGATATTTTTGAATTAATTTCTTATGAATTCATGTGGAATTTCAATAGAGGGGATCATCCTCATAAAAAATTATTGTTTTATATTGAGACTAGTTGTTTGCTTACTAGGGAATGGATTTATATTTTGATTGATGGAGAAGCCAAAGAAAATGTTATTTCTTCTAGGGTAGTTGCTAGATTTGGTTTTGTAACTAATCCTCATCCTAGATCCTATAAGGTGCATTGGCTATCTAAATGTTTTTCCCAAAAGGTGAGGGAACAATGTACTTTGAAATTTAAAATTAGAAGTTTTCATGATGTTGTGAAGTGTGATGTGCTTCCAATAGATTATGTTGATTTAATTCTTGGTAAACCTTAGAATTTTGACAATGGTGCTTAGTTTGATGAAATAAGAAATGTATTAAGTGTAGTTAAACCTAATGGAATCCACGATTTGATTCCTATGACAGCTGAATATGTGAGATAGCAAAGCTCACTTAATGCTTCCTTAATCCTTCTAGAAGAGAGGGAATATATCATGGAACATGATGAAACTAGTTTTGGTTTTGATGTTTTGACAAAAGTTGCTACTAATCATGATGATGTGCAAGTTGAACTTCCTATAGGTATGCTACCCTTAAAGAAGAGATTTCCCAAGTTTTTTAAGAAAGAATTGGATGGACTACCACCAATGAGGAATGTAAAACATCAAATTTTCTTCATTTCTAGTGCTACCATTCCAAATGAGAGAGCTCATTAGATGACACCAAATTAGAGGGCTGAATTACAAAGAGCAATAGAGGGATTGCTTGAAAATGGCTTTGTGAGGGAATCCATTTCACCTTGTGCAGTTATAGTAGTACTAGTACCAAAAAATAATAGCACTAAATGGAGGATGTGCATGGATTCCAAGGTAATGAATAAGATAACAGTGAGGTATAAGTTTCCTATTCCAAGGATGGATGATATTATTAATGTAGAGAATTTTAGAAAAATTTCTTTAAAGAGTGGGTATCATCAAATTAGAATTGGGCTTGGTGATGAGGGGAAGATAGCTTTCAAAACATTGTATTGATTGTTTGAGTGATTGATGATACCATTTATGGTTACGAATGCAACTACTACATTCAAGAGGTTAATGCATGATGTATTGAAAGAATTTATTGATAATTATTTTATTATCTTTTTTGACACTATTTTGATATATAGCTCTACTGAGGAAAAGCACTTGGACCACTTAAGGATGGTGCACCTTAAGTTGGAGGAGGCACAGTTGGTGATCAACATGAAGAAAAGTCATTTCTTCAAGAAAAAAATCACATATTTGGAGCATGTTATTTCTAAAAATCATATTCGAATGGAGGCTACCAAGGTGAAGGCTATTAGGGATTGGCCAATTCCTAAGGATGTTGGCAAGGTAAAATCATTCCTTGATTTAGCAGGATTTTATAGATAATTCATCAAAAAATTTAGTGTTATATTGTGGTCTATGTTTTCTTTGTTGAAGAAAAATAAGGAATTTAGGCAAGATAGTGAAACCAAAGAGATATTTGACTTATTAAAAGAAAATATTACTAGTGAATGGGTGCTTGCAATTTTATATTTTTAGAAGCTTTTTTAGGTGGAGATGGATACAAGTGAACTTGCCATTAGTAACATGCTTTCAAAAGAAGGTAGGCCTACTGCTTTCTTTTCTAAAAATTTGAATGATTCAAGGAAAAAATATAACATATATGAGTAGTTGCATGTTATTCTTCATGCAATCAAGCCTTGAAGGCATTACTTGTTGTCCAAGAAACTCACTTTGATGATAGATCACAAAGCACTTCAATTTATAAACTCATAAAAAAATTGAGTGCAAAGCATATGAAGTGGGTTTCATAGTTACAAGAGTTCAATTTTTTCTTGAAGCACAAAAGTGGAAAAGCCAATGTGGTGGCTGATGCATTATCCAGGGTGCATGTGGTGAATTTCAGCATACCTCATGTGGAAGGTATGGGTGATTTTACTTCTATTTATGAGCATGATATTGATTTTGGATAGGTTTGGAGAAGCCTCAAAGAACCATTAATGAATAGGATAGACCAATAAAGGGACCATCATATTCAAGATGAATTATTATTTAAGAATGAAAAGGTATATATTCCTAATTATGATTTTAGAAAAAATATTTTGTTTAAAAAGCATTGTAGTGGCATGGTAGGTCATATGGGTAGGGATAAAACATTGGAACTTATGGGTAGGTCCTATTTTTAACTTGGTATGGTAACAAAAGTTTCAAATTTTATGACGAAATGCTTAACATGTTAGAAGTTTAAAGGAGGTAAAGGTATGGGTGGACACTAGATGCCTTTGCCAATTCCTAAAGGAAAAGTGTCTTAATGGATTTTATGAGTGATATTCAAAAACTCAAAAGTCAAAATGATGCAATTTTTTTCATGGTTGAAAAGTTCTCCAAGATGGCATATTTTATTCCATGAAAGAAGATTAGTGATTCTTCTCATGTGGAAAATTTATTTTTTCTATCATGTTGTGAAGTTGCATGGTATTACTTTAAATATTGTTAGTGATAAAGACTCTATGTTTACAAGTTATTTTTGGAGGTCCCTTTGGAAGATTTTAGGAACAAAGTTAAATTTTTCTTATGCATATTGTCCACAATCTAATGCCCAAAAATAGGTGATGAATAAATCCTTGCTAAACATATTGAGATGTTTGTATGATGGACAACCAAATAGGTAGAAAAAATTCTTGTGTCATGCTAAGGTTTAGTATAATAATGCTTTTCATGTTGCTATTGAAAAAAGCCCATTTAAGGTGAAATATGAATTTTTTTCAAAGATGGTGGATACTTTGAAGAGCTTTGATGGTGAAGCTTAACTTAGTGCTAATTTTGTAAAAGAGATGAGGGATCTCCATGCACAAGTAAAATTAAATCTTGAGAAGAAGGCTAAAGAGAGAGTCCTCAAGAGGAATGAGAGGAAACAAAAGTCTAATTTTACTATTGGTGACTTGGTTTGGATGCACTTGAAGAAGAATTATTTGAGAGGTGTTAACTTCTCCAAATTGAAAGCCAAGAATACAAGGCCTTTCAAAATCAAGGCTAAAGTTAATGATAATGCTTTTGAGATTGATTTACCAAACAATGTTGATATTTATTTTATGTTTAATGTTTTAGATATTATACACTATCATGGGCAAGTTAATGAAGAGACCATATAGGGTAGCATTGATGATTTGAAGGGGACTATTGATTAGTCCAAGCCTTCAATGAAGAGGAAGGTAAGCATACTCAAGTGAAGGAAAGCTTCTAGCACTTGAGAAGTCAATAGGAATGAATATTTGATCCATTTTGAGGATCAATCCATTGATGATGTTGTATGGATCCATGAGACCAAACTTGTTGAGTGAAGAATCACTTCTTCCCCTACTCCCTTATTCACCTAAGTTCACTTTTTGAAGGGTGGGAGAGTTAGTGTAGGCATACCTACCTGAATTCCCTTGTGCTTTAGCCTACGAGTTATTTTTGTAGGTTTTTGGATTAAAGAAGATGTGGACAAGTGGGTCCTATTAATCTATTTCTTCTTATGTTGATTTTAATGATGATGATTCTTGGATGTTTTGGCATGTTTCAAGGATTTTTGTGCTCATTTTGATGAGGTTATGGGATTCCAAGGTCTATGGGGACCTTTTTGGAGGCATTTGGATGTTCTAAACATTAAAACAAGAATTTTTGTATTTGACCCTAATAGCTAGGACGTCCCACCATAAATTGGGACATCCCAATAAAGACATCCCAACTATGCATGCAACATCTCAGGTGAGATGTTGCACTAGAATTTGAGATGTCCCAAGACCATATGGGACATCCTAGAAAAATAGCAAACATCTTAGTTAAGAGAAAGATTTTCATAGAAGACATTCAAGGAAAGTTAGAGACAACCCAGAAGGATGGAAAAACTTTCAAAAACACCCATCCCAATTCAATAAATAGCTATAATGCGATGGAAAATAATAGAAATAGCCAAAGAAAAGATGATAAGACTTGGAAAATAGCTGGAAAACCAAAGGATGAGTTGATGAAAGGTTTCTATGGTTCTTATCTTCTAGTTTTGAGATAACTATTGATGCATTCATCATTGCTGATTGTGATAACTAAGCATTAGAGGTCTGAAGAGTGAAGAGATGAGTAAGAAGAAGTGGGGGAGCACATTAAGTGAGTGCAATTAGTGGTTGTAGCTCTAAGATTAGTTTGTAGTGTGTTGGTCTATGTGTTCTATTTTCTTGTATCTCACTTGTGATTTAAAGATCTTAGTCTTAGGTTATGGGAGAGATTTTGATTGGTTGTAGCTTGCATTAAGAACAACCATTATGTGGTTGTAAAGCCTCATGCTTTATAATATCATTTGAGTGTGATAGGTTTTTGAATGTTGGTGGGTTGTAGAAAACCAATTTCAATCTTCTAACTGCTCCATCTCCTCCCCCCCAATAATCTAGGTTATATCCCTAGCCTAGGTTAAGTATAGGAATTATTATTATTTGGAATTATACTAGATACTAACTAGGAGAAGAGAACAAAGCAATAATTCCTTGGATTTTATATATTTCCCACTTTGCATAATGCACAAGTAAACTTTGATCTTCCAACGATTAGTATCCACATTGCTTAACCATAGTAGGGATTTTAACCACTAACTCCTATGAAATGCATGTTGGGAAATAATTAAAGGCAAAATATTTTTAATTAATTATGGACATAATAGTTGAAAATCTAAGAAAATAATAAAGAGATATTGCTAAAAATAGGGAAGTGAAATAGACATAGGAAACACTTAAAATAGAAAAGAAAAACCTAATAAAGAAAAGAATCGTTTTCCTTGGGGAATTAAGTAGCACAAGCTAAGAGACTAAATGAGATAAGAGAGGGAAATGGTTAGAAGTTAGGGTATCCATTAAGATACTAACTAGTCAATCCTTCTCATACAGTGTTATATCCTAGCTCATAGGTGATGGCATCTTGAGTTGGTGTTGGTGATTTCTGCTTCATCCATAGTCACTTTGCTCACAAAATGGGTTACTTGTATGATGTTTGCAAATGTGAGCTTATGGCATCATGTCAATTGTAAGGCTCTTATGGGAGTGTGGCTCTGCTCATGGTTGAAGGTTCTTGTGGGACCATTTTTCTCTTTATTTTTCTCTTGATTTTTTTTCAAAATAGAATCTCTATACTCAGCTTGCTTCAATCATGAAGTGCTTATGGAAGTCAATTTCATTTTATATTTTTTTAATTACATGTTTTTCTCACATGGGTGTTGATCTATTTTCATATTATTAGATGTTTTTACCACCTTAGATGCTAGATCCAATATAACATACCCTTTCCACCTTATTGTTACTCTAATTAGGTAACTAATAAAGATCATATACTTATAAACATTAACCTATACTTAGCTATTTTAATCCTGATTTATGGAACTTTATACCTAAGGAATATTATTATAAAGAAAATAGACTTTATTATGTGTGATTTTATTAATCTAAGGTCTACCCTTAGATGGATTTTGAGTTTAAGCCAACCTATCTCAAGGTAGGGGGAGTTGTCCTTCTCCCTTGCATTCCAAACATGATGCTACTGAATTCTTTATAGTTCCAACTAACGATAGGATTTTCTATTTCCCTCTACATTTTTCAAGGTAAAAGTTGTAGAATATTGGTTATCCCTTAATTATTTTAAATTATAGAATAGGGTACTTGCTTGAAATTATTTATTATAGCTTTACCTTCTACTTAAAGAATTTTCATCACATGGTTCCTCTATGGAATAATTAGGATCACTTAATTCTACTAAATCATCCTCTCTTGGTTCTTCTATTTGATGTTGATGGTAATGCTTAAGTCTTTGGACATTTACTATGAGTGAGATAGATGAGTCTTCTGTGGGTACAATTAGGATGCTTCCATTATGATGGGATTGTAATACTAGATATGGGTCTTCCCACCGAGTTGTTAGTTTTTCTAGAAATTTATGTAATCTCATGTTATATAATAAGACTTTAACTCCTTCTAATAAGTTCTTTAGTATGCTTTTACCATGCATACACTTCATTTGTTTTTTAATTAATCTTTTTTTATCAAGTTCATGCATGTGTACTTCATCAAGTTCATGTAACTATGTCATTCTAAAGTCTTGATTAATTTCCTCATCAAAACTCAATTGATGTGCTAATTGTAGGGATTGGTATTTTATTTCAATGGGCAATAAACACTATTTACCATAAACTAATTGATAATGTGAATATCCTAAGTTTGGTTTATAAGTAATCCTATAAGCCCAAAGTGCATCTTGTAATTTTCTAGACCAATGTTTTTGTTTAGCACAAATTATTTTTGTTAAGACTTTTAGAATAATTTTATTATCATTTTTAACTTGATTACTTGTTTGCAGATGATATAAAATGGCTATATTAAGTTGGAATTCACAATACTTAAGGAATTTCTCCATTATATTATTTACAAAATGAGTCCCTTGATCACTAATAATTGCTCATAGAGTTCCAAATCATGTTAAAATATGCTCGCTCAAAAAAGCTACAACTACCTTAACATCATTTGTTGAAGTATCTTTATCTTATACTCTTTTAGTAACATAATATATATATATATATATATATATATATATACTAAAATTTATTAGCATTCATTGGAAGGTGGAAATGGTCCTAAAAAAAACTATACCTCATCCATCAAAAGGATCTATTATTAAGATAGGATTGAGAGGAATTTCTTATCTTCTTGTCATTTCCCTTAAGCATTAACACTTGTTACATCATTGAACATATATGTGAGCATCTTTAAAAATAATGGGCCAATAAAACCTACTTTTTAATATTTTTATAATTTTTCTATTACTATTAAAATGTCCACCTCCAAGGTCATCATGACACAGGCATAGGATTTCTTGTTGTTCTTCTTCTATCACATATCTTCTTGTCACATTGTCCTTACATATTCAATAGAAATATGATTCATTTCAAAAATACTTTGAGATTCTTCTTAGGAAAGACTTCTTTTCATCTTCTTGACTCCACTGAGTTGGTGTTTTCATTATGCCTAAGTAGTTTGCTATATTTACAAACCAAGGGTCTTTTTTTACTAAAAAGAGTTATTCATCAAGAAATTTATCATTAAACAATCATTTTATCCTATTTTCCTCTAGATTTTATAATCTATAAAGGTTATCTACCATAACATTTTCTCTACCCCTTTTATCTAAAATATCAAGATCAAATTCTTGGAGTAGAAGACACCATATCATAATCCTAGTATTTTCTATTTTTTTTATTAGCTAGGAATTTTATGGTTGAATGATCAATGTATACCCTAGTTTTATATTCTATTAAATAGTATCTAAACTTATCCAAAGCATACACAATTACTAAAAGTTCTTTCTCTGTAGTTGTATAGTTTACTTAATCTTTCTCTAAAATTTTGGAAATGTCCTAAATTACTCTTGGTTTATTTTTCTATGTATTGATCCAAAACTATCCTAAGAGCAATGTCACTAGCATCACACATTAATTCAAAGGGAAAGTTCCAATTAGGTCAATTAAGCACTAGAATAGTCATTACTCTTTCCTTAAGTTTAGAGAATGCTTTTTGGCAATCATCAGTCCATATGAAAGGAACATCTTTCTCTAAAAGCCTATAAGGAGGTTTAGCAATTTTTGAAAAGTATTTGATGAATGGTCTATAATATATAGCATGACATAAGAAGGATTGAAGTGCTTTTAAATCTTTTGGGGGTGGAAGTTTAGACATTAGCTTTACTTTTTCATCATCCATTTTAATATCTTCCTTAGAGATTACATGCCCTAAAACTATACCACTTGTTACCATCCAATGGCTCTTTTTCCAACTTAATTTTAAATTTTTCTCTATACATCTATCCAAGACACATTCTAATTAATCTAATGTTTGTTAACAAGTATCTCAATATAGTGAGAAATCATCCATAAATACCTCTAACTTTTTCTCTCTAACATATCTGAAAAGACAAATTTCATTTCCCTTTGGAAGATAGAAAGTGCATTATAGAGACTAAAAGCCATGCTTCTATAGGAGGTTTAAGTGTGGATGAATCTTTATTTGAGCATTGTGTACTTGAGCACATCTTGTATATGGCAATAAAAACAAGCTCTTTGATTCATCCTTGTAGCACTTGAGATTTTTTCTCTTACACATTTCTTTTATTTTATTTTCTTATGCATTTATTTTATTTTATTTGATTTTATGCACTTTACATTTCTTTTATTAGCATAGCAATTCATTTTGATCAATTAAGCAAATCGTTAAATTACACAAGCACGACCGCTTCGAGCATGCGTGTAATGCTTAGTAAACCAATAACGAGTAGCATTTGGTAATCCTAGCAGTGTTGCACTAGCTCAAGATGTGTACGACAAGTGGGAATGGATGCTGGTGTTAGGATTAGTTAGAACTTAGTTAATGGGTAGTTAAGTTAAATTAGTCACTTAGTTACCTCTCTCCTTTCCTACTAGTGCAGGACATAAAAACATAAAAGCTATAAAAATCATATGCCTCAAGCTTACTTAACCAGACAATCATGACATATAGGTAAGCTTGGGAAGATAATGATCAACCAACCCATCCTTGTTCCACAAGGGCACATAAGCACTTAGTCCTTGGAATTCGACCAGATCATGCATGAAATGCTTGTATTCATATAGTTGAGTGTATGGGTACCTTGTCACTCATCATTGGCACCATTGCCGAGGACTTAGTTGTTTGTGCACTAACTAGAACATAGGAAATCATTTACATCATTGAAACGAACCCTTAGGATTGGTTGAGAAAATAATAAATAGGAATACATTGCACACTGAACAAACAAGTATGTCTCCTTCTTCGTATGAAAGTGCCTCACCGCCTAGGTCTGAAATAGGAAATAGTCAGTGGCGTAATACACATGACATTAATCTGCCAGTCCCTCAACAAGTTTGAGTGGTATATATTCATCTCAATGAGTATATACTAGACTTCACCTTTATCCTTCATCAAGACGAACAACTGTGTTGGCGAGACATAGAAGGTAACATAGTGTTACCTCCTAATCATTCAATCCTGAGCATGCTTCTTTGTTCTCTCTCACGAATTGGCATGCTGCACTTAAACACAGAATACATTGTGCAAGACCATGACTTGAGAGAATATCATCCCCTAGAGGCATAATGTCAAAGGAACTTGCAACAAGAGAGACATTATAAGTCTTTGAAGGGTAAGTGGTCCCAAGATGTTCCACATATCTTAAGCAAAAATGAGGGTGGTGAACCTACCTCAGGCAGTTACCCACACAACGATGTTCCTCCCCTTGACGTTGGCCAAGGGGTTGTGTATTAGAACCTTCATTCCACTATTCATAACCTAGGTTCTGATACCCATGGGCACAAAGGATCTGAAAAAGGGACATGAACTCATGATAAAGGTGGACATTCTGATCGCAATCGCAATCAAGGTTGAGACCATAGAAGAAAAGGTAGCAGATACCGTCATGGTCAAAGTTCTTCTTCTTCCTCAACTTCATCATCTCTTTCACCCTCTCCTTTAGTATTTGGATGTAGTCATAAAGAAAAAGACCATGGGGATAAAGATAGGCAAAGTGGAAGTCATAGATGAAATAGCCAGGAAAGGGGACGAGGGCACTCTAGAGAGTCATGACATAGAAGAAGGAAGAGTAGGGAACAACGTAGGCATCATAGAAACCATGGACGAGATGATCACGATGAACCCCTCCTCACTACTCAAAGTATGTTGGACATAATTGAGGCTATTAGAATTCCAACAAGGCATCAGAAAGATAGTAGGATCAAGAGATTAGATATGAACAACATCCCATAATTTGAAGGGGGATACAACGCTGATCCTCAGAATCATTTACAAGCATTCCATGATGCATGTGCCTTACAGAACATATAGAACGAATGGAAAAAACTTAAGTTGTTCCCATAGACAATGGTTAAAGAAGTGGAATGCTAGTACCATTCTTTAGAAATGGAATCCATTCGTAGGTGGAGTACTATGTTAGAACTATTTAATAACAAGTACCAAACATACTCCTGAGTGTCTAACTTGCGAAAGCAAATCCAAGGCTAGAAATAAGGAGGACATGAACCCCTAACTGCTACCATGGACCAATACTATGCACTATTACATTGTTTTCTTGGCCATGGTTATTTGCAAAGGGATCAACTGCGCCATCTCATGGATGGGCTTAGGCATGAAACGAGAAGAACCCTTGGGACTTATGCCCAAGGGAGACTATCCAGGCTTAGGTCCTATCAAATTCAAAGACTATTGGAGAAATTTGCTAAGGAAGAAGGTGAGCTATGAAAGAGAGAAAGTGTAGAAGAGTATAATCGAGATCCTTCCCTTTGGAAGAGGGGAGTAAGATTTTGTGAGGATGAAGAAGAGTCACCACTCGAAGAGATGGTGAATAGGAAAACTTTACCTATCCAAAAGATGACATCAGAAGTTTCAACAAAGGTATAAAAAATGTGGGATTTCCTAAACAATAGATTTCAAACTATTCTTAAAATAGTAGAGGAGTTTAGAGAGCAACGTAGTGAGAAAAGAAAAAAGAAAGAGGCTAAACATGCATGTAGCAAGGGTAAGGGCAAAGTTGCCATCATTGAAGAGGTTGTGGATTTGGAAATAGACAATGATAGTGGATGCGAGATATGTCAATATGACCAACCTAATGGATGTTTCCCCATAATCTCACATCTACAGGAGTCTGGGATGTATGCACTCAACCCACGATTGAACAAAAGGAAAACACCTCGAAGGTTACTTTATCCTCAAGGTAACCCAAGGCAATTTCACCAACCCTTAACATATTATCCTAGTGGAACTCCACCACAACCGATTGAGCAATATCAATAGTGGTAGCATCCAAAATCATGGGGAATGCCACCACCAAGAAAATAATATCCTTATTAGCAACCTAACCTATATGGATATTACGTGTAGCAGCCAATCTCCCCACATGACTCTACTGGTCATGTCACTCCTCAACCTCACTACCAAGCCCACAAGTATTATGGGACTCCCTCTTCTAGAGGTGATATTCCACAAGCATATCATCCTTCTCATCCGGCCACATCTCTTCCACCAATAGCTCCACTACCACCTGCTCTCGCGATGCAAGGTGAAATCCCTACCCAACCGTAGCAACGTAATGCCACAAGGGCTATTAACTCTCAACCTATTGTTGGTTCCAACAACCACATGAAGAAAATATCTTTCTTTAGGACCAACAGTCCAACCAAGCCCTTGTAATCACAAGCGGATGATTCCTTAGACAACTCAGTATCCATCAAAACTTTGGAGCCCCCTTCAACCCAATCATCACACTCAATGCATACAGTCATGCTAACACATGCCATCACCAATTGGATCAAAGTTGGTCACCTTCCTAGGAAATTCTCTAATCCTAGGAGTCCTCTAATATACTTACAAATCACTAGAAATGCATTGTGTAAGGCTCTTTTGGATTCAAGTTCCGATGTCAACTTGATTTCTCAAGAAATGTACAAGGCATGGAACCTTCCTCCATTGAAAAAGAGCAACATCCATCTAGATTTTGCCAACCAGTACATCACTATCCCATTGGGACTAGTGGAAGACATTGTTACCACTGTTTGTGGGTGGTCATACCCAGCTAACTTCCTAGTGATTCAGGTAAACAATGGTAAGGGGGACTTCCCAATCATAATGGGAAGAGCATGGCTAAGCACCATTGATGAATGCCTAGGAATCTGTGATCTTTCCCTAGAAATATCAAAGGAAAATACATTTGGAAAGATTAAGAAGAAGAAAGTTTCATGCATCGCATACAGTGACACAGGGTGTAATTGCGTGTAGAGGTCATGGTTTGTGCAAAGTTTGGCATTGCCTACATGTAATTAGTGTGCACAAGTGATTAACATACAAAGATGCCTATATGTAGCAGCCACACAACAGGAAGACACCCAGTGGCTGACAGCTGATCAAGAAAGCATTTCACTCATATGCATAAAACCAACTGAGGGTTTGACTTGTGCTTACATCGATAGCATAGATGCATTAGAGCAAATCCACCATCAACTTTCAAGTCTTAACCTTGAAAATATCAACTGGGGAAAGTTGGAAATCCCTAATAAAATTAAGCAAGAGCCCCTCAAGCTAAAACCCTTGCCCATCGGTATGGAATACACATTCCTTAAAAATAGAAAACTAGTAATTATCAATGCTAAGCTTGCTCCTGAACAGAAAGAAGAACTGCTAAAGGTAATAAATAAATGGTTGGAAGCCTTCGATTGGTCATATCCTGAATTAATTAGAATAGATCCTATGGTATGCTAACATAGAATTTACACTGACCCCTTCATGAAGCCTCGAAGACGACGGTAGTGGAGATTGAACCCTAAGCTGAAGCAAGTGGGTAAGGAAGAAATTGAATAGCTTATCAAGGCTAGGTTCATATACCCCATTACTAATAGCAAATGGGTTAGCCCCTTAGTTATTATACCTAAAAATTAAGGCAAATGGATGGTGTGCATAGATTTCAAGCTACTAAATATGGCAACATTCAAATATCATTTTCCATTGCCATTTTTCAACCAAGTCTTAGACACCATCGCCAAGCATCGCTATTACAGTTTTCTGGATGGATATAGCATATATAACCAAATACAAATAACCCTAGAAGACCAAGCCAAGACTACGTTCACCAGTCCTTGGGGAATGTTTGCATACAAACAGATGTCGTTTGGCTTCTGCAATGCCCCTGCAACGTTTCAACGACTAGTTCTAAGAATATTCCAATAGCAGATAGGGAATGGCATGGAGGTCTTTATGGATGACTTCTCCACTTATGGAGCAAACTTTGATCAAGCCTTGGACCAGTTGGAGCAAGTGTTAAAAAGATGTGTAGAAACCAATTTGAGGCTCAACTAGCAAAAAATCCATTTGATGGTCTAAGAAGGCATAGTACTAGGGCACAAAATCTCACACATAGGGATAGAGGTAGACCTCAAGAAAATCAAAATTATCCAAGGAATTACCTGTCAACCGAAAACTATCAAAGATATTCAATCATTTCTTAGACATACTGGATGCTATAGGGGATTTATTGAGAACTTTTCAAAGGTTTCCAAATCATTGGTGGAATTAACAAAAAAGGACATACCTTTCGAGTGGATCAGGGAATGTGAATTAGCTTTCCAAACTCTGAAACATAAGCTAGAAGAAACACCCATTCTACAAGCTCCTGATTAGTCCAAACCATTCCACATCATGATTGATGTGTCCAACTATGCTTTAGGAGCCATACTTACATAGTTAGATGACCAAAAGCATCTTTATTACATTCACTATGCAAGTAGAAGTATTGCTAGTGCACAACTTAACTACACTACCACAGAGAAAGAATTAATGGTTGTAGTGTTTGTACTAGAAAATTTTAGACACTATGTATTGGGATATAAAGTATATATACCTACAAATCATAGTACAATCTAGTTCCTCATGAATAAGCCAATGGTAAGCCCTTGTATCATACGATGGCTTGTAATCTTACAAGAGTTCGATTTAACGATGATCAATCACAAGGACACCAAGAATGTAGTTGCTAATCATTTACCTTGGTTACGATGGGACAACAAAGAGGATGAGTGTCCAATTTTTGATCATTTCCCTAATGAATTCCTCTTTACTAGTGTAGTGAATAATCAATCACCCATAGAGACAAACTAGTATAGTAGCGTTCTTACCTATCTCCTCACCCAAAAAACACCACAAGAGTTAAACCTTAAGAAGAAACAACAGTTTCTTCACCAAGCCAAGTACTTTATAGAGATGAATGGCCAACTTTACAAAGTGTGTCCTGATGGCTTGGTGTGATGGTGTGTTCCCGATATAGATCAACTGCGAGTTCTCCAAGATGCTCATGAGGGTCCTTGTAGGGGTCAGTACGCTGGAAGATGAACAACCATCAAGATCCTACTTGCAAGATATTATTAGCCTACATTATTTTGGGATGTCCATTGTTTCATCCAATCTTGTGAGTGCTGTCAACATGATGGGCGAATGACTGCTAGAATGGAGGATCCGCAACAATGGATTCAACCGTTAGAACCCTTCGACATTTGGGGAATTGATTTTATGAGGCTAATTACACCAATGTCCAATGGAAAAGATTATATTATTGTTGTCATTGATTACCTAAAAAATGGGCCGAAGTAGCTGCTATTAAATATTGTACATTATCTACAGCTGCACGATTTGTTCAACAACAAATCATAAATAGGTTTGGTATGCCGCATGCACTTATTTTAGACAATGGTACATACTTCACAAGTGCAACTTTTTGGAAATTAATGCAACACTTAGGGGTTGAGCATAAATTGACTACACCATACCACCCCCAAGTGAACGGTCAAGCAGAAGTCACCAACAGGGAGATTACGAAGATATTGACAAGAACCATTAGCAAGTTTAGGTGAGACTAGAGCACTAAACTAAATGATGCTCTTTGGACATACCACTCCACATGGAAATTCCCTATAGGCTACTCTCTCTATGAGTTAGTGTACAGTAAATTATCAATGCTTTCCATTCAAACTGAGCTTTGTACACTATCCATGACATGTGACCTCAACCTTGACCTTGATCTAGCATAGAAACAATGGTTAGTAATCCTTAACTTGCTAGATAAAAACCAATTAGTTACCTTATCATCTACCAAATTACACAAGGCCTTCAATAAAAAATGTCATGACCTAAGAATTAGGAAATTTAAATATCAGCTAGGAGATAAGGTTCTCTACTAGAATCCCACACATGTGCCACAATGTACTAAATTTCAAACATTGTGGGAAGGACCTTATATTATTTATGCAAATTTTCCTTCAGGGGCCATGACAATATACAAACCTGAGATCCTAGATAAGAAACATTTGATTAATGTGCAACAAACCAAACCTTTCCAGGAGCTTAGGATAGCCGATACACATGCTACCTCTGTTGATGGACAACCCTGCTCACTATTTTGGATCTCCCCATTCCAACTTAGTTGTGGGGGAGATGGCCACCTATGCTAACCATTCTAGGCCCTCGGTCCTTTTTGAATTTTTTTTACACATTTTTTGTTTTACACATTCTTTCAAATTTTCTTATTTTTGTTTTACACCATCATTCATGTTTTTACTGTTTCTTTGTTTTCTTGATTTACTTTTATTCATCATCTAATAAGTGCTCATGATGGTGGATTGAATTATATCATATTCATTGCTAATGTTTGGTTTTTACCTTTGAATTACGATGCTGATATTAAGGTATGGTTCTTTTGGTAAACAAGCAATGAGTCCACACTGTCCACTCATCCATACAACTTTATAGTCTCCTTTGGCTTGGAACTGTACGGTCCCCTTTTCCTAAGTAAACTTGTTAATGAATTGGTGGCTGGGTATTTTTCAAAGCAAGGAAAGACTCAAAGGATGAAAAGGGTGTGACTTCAAGGGGATTTGATGCATTGGTGTTAGCCATTCTCTTGGGTTGTTGGATATTTTTTCTTGGGTTTTCTGCCATTCTGACATTGTTCAAATATTAGAAAGCTGAGTGAATAAAAATAAGTCTTTGCATGGTGTGGTTCTCATGCATAAACATCAAAAAAAGAGAAAAAGGAAAAAAGGTGAGAATTCAAAGCACACCCTTTAGACATAATAAAGTAATATGAGCTATAAGCGCTAATTATGGCACTGGAAAGACATGTTATCCATGCCTGAGGGTTCCCTCTAACTAAGGCCCTTTCTCACTTCTGCTTCTCCATCTCACTCTCCTTGGGATGGTGGTCACTCTTTGTGGAAGCATTCTTATTACCTCAAGAGGATGGATTGGCCAAGTGTATTGATGCAAGGTCATTGAATGTGGTTAGTTTGAGTCTAGATTTGAGATGAGTTCTACTCAGTTATCTTAATCATGAAATACATAAGGGACTTTACACAACCTTGTTCTTGGGATTCCATTCTATTCTCTCCTCTCCATCTTTCTTCCCATTTTCCACCTCATTGTTGATTTAATCATTAGTCCATTTTAGGTTGATGCATTTTTTTTCTTTGGTGAATTCTTGTGGGTAAGTTTTTAACTCTTACTTCCAAATGACATTCCTAAAGCCTATAGACTCTTTGGTTTGTGGGCTTTTTAGGGCATAAAGGGCATGAGTTTGCTTTGGGGAGGACCCACTAGCATTTCTTTTTAGTGCAATTGTTAACTTCTTTCCCTTAAACATTTCTTTCAATCAATCATTTATTGTTTCATCCCCATCCATGACATCCATTGATATTTTTCATCTTTCTTGTTCCTCATGTTTTTCCATCTTATAGCTACCAAGGGTTCGCTCTTAGTCGTGGGGGCCCTGGCACAAATTTTTCAATTTTTTCAATTTTACTAATTGCCTGACCCCTACACCTTGGGTAGTTTCTAGTGATAAATCTCCAAACTAATTTTTGCCATAACCACAACTCAGCCAATGTGCTTCATATCGAGGCAAGGTATCAACTGAATTATGGATTATCTATCCTTACTCATTTGTGACTATGTTGTATGTGCACATGGTGATCATACAAACAATGGACTAGGCTTGGAGGAAGCACTCAGGATGGATCGGAACTAGAGCATTTACGAAAGGAGCAAGTTTGATGGCATGGCTATGGATAAACAACGGAAGGTGTAATCTCAACATTGGTGGCAACACACTACATCTTCTTTCTCTCTCTCTTTTTCTCTTGAAGCTACCAAATAAAGGCTTGGATGTCATTTATGTATGAGTGTTCACCACAATGGTCATGAACGCTAATGTTGTAATATGCTTATTGGTCTGTTTACTAGGCACATTGAGTCTGTTATCTCATTCCACCATCAGTTGTCAATTAGTCAATAATCCCATACCTTCCCAATATTTTGTAAGAAACTCAAGGATGAGTTTTTATTCAGTCATGGGAGTATGATGAGAGTAGTTACTCTAGCGGTTACTCTAGCAGTTACTCTAATTATTAGAGTGATTACTCTAGTGGTTACTCTAGCAGTTATTCTAATTATTAGAGTGGTTACTCTAGCGGTTTCTTTAGTAGTTATTCTAATTATTAGAGTGGTTACTCTAGTGGTTACTTTAGTAGTTATTCTAATTATTAGAGCAATTACTCTAATTATTAGAGTAGTTGCTCCCAAGTCTATAAATATAGTGCCCAAGCGCACAATTGGGAAGAAGTCTTTTAGCAATCAAGTAACGAAACTCTTGTAGTCTATTTGAAAGTTAGATTATTTTCCAAGTGCCCACAGTAGGAGGTCTAAGTGTGGACAGATCTTTATTTAAGCATTTTTTACCTAAGCACATCTTATGTACGACAATAAAGACAAGCTCTTTGATTCATCCTTGCAGCACTTGAGATTTGTTTTCTTACACATTTCTTTTATTTTATTTTCTTATGCATTTATTTTATTTTATGCACTTTACATCTCTATTATTAGCACAACAATTCATTTTGATCAATTAAGCAAATCGTTAAATTACACAAGCACGACCACTTCAAGCATGCGTGTAATGCTTAGTAACCCAGTAACGATTAGCGTTTGGTAATCTCAGCAGTGTTGCACTAGCTTAGGATGTGTATGGAAAGTGGTAACAGATGCTGGTGTTAGGATTAGTTAGAACTTAGTTAATGAGTAATTAAGTTAAATTAGTCACTTAGTTACCTCTCTCCTTCCCTACTAGTGCAAGACATAAAAACATAAAAGCTATAAAAATCATATGCCTCAAGCTTACTTAAACATACAATCTTGACATACAGGTAAGCTTCGGAAAACAACGATCAACCAACCTATCCTTGTTCCACAAGGGTGCATAACCACTTAGTCCTTGGAATTCATCCGAATCGTGCATGAAACACTTGTATTCGTATGGTTGAGTGTAGGGGTACCTCATTGCTCATTAGTGGGGTTTGGTTCAAGCTAAGAAGGTAAGCTTCTTTTAGTTAAATCTTGGAACCTTCTTCTTGTTTTGGCTACAAATTACCTATTCTCTTCTATGAAAGTCATTAAACTTTGAGTTAAATGATCCAATTACTCATTAACAAGATTTCTAAATGGTTTATAATTATTTTGAGGGATTGGTAGTAATTTTTGATAAAATGATCTTGGTTAGAATGGTAAAGGAGGTTGATTTCTCATTTATTGAAAAGCTCTTAGAGATTATTAAATTTTTTCATTACAGTCGACCAAGGCTAGACAAGTTTTGATTTAATGTTGCTTATTTCTACATAAATTGTAGACTTTCTCCTTAGCAAAATAAGATTGTTTATTAATTAATCTTGTTAATTCATCAATATTTATATTTAATTACTCAATTTGATGGGTTACACCTTTCATGACATCAATTTTTGGTCAACATTTTCTGTGATATATGATGAGCAGTGAGTAGACCCTACACCCAATCATACAAATCACTAAGCGTTCACATGTGATCCAGTCAAATTCCATGGACTTATAGCCTTCTAAGAATACTAGTCTCTAGGAAGTGAAACTAACCATTGCAATCATTGTCTTTCCAATTACACTTGTGAAATGCAAGGGTATGGTTAAGTGCAACTGAGGTATATAATTTCTCTCATTTTTATGTTTTGTGTTTTAAGTCTTATAAGGGTAAAGAATAATGAATAAGATAAAATAATTAAATTGCTAATTTAATCTAACTAGCTACACCTAACTAATCCTAGAATAGGCATCCATTTCGACTTGTCATACACATCTTGAACACATTTAATGCTACTGGGTTATCAAATGTTAAGTGTTACTAGGATTACCAAGCACTAAGTCTATGCTCAAAGTGGTCATGCTTATGTGCTTAATTAATCACTATTTTATCTAGCTTAATTTATCCTAATTAATTATTTAATTACCTAATGCATTAAAGAAAATTTTATAAAACATTAAATGCATAAATAAATAATTAATCTATTTCAAAGTGTTGTAAGGTTTATCAAAAAGCTCATCTTTATTGTCGCACACACTACTATGCTTAAGCATAACAGTGCTCAAATAAAGATTTGTACACTCTTGACTCCTAATATCAGCACTTAGAAAAATATTCTAACTTTCAAATGATAAAATTGCAAGAGCTTCACTAAAACTATGATAAGATATTCCATAAACATGATGGGTGAACATGTATTTATAGGCAAAAATAGACACTACATCGACAAGGTCATGTCAATGCATCAAATCATGCATTGCCAAGGCCTAGTTGATGAGGCCTAGTTGATGGAGCCCAATTAACACATTCATCATACCCCCATGAATGAATGAAAACTCATCATTGAGTTCTTTACAAATTCAGAAAAATATGGAATTATTGACTAACGACAAACACTCAAAAAATACAAATAAACACTAAGTGCTTGAGTGTATAGATATACAATCATTACAAAATTTTCTGGTGTTTAGGACTACAAAATTGAACACTAGGATAAAATTCGACAAACACAATCCATTTTTATGGTGTAAAGATGATGAAGAAGATTAAACAGTCCCAGGAGGTGGAGGCTTGTGAGGTTCCGAATGACCTTCTTCTACTTTAGGCACATGTGGTGCTTGAGGCTTTTGTGGTTGTCCTACTATAGCTACAACTTGTGGTGGAAGATGGAAAGAATCCAACAATGCTTTCCATCTTCTTCTCCTTACTCCTAGGATCATGCATGGTCAATGTAGCTTCACCAATGTGGGCTAGAATGGGTACATTCTAAGGACAGGGCATTGTTAAAAACAACTTCTTGACATTAATGAACTAGGAAAGAAATTGTTTGTGTTCAATGTCAAACACCTTGATTGCATTCTGTAGTTCCTGGTAATCATTCATTCTTCTAGCTAGGTTCTCAGTAGTTGATCTTTTATCAATTAATCTTGCTATGAGAACTTTGAGTTTAGCATTTACAGTCTTAAGCTTTTGTTTAGTTTCCTTATGGTGCTTAAACTCTACCTCACACAACAAGTACGAGCTAGCCACCTACTTCTCTAACTCTAACTATTGCTATCTGGTAGTTAGCATTGCCAGGTTTGCATATCAGAGGTTGGTGAGTACCATGTATTCTATCATTTTCTTCAATATGCAACTCCTTCATCTAGATCTCCACTTTATTGTAGGCATCTATCCCATCAATGATAGGTTGTCATACCTCATTTCCTTGCTAGAGTTGTTGGAGGATCTCATTAACTTTTTCCTTAGCCATTTGGATGTGTTTTCCATTAACTTCTTTCTGTAAACCAACCTGATCTTTGTAGTGGTTGTTGACTCTCTCAAATTTAAGAGCCTCATTGTTCTAGATGGCAATCTCAATCCTAGATTTTTGGCATAAGGCACAAACTTCCTCCATAGAGAGATTTCTATTTTTTTCCTCCAATATTCAAAGCTTAATGTTTACCCTAGCTAGTTGCTCCTATTGTTGATGGATAAATTCTTGCATCTGCTATTTCTACACATCAACATTTTGAAGGCAATGATTCTCTACAATTAGCATCTCATTCTCTAAGCATGTCTAGACCAAGTCCTTCTGAATTGAATATGTCTTGGCCTTGGTCATGGATTAATCAAAGATGTTCATTACCATCCTTGCCTCAACCTATTCAAGTATATCTTGAAGTTATTGAAAGCTTCATCTCTTATCAGTGTAGGGTTGAAGAGCATAGGATTAGTTAGGAGGGCTCTTAATTTAGCAACCTCCACAGCCAAGCATTGGTTTTGCACTTGATCAGTTTCAAGTTGCCCTTCCAAAATGATGCATTTGCCCATTGCTTCAAGCAACTCTAACTATGTGATGTTATCCAAAAAATTTAAGATATTCAAAATTGGTTGCCTAGTTCCCACTAGTCAATCTAGTAACTCCTCGTGTTGAGCTACACTCAATCAACCGCTAAGAGTTCCTATGGACATCTACACATCTCTAAGCATAAAAAAATCTAGTATAGATGTCGTAGATACATTTAGTTCTTCGACAATCTGATCAGCAACCACTTCTATTATTGTCTCCTACCCTTAGTACTACATCACCAAGACAACTTCCCCCTCACCTTTCTTCAAGTATACTGAAAAGGTAGCGGCATTCTCAGAGATTTCTAAGAATTACTATTGTTGCGAGAGAGACATCATTACCTCTAAGGCACTAAGATTTGACCTTAAGGGAAAATGTGTTCTTTTGGTTGAGAATATTGGCCCACCTCCCTTCATCTGACTAATTGTTCAAGCCACTTTATTGAGGTGACTTATTATAGGATGGTACACATATGAATCCCCACCACTTATTCCTGTTTACTGCTCTCGCTCATGCAAGAGCTACTCTTAGATTTTGCAAAAGCATTCAATGGTAGTGTGGGCCTATGGCATTACTTTCTAAGTGGATGGTAGAGGTGGTTGTTGTTACTCCTCTTGTTTGGACATGGCAAGGGTCTTATCTTTCATCATTTTAGACTAGGAGGCAATGGAAGTATGCCTAATTGTGTCATTTGCATAGTAGACTATCCATACACTTTTACAGAGTTTTCTAATCAAACATGAAAAGGGTAGGGTTTTCCATCCACATTCATTTTCCTTGAAGCATTTTTATATCTCTAAATATATTAGCTATGAAAGATTTATAGGGAATTTCCCACTTAAAGTAACACATCCACAAGCAAAGAAAGTAGTCACCTTGCTAAGCCTCACCATCAGATTGAGGTGATAAGCTGCAATCATCAAGTATATGCACTTTGCTATTGTGAGTGCACAAAACTCCTTGTAGTTAACCCCATAACACTACTAGGTCCACTCCATTTTTGCCTCTAGGTCTTCTTGCATGCAGTTCTTTGCCAGATGGATCCCAAAATCAAGTAGACCAAGAGCCTGCGTAATAGCTTCTACCGAGTAGGACACTTGAATGTCCCTGATTCTCACAGTGGCTCTTGCCTTTCTACTATTCCAAAAGAGATATATCTCTTCCATGTGCCACTCTTTACTAGAAGTGATGATTGGCCACATGGAAGAGTTTTGCAACTACATCTTAACTTCTAGTGGAGCATGTTCTAAGAATGGCTCAAAGTTTAGTTTTTGCATAACTAAGCGTTGGGCATCATGAGGCTTGATTCTATCAAGGCAGGTTTGTGTCAATGTGACCTCAAGTTTTGGTATGGGCCTTGGTGCCTCTCCTCTTTGAGATTGTCCTAGTGCAACCTCTTCTTTGAGAATCTATCAAACAAATTCCACTTTGGACTCCTCTCGAAGAGGTCCCATTATGTGAGTTTCTACCTCCTGCTCCTAGGTTTGTTCTTGCTATTTCCTTCTAGCTTTGGATCATTTGTCCTTTTTTAGGATGATCCTCCTTCATATAGCCATTTTAGTCTTTGTGTCATTTGTGATCACAACATGACCAAGGGTTAGCATTTAATGTATAACTTGAAATAATTTGGATACCTTATCTCTTTGGGATTTTACACCCAGCTAAGTTGTAATCATGGTTGATTTCATCATCTAAATTATTATTTTATTTATATTTTAATATTAATTAATTTTAGGTTTACCAAAGTCACTGAAGGTGGTTGATTCTTAAGGTGGTTGATTATTAATATTGATCTTAATATTCATCAATATTAATCCACTCTAAGATCAATCCACCTCCTTGAGACACAAGAATGCTTCCACAAATCAAATACCATTTCTTTTAGAGAAGAAAAGAGAAGCAAGAAGTGAGAAAGGGCCTTAGTTAGAGGGGACCTTCACACATTGGTAACATTTCTTTCTAGTCCCATAACTAGTGCTTGTAGCCTATTTATTATGTCTAAGGTGATGTGCTTTGAATTCCCACCATCATTTTTTTCAGATGGAAACCACACCATGCAAAGACTTATTTAACTTCCTATTATTGGTCAACACAGAACATTAAGAGATTGATGAAAAATACACTTGCACTGAAGATGGTAGAAGATACATAGAGCTTTGAATCCCCTTGAAAGCACACCCTTTTCAAACCTTTGAATCCTTTCCAAGTATGGAAAATACCAAGATCACAAGTTCGTTAAGGTTTTATTAATGAAAAGGGACCTCATGTTTCCAAATTAGGAAAAATCATAGTTTGTGGATGGATGGATGATGTGGGCTCACTGCCTATTCCATGGAAAAGAAACTTTATCTTAGTCATCAATAATAAAAATTCAAAAATAGAAACTAGACATTAACAATAAAAAATGTCAAGTACAAATCACCATTAGCAAATAGCTATAGCATCATTGTGTCTTGTTGGCAATAAGGCACTTTATTAGTAAAAATCATGATAGAATCATACCAAAATAGAATAAAATATTCAAGAAATTGTAAAATATTCAAGAAAGATAAAATGTACAAATGATGTTATAAAATAAAAATTGAAAAGATTAATAAAGTAGAAAATAAAAAGGTGTAAGATAAAGAAGGCGTAAACCAAAAATTTGTAAAAATAAGTGTAAAACAAAAACATGTAAAATAAAAAGATGAAAAATTAAGCCACTATAATGGTTAGCATGGATGTCCATCTCCCCCATGACTAAGTTGTAAGGAGGAGATTTTAAAAATTAAGCATGGTTGTCCATCCATTAAGGCATTGTTTCCACTGCCTTGCTTAGGTTCATGGAAAGGTTTGACTTGTGTGTTGACCAACTACTTTTTGTTTGAACTCTGATGAGTGGCGAGGTACCCCTACACTCAACCATACGAATACGAGCGTGCACGTGCGATCCGGTCGAACTCTGCAGACTAAATGCCTTAACACCACAAGAAACACTTGGGGTTAATCGTTCGTTGTCTTCCCAGGCTTGCTTGTAAGTGTCACGGTGTATGGTTAAGCAAGTCTGAGGTATGTGATTTTTTTGGTATTTTTCGGTTTATCTTCTATGCTATCAGAGGAAAGGGTTGAGAAACTAAGCTAACTCTAACTAATGTCCTAAGTCTAAATTAACTAGCGTCAGCATCCGTTCCCACTTACCGGACACACCCTGAACTATGCAACTGTGGCTTACCAAACGCTAATCGTTACTGGGATCACCACACGTAATGCAAGTGCTCAAAGTGGTCGTACTGAGGCACCTATTTAGCTTAAGTGTGATAAGCAGCCGATTCCTTAGCTAGCCGTACACACCCGTGGGTGCTCGTAACTAAGTCGTACTTATCACACGTTCTAGCCTAGCAATGAGTAGCCGATTCCTTGACTAGCCGTACACATTGGACTACCACTGGGATTACCAAGCGCAGAATCCTAGAATACGCTACTAGGTTACCAAGCAGCCAATGCTCGTAATCAAGTAGTACTCATGTGTTGCGACAAGCAGCCGATTCCTTAACTAGCCGTACACGTCCGTAGATGCTCGTAATCAAGTTGTACTTGTGTGCACTAGGAAAGCAGTAAATAAAAAACAATAAATAAAGCCACGTGCTGCAAGGTTTATCCAATCAAGTTCGTCTTTATTGTTGTACGTAACTTGGGTTCAGGTTACAAGCTTCTCGAATAAAGAGCTGTTCACTCTAAGACTCCTACTGCGGGCATATGGGAAAAATTCTAACTCTGGAGTGATCAATCTACCAGAGCTTCGCTACTTCTAGCCAGGATTGGGAAATGAAGGGAGTGCCGCCTCTTATTTATAGATATGGCGGCGGACCGTGATATCGCATACGCGATATCGCAGGGAAAGACGCGATATCGCATATTGCATGAGATGCGATATCGCGGCGGCCGCGATATCGCGTACGTGATATCGCGGCACAGTGCATGTCGCGTCTCATCATACCCCCATGACTGAATGAAAACTTGTCCTTGAGTTCCTTACAATAATATCAGGTAGGTATGGGATTATTAGGGGAAATGGAACTAATGGGATGACATGTGAACGGTCTTTATTACAAGACTTGACAAAACTGGTGTTCATGACAACAAGGGTGAACACCTTATTACAATGACATCAGGCCACAGTTGGCAGCTGAGAGAAAAGAGGAGAGAGAATAGAAGAGAAGAAGA
>MNCI01003767.1:376201-490966 GCA_015680685.1 Gnetum montanum
CTTATCACACATTCTAGCCTAGCAATGAGTAGCCGATTCCTTGACCAGCCGTACACATTAGACTACCACTGGGATTACCAAACGCAGAATCCTAGAATACGCTACTGGGTTACCAAGTAGCCAATGCTCGTAATCAAGTCATACTCATGCGTTGCGACAAGCAGCCGATTCCTTGACTAGCCATACACGTCCGTAGACGCTCGTAATCAAGTCGTACTTGTGCACACTAGGAAAGCAGTAAATAAACAACAATAAATAAAGCCACGTGCTACAAGTTTTATCCAATCAAGTTCGTCTTTATTGCCGTACACAACTTCGGTTCAGGTTACAAGCTACTCGAATAAAGAGCCGTTCACTCTAGGACTCCTACTGCAGGCACATGGGAAAAATTCTAACTCTGGAGTGATCAATCTGCCAAAGCTTCGCTACTTCTAGCCAGGATTGGGAAATGAAGGGAGTGCTACCTCTTATTTATAGATATGGCGGCGGACCACAATATCGCGTATGCGATATCGCAGGGAAAGACGCGATATCGCGACGGCCGCAATATCGCGTACGCGATATCGCGTACGCGATATCGCAGCACAGTGCATGTCGCGTCTCATCAAGCTCTTAGGTTTGTAGATCAAGATGGCCCCAAAAGAAAAGGTTTCATAAATGATATAAGGTCCTTCCCATAACATTTGGAACTTAGTTCGTTGAGGTACATGTGTGAGGTTCCAATAGAGGACCTTGTCTCTAGGTTGAAATTTCACTTTCCTTATCATAAGGTCATGGTGTTATTTACTAAATTCTTTGTGCACTTCATTCAAAGATAGGGCTACTAATTTATTTCCATCTAGCACATTCAGGTTGACTAATCTTTTTTTTTTCTTATGCTAGGCTAAGGTCAAGGTCCAAGTCATAGGCTATTGAAAGTGTACGAAGCTCAAATTGGATAGGTAGAATTGGTAATTTTTTGTATACTAGCTCATAGAGAGAGTAGCCTAGAGGAAGTTTCCATGCTGAGTGGTATTCCTAGAGGGCATCATTTATTTTTGTACTCTAGTTTCTCCTATATTCTCTAATAGTTCTTTTTAGGATCTTCATGGTCTCCCTATTAGTAACTTCTACATGATCATTGACTTGGGGGTGGTAGGGTGTTCTTAGCTTATGTTTAACCCCCAAGTATTACATAAGCTTACGAAAGGTAGTACCTATAAAATGGGTTCCGTTATCAAAAATTAGTGCATGTGGCATCCCAAACCTATTTACAACATTTTTTTATACAAGTTGTGTAGTAGTAGATGATGTACAGTTAATGGAAAATGCTACTTCTACCCATTTTGTGTGATAATCAACAACGATGATTATGTACACCTTTCCATTTAACATGGGCATGATGGGACCTATGAAGTTGATGCCCACTATAGTGGGACCTTTCCATTTAACATGGGCATATCCTACTATAGTGGTTCCCACAAGGACCCTCATGAGCATTTTGGAAAACATGCAGTTGATCAGCATTAAGTACATACCAACAAACTAGGCCATCAGTGCACACCTTGTAAAGGTGTCCATTGATTTCCGTGAAGCATTTGGCCTGATGAAGAAACTGTTGTTTCTTCCTATAGTCTAGATCTTGTGGCATCTCTTAAGTGATAAGATAACTAAGAATGTCATCATACCATTTTGGTTCATTGGGCACTTGTTCATTTATTGCACCTATAAAGAGGAGCTTATCAAAAAATTGGTTAGAGAGCAGGCTCTCCTCCTCTTTGTTATCCCATTGTAACTAAGATAAGTGATTAGTGACCACATTCTTGGTCCCCTTTCAATCCACCATGTAAGATCAAACTTCTGTAGAATCACCAGCCACTATATGATATAAGGGCTTACCATTGGCTTGTTCATAAGGAAGTAAATGACATTGTGGTTAATATGCACAAACACATTGTATCCAAGCACATAGTACATGAACTTCTCTACAGCATACACCACCATCATTAGTTCTTTCTTCATTATGGTGTAATTTAGTTGTGCACCCACAATTCTTCGACTTGCACAGTGGATGTAATATGGATGTTTCTTATCATCCAACTACATAAGCATGGCTCTCAAGGCATAATTTGATGCATCTATCATTATATGAAATGGTATAGACCAGTCAAGTGTTTGTAGAATTGGAGTCTCTATGAGCTTCTACTTGAGGCTCTAGAATGCATTTTTGCATTTCTTGGTCAAGATGAATGAAGCATCTTTCTTTGTAATCTTGACCAATGGTTTTGCAATCTTAGAGAAATTATCTATAAAATGTTGGTACTAGCTAGTGTGTCCAAGGAATGACTAGACATCTTTAATGTTTTTTGGTTGACTAGTTATTTCTTAGATGACCCTTATATTTTTAGGGTCCACCTTAATCCCTGCTTGAGAAATTTTGTGCCCTAGTACAATGCCCTTCTGGACCATCATATGGCTCTTATACCAATTGAGTGAAAGATTTATCTTCACACACCTTTTAAACACTTGTTCAAGGTGGTCCAAGGCTTGCTCAAATGTGGCACCATATGTGGAGAAGTCATCCATGAAGACTTCCACCCCTCAAACAATTTGTTACTAAAAAATGCTTAAGACCAAGCCTTGGGATGTTGCGGGATCATTTCATAGACCAAAAGGCATCTTTCGATATACAAAAGTCCCCTAGGAACTCAAGAATGTTGTTTGGGATTAATCCTTTAGCACGATCTAAATTTGGTTATACCTACTATAACCATCTAGAAAGTTGTAATAGCAATGCCTAGACATATTGTCCAACACTTCACCACAAATGATAACAGAAAGTTAGAAGTTGATGCAGACCTACCACTTGCAAATTTTCTTTGGAATAATCACGAGTGGGCTAACCCACTCACTATATTCAATGGCATAGATAAACCCCACCTTGAGTTGTTCAATTTATTCTTTGATGATCTACTTCAATTTTAGGTTTATTCACTTTTGTAGTTGCCTCTTTTCCTTCATGGCTAGATCAATGTAGATACGATGCTAGCATATCCTAGGATCAATCCTTGTGAGTTCAGGATATAACCAAGAAAAGGTTGTTGGCCATTTGTTGACCAACTTCAACAACATCCATTTTTTTTAGGAGAAATATTGTCATTGATGATTACTAAATTGCTATTCTTCAAAAATGCATGCTCCATGTTAGTAGGTAGAGTTTTCAACTCTAAGGGCTCTTGTTTAAAATTTTTAGGAATTTCCAACTCTCTCAAATAGGTATCATCATTTGCATCGTTAGAGAGTTGGTGATGAACTTGCTCCAGTTCATCCATGCCTTCAACATAGGCACATGTCAGGCTCTTAGTAGGTTTCATGAAAAGTGTGCTACTTCCAAGATTAACTATCATCGACTAGGTGTCCTTCTATTTTTTGGCTACAGTGTATAGGAACCTTTGAATATCCACCTCATTTGCATACTATCTACATGCAAAAATGATTGCTCTTTTCAAGGACCAGAGTTTCTACACATAATTGCATCCTATATTGTTGTACACGATACATGGAACTTGATTCTTCTTGATCTTTACAAATGCATTTTCCTTAAAAATTTCTAAGGAAAGATCTCTGATCCCCATTTTTGCATCACCAATGCTCAACTAAGCCCTTTTCATAATGATTGGGAAGTCCCCCTTGCAATTGTCAACTTTGATTACCATACAATCGACAAGATACAACCATCCACAAACAATGGTTACAATGTCCTCCACTAGTCCCAAAGGAATAATGATGGACTAATTTTCCAATTCTAAACAAATTTTGTTCTTCTTAAGAGGAGGCAAGTTCCAGGTATTGTACATTTCGTGAGAAATCAGATTAACTCTAGAACTTGAGTCAATAATATTCTTCCATGGCTCATTCCTAGCAATTTGCAAATAGATGAGAGAAATTCTAGAATCATATCTTTTTCTAGAAAGGTTCCCAGCCTTGATCCAATCAAATATAGCATGAGTTAACATAACTTTTCATATCTTGGAAGGTTTTTGGTTCGAAGGACTCTTGAAAGAAATGGATGCAAAGGATGAAAGAGATACAAGATAGCCAACCACATAAGTAGGTGAGGGTTTAGTAGGGCTATTGATTTGTAAGAATGATCTTTTATGGAATCTTGGTTCTTAATCACTCAGTTGAGAAGCTAGTTGTAAGTTAATAGCCCTAGTGGCATTACATTGTTGTGGCTAGGCTAGAAGCTCATCCTACTTAGATTGAGTAGGTGGTAATTGGGTTGAGGGTGGAGGAGCATGTGCTGAAGGATGAGGAGGGTGGTAGGAATATGGCATTTTCCCTCTAGTAGATGGAGAATGAGTTTTGTAATACTGTGGAGGATAGTAGTGATGCTAAAAAGAAGCATGACTAGAAGAGTCATGTGAAGACACTAGTTGATGAACATAGTACCCATACAGATCTAGCTACCTATAAGGATACTACTAGTTCAATGGTGGCATCCCCCATGACTATTGGTATTGCCAATGTTGATACTATTCATACACGTTTGGTGAAGGTCCACTTGGATAATAAGCTTGTTGTTGTTGGTGGAACTACCTTGATTTTTCTTGAGGATAAGGTAACCTTCTGGGTGTCTGCCTTTGTGCTAGTCTAGGATTTAGTGCATACACCCTAGATTCCTATCAATGTGACAGAATAGGGCAACATCTCTTGGGATGTTCATATTAGCATATGTCACACCCACCATCGTCATCTAATTCTTACTTCACAACCTCTTCTACCACCGCAACCTTGCCCTTATCCCTTTGGTAGGCATGTTTAGCTTCTTTCCTTCTCTTGTGGTCACAATCACTACCTTGGTCTTTAGATTCTTCTACAATTTGTATAGCCATTTGAAATTTTTCATCCAAACCTTCCCACATTTTATCAACCTTAGCCAAAATTTTTCATCCAAAGCTTCCCACATTTGGTTTTTTTCTACACCACCTCATCAAGTGGTGCTTCCCCCTCACTATCATAGAATCTGACTTTTCTTTTTCTGATAGAAAGGCTTTAATTATACACCTTAGCACTTTTCCATTCTCTTAACTCACCTTCTTCTTTTGTAACCTACTGAATCATCCATTGAATTTGATGGACTCTTAGTTTTGACAGTCTCCCTTGGGCGTAGACCCCAATAGTTCTCCTCATTTCTGATCGAAGCCCATCTATGATATGGCAAAGCTACTCCCATTGGAAATAATCATGGACAAGACATCTAAACAAAAGGGAATAATAGCTACCCATTGGAGCATCCAAGGGTTCATTTGTTTCTTATTTCTATCCTTGGATTTACCTTCATAGGTTTGACACTCTAGAGTACATCTGATACTTATCATTAAATAGTTCTACCATTGTACTCCATCAACAGATTGATTCTGGTTCTAAAGACTGATACCAGCTTTCTACTTCCTTGATGAGTGTTTTGGGGAACATCTTGCACTTTTTCCAATCATTTTCAATATTTTGTAAGTCACAGGCATTGTGAAAGGATTATAAATGCATTTTAGGATCTAAGTTATATCGCCCTTTAAATCTAGGGATGTTGTTCATGTCTAGCCTATTTATTCTGCTATCTTTCACATGCTTGATAGAAATTTTGACAACCTCTATGATGTTGACCATATTTTGATTGGCTAGAAAAGGTTCATCATCATGATCTTGATGATACTTGTGATTTCCTCTTCCATCCCTTCATTCATGGAGGTCTTTACAATTATCATTGTTATCCCATCATTTGTGGTTCTGCTTAAATTTAGAGAAGGAAGCTGAACCAGATGAAGAGGGTGAAGAGAGAGGAGGACTGCCACCACCATGGTGTCTAGCACTTCCCCTTTATTTTTCATAGCCATGATACTTAAAGTGATCATCATTATGCTTGTTTGAGTTCCCACTTTGAGTCCCTTTCTTAGAGCTCCCATAACTATGGGACTCACTATTACAATAACCCATATTGTTGATCACTAATTTAAGATTTGGGTTTAGCTCTCCTTCACCAGAGTCAAAAGATGGAGAGTCTGCATGTTGAAAACCCTTGGAAAGAGGTTTTTCATTATTCTTTTGATCTAATAGGAATAAGGAGTTAGTGAAATAGTTTCCCTTCATAGCTTTGTGATTCTTTTCCTATTGTTGATCTTGTTTGCATTGTATTTCAATGGGATGGTAGTTCTAGAAGTCATGATCTTCCACAATGTACTCTCCATGAAGCTCCTCGAAGCCCAACCTTGTAAGAGTTTGGAGTAACATCTTGGGAACAAATTGATTAGGTGGCAATACAACATTCCCCTTCATGTCTCGCCACTGCATTTGTTCATCCTGATGGAGGACATAAGTAAAATTGGGTACAAACCCATCAGGATGAGTATACGCCACTTTGCATTTTTCTAGTACTATTGAATTAGATTCATCATGCTGACAAGAAGAATAAGACATTTTTGTTAGAAATAATTTCTTAGTGTGCTTGTAGTATAGTTTTGATTAATTATTTTGTACTTATTATATATTTTTTCAAGTGATTATGACCTTAGGATTTGGTCCAACAATCCTAAATAATATTTACTAAGTCTTAGATGGCACACATATCAAACTACAGGTCCCTACAAATGGTGCCAATCATGAGTGGTGAGCAGACCCTATCACCAACCATACAAATCACTAAGCGTTCACACACGATTCAGTCAAATTTCATGGACTTATAGCCTTCTAAGCACACTAGTCTCTAGGAAGTGAAACTAACCATTGTAATCATTATCTTTCCAATTAAACTTGTGAAATGTAAGGGTATGGTTATTTGGCACTAAGGCATATTATTTTTATCATTTTTATGTTTTATGTTTTAAGTCACCTAAGGGTAAAGAATAATGAATAAGATAAAATAATTAAATTACTAATTTAATCTAACTAGCTATACCTAACTAATGCTAACATAAGCATTCATTCCCACTTGTCGTACACATCCTAAACATGTTTAGTGCTACTAGGTTACCAAACGTTAAGTGTTATTGGGATTACCAAGCACCAAGCATATGCTTGAAGTGATCATACTTATGTGCTTAATTAATCACTATTTAATCTAGATTAATCTAGCTTAAATTATCCTTATTAAATATTTAATTACTTAAAGCATTAAAGGAAATTGCATAAACATTAAATGTATAAATAAATAATTAATCTATTTCAAAGTGCTATAATGTTTATCAAAAAGCTCATCTTTATTACTGCACACACTACTGTGCCAAAGTAACAGTGCTCAAATAAAGATCCATACACTCTTAACTCCTACTACAGACACTTAGAAAAATATTCCAACTTTCAAATGATAAAACTACAAGAGATCGACTACAACTATGACATGATATGTCATAAACACCATGGGTAAGCACCTATTTATAGGCAAAAACAAACACTACATTAACAGGAACACATCATGCATCAAATCATCTGTTGACAAGGCCTAGCTAACGAGGCCTAGTCAACGAGGCCCAATTGATGCAGCCAATTTACAATTCATCAATATACTAAAGAGTCAATGATTCTCTAAGCTTCTTCATGTGTTACATTTAAAATATTTTCCCCACAGGTAAAAGCTACCTTTTATCAATAGTATGGTAATAGTCCTTCTATAAACATTTGAATTAATTCATGGGAAGAAAATTTGTAGTTGGGATTTTTAAGGGATAAACCCTTAAATCTTTCAAAGGTACTTTCTTAATACTTATCTTCTTTTTGTGTGAATCTCATAAATTATTTTCTAAGGGTATATAGCCTACCATTAGAGAGGAAGCATTAAATACATGCTGCCTTAAATTCATCTTGTGAGCTTATTTGAGTTTGCAAGGTTTGGAGCAAAAAATCATGTTTGTCTTTAAAAGTAGATTTGAAAGCTATCATTTTTATCCAATCCTCCCCTTAAGGTACTAATATATCTATCATGGTTTCAAATTCTCTAACATAAGTTATAGGGTCTTCATCATTATTTCCTCTAAAAATGGACACTAGGTATGAATTCTTAACTTCTACATTTTTTCCTAAAGAAAAGCTAATTATCCTTGGGGAATTTTTGGTATTCATTGATTTAATAAACCCCTAAAGTTTATCCATGATAAACTTGTTTCAAAGGAATATTAGAGCCTATGCTTCCAAAAGAGAGAGGAGTTGAACTTTTTGAAATTGGAGACATATGATATGAAGGAGATCCAATTGTAAAGGAAGAAGTACCCAAGGTTGGAATCATAATGGGAATTGATATAGAAATAGACGTAGTTATTGTAGTAAGAGGGGTTTGAAGGTTTAATGTACTTACTGGTTGAGTAGTCCACCCATGGTAGACATTTTACTTAATATTTGGCTAATGTTAGGATTTTGGAGCTCTACAATTGTAACTAGATTCATTGTCTGCATTACAAAGTTCAAGATATCAAAAGGTCAATTAAATGCTACCAAAGATGGAAGTGGTGTTGCAGCTTCATCTTGGTTGAAAATTTCAATTGGACACTCTTCCTCATTATTAACTGGAATTCCTTATTTTATTAAAGTCTTAAAGGTTTTAGAAGCTGATGGAATATTGATAGAAGTTTGTTCCTTTAATTTGTTCACTTCAAGACTAGGCTATTTTTGTTCTATTTCTTCTTAAGGTTGCTCCAAATTAGTTCTAATACATTTATAGTAAATTTTAGTATTCATAGGAGGTTGAATTTAAGTTGGATTTTTACGTTACTTATTTGATGTCATTAACATTAATAGGAACAATCTTCTTTGGCACATTCATTAGAAATTAATTTTAGAAATTTTCAAAAAAAAAATTATTTCCCTAGTAATTAAAACTTTGATTGCAACATTTTTATATCTCTCTTCAGTTTTAAAAACTAAGGGAACTAATTCTTGAGACCTTTCTTGTACCTTTTTCACTCTTTTAATTTTTTTATTTTTCTCTTTCCATGTAAAATAATTAAAAGAAACCATTTCTAAAAACATTCAAGACAAAAATGTGAAAGAAATAATGTGTACCTTTTATTGAATATTTAACTCTAAATTTGAGAAGAAATCTAAAAGCATCCTGAATCCTTAATGAAGACTGACTTTTTTGGCCTTGCTAGCAATGATGCCAAATTAACAAGCTAGCCAAAATTTTAGGGCTAGATTACTTTTGTTGTAGGAATATCACCTTGGCTCTGACCCATGAAGGAATGGTTAAAAGCTAAAGAAATCATCCATAATAATCCAATCAAATCCCATACTTATGACTATCACTCATAAGAAAAATTATAAAATTTCACTCTAACCTATAATCTTAAGTTCAAGAGTGGAAATTAAATGATTAAATCAAATTTGAAATCATAGAGTACAAAGCATGAGTTGTGAGGATCATAAGAGAGATAGCATCCAATCTGTGATTCTGCCTTATTGTCTCATAGTGTACCAACATCAAAAATCTATCAATGGACTCCAAAGATCTATAGTTACCACAAGGTTCAACAAATCCTCATTGAACAATTCTAAGGAAAATTAAGAAAATGATTTCAAATTGATGTGGGTTGTCCTAGGTATTGAATCCCCCTTTCTTAGATGAGGTGATTCCCATTTGACACTAGAAGAGCTTACATCTTAAATTTGGGAAAAAAAATTACAAGATATTCATATCAATTTTTATCAAGGAAATAGATATGGATGGATACAATTATACAGACTTATTGATATGTATTGTAATAGCGGTGTCTCTTGATTGTCAACCCTCGTAGCATCTGCAGTATGGATCAATATCCTCATTCTATGGTAAATTTTGGATTTCCTTTGATCCAATGTTATTTATTTCTATCACAATTGTAGTGGAGACCAATAAAATTTGGGTTAATTGAAGATGATTCTAGCAATTTGGATCAATATGTCTACCCTTGGAATATGTGGATGTTCACTATGGCAATAGATATGTTATCAATACATATTGATTCCACTATATCTTGCAATAACATAGTCTTAACAAAGTTATTAGCACATATCATGTATCATCAAGAAATTCAATGTACTTTTATATGATAAAATCACAAAAAAAATTTTAAGATGTTTCCACAATAAAACTAAGGTAATTTGGGGCTTGTCAAATTTCACTCCTAAAGTCCATTGATACACTTTCTCATGGACCCATGGGAATTAGCAAAGGCATCTAATGTCCATGCATTCCATTACCTTCTTTGAGTTTTTGATATGTCAAATACACCTTCACAAATTTGGAAACTTCATATGTCATTTCAAGCCAAAAATAGTTCCTACCCACAAGCTTTAATATTTTATTTCTATCCATATGACCTACCATGCCACTATAATGCTTTTCAACAAAAATTTTCCTCTAAAATCAAGCTTGGAAATGCATACCTTCTCATTCTTGAATAATATTTTATCTTAAATATCATAGTGTGAAATATCGTTCTGAGATGTCATGTTAAACATCAAATAAACATTATATTAAACATCATGTGTAAGAAGACAATAAACCAAACATCAAATATGTGTAACATTCGGCATTATGCATAATGAAAGTAACATGGAAAATGCATAAGAAAAGAGGAAAGTATGTTTTATTGATGTAAAATAGGGTATCTAGATCATGCTATGATAGTATTCCTTAGGGTTCTTTTCCTTCAACATCTATCCCTTAGAGGTAATCTAGCACTGCCAAGCCTATAACTGGCCAGAAGGGATGGTCAATCCTCTTCTTGTCCCACTTCACCTGGCTCTCATTACTTACCTTCAATGAATCCACAACTCCATGTTGGCACAACCTCTATGTTCAATTATAAATTCCTTAGGTTAAACTCCCAAAGGTCACCTCAAGAGACATGTCCTTTTGGATCTTAGTTACACTTTCCTTTCAGGTTTTGTTACGATATTGATAACACTTGTTATGAAAAGGCTCTATCTTTGTTATGTAGTAGCACCATTTGGGAATGGGGGCATCATAATCTACCCCCCTTAGGTTTTGTTCATCCTCAAAGGAGTCCACATTCACTATGTTTTTCTAGCTTCAATTCTTCTTTTATGCTCTTATGCTTCAATAGTTTAATTTCTCCTTTTGGGCTTGAAGTTGTCTCTTTTTAATTCTGCAATATATATATATATATATAAGTATTAAATATTATTATATCAATACTTATCTAATTTTCTAAGATAATGACAAGAGTTGAATTAGGGATCTACCAATCACCAATCACTAGTCCTAACTAAGGTTACACAAATTGCAACTCATATCTAGTTATCTTAGTGAAGGTAGGGAAAATCCTTATTCCCAACTTGAATTACCATAGAAATTTTACTTATCAAATTAAGATATAAATTAAATAGTAAATAAAATTATGAAAATCATAAATAAAAGTAATATTGAAATACTTCCTAATCTTGATCAACTTTAGCAATTAATGAAAGTAGTTGTAGTTCTACCATAAGTGATATATGATCAAATGGTCTTGTTTGAGATGGAAGGGCTTGATCTTGATTCTTCTCAACTTATTCTTTATAAATTAACTCTAGTAACTTGGTAACCTGAAAGAATTAGACATCGTACCAAATATAAGCTAGGGTCTCAATGAAAAATGTTGTTGATCCATCTTCATTAATCATGCTAGAGTAATTGCTGAACTATAGTTCTTGGTGAGTACTATCCATTAACAACATTTGTTCTTGCATTTTGGGATTTGATTTATCTATTGAAGATTCATAGTAAGTAGAATATGTACTGGCCAATGGGATTGTATGTTGAATTGATGGGAACATCTTCTTCAAATCAAGTTCATCTTCCAAGGACTCCTTTACACATCCATGTTTAAAGAATTGATAAATACTACTTCCAAATTTCACATTAAAGTCTCTAAAAATGACAATTAGCATTGGATCAGTATATCTTAGGAATAGCTTATTCTTCAAACTTTCATCTATTTGCTTAATCAAGTATGCTTCTTGGCATAATCTAACATCTGAATATGTTAACTTGGCAATTAAATGTGTGTTGACCATGCATACATATCTTTCTAATAATTGGATTTTTAGAGTCAAGGCCAAAGCTATGCGACCTTTCCAAAATCTTGATCATTCTTTCTTTTCCATGGTTTGAAGTTTTGGGATTTCAAAAACCATATTTTCTAAACTCTATTCAAATATTTGTACTAATTCAAACTTGGCTTCTTTATAAAATATAGTGCAACCATCCATGTTGTGATTTATACAATAGGCTAATCTAATTACTCAAAAGAAGAACTTCTACAAAAACATTTTTGCTTATAAATACCTCTGTATCCCATCCTCTCCAAGTCTAGTTGGAATTGGTATAGGAATTCCCATGGCAAGACTTCTTGTAAGCATAAGACATCAACATCCAAATCTTGTAACTCTACTAAGATGTGTGGGTATTAATACTCATGCCAATCCAAGGTCCATGGTGAACATATCATATGTTGTTTTGCACTCACTAGGGATCTTGCAAGCATGTTGTATGTTGCAAGTTTCTTTCTTATTCTTGGATTCTCTCCTAGATTATTGCTCTTTATGGATATCATAAATCTTGTCAAAATGAGATTATGACTCTCCATCTTATTCTTCCATATGATTTTATTGTAGGAAGAATTAATATATATCTTCTTGACCATTCTGGTTCACTAACCAATTCTCCAACTAACCTTGTTAGTAACTATCTACATTAGCTAGAATCATTAGTGACCTTTCTATCCTCCTTAAGAACGCTAACTTTGATAGTGTAACTAATGACATGATAGGGGTTTAAGAAGTTAAGACTATCTAGCTACATAGGTTCAACATTTAATCATAATGTTGAAGAGCTTAAATTTTCTAGTCCCAATAATTAAATTATTAAGAATGATTAACTAGTCTAAGTTATAACTTTTTAAGGCACAATTTATGATATCATTGAATTATTGAGTACTAAAATGATGAATCTAACCTAACCATTGAGTTCAAAAGGGTGAAAAATGTTGGAAATGATTATTCGTATGTTAGAAAGGAACATTATATGCCTAATTTATGCTAAAATTAAACTTTTGAGAGTATTGAGGCACTATGTTGAGTAAGGGATGAAAACTAATTTTCAAAGTTCCATGGGATGGATTTGATTTTACCATTGTGTCTAGAAGGTTGAAATATGTAGGAAATGACTCTTCATTTACTAAAAAAGGCTTCCAAAATCAAAAGTTGTGGCTTCTAAGGTCCAAAATCTTTGGCACAAAAAAAAGAGACTTCCCAAGAGGTCATCCATCCCAACACTACTCCAGAACAAGCATGCTTAACTATAAAATTCTTATCTCACTTGTTACCAAAGTGTCAAATTTCCTTTTTAAAAATTCTTTTTCACATTACTAATTTTAAAGTAACATTTTTCTCTTTTAATTAGTAGAAAATTTTTTGAATTCTTTGTTAGTTGATGGAAATATTTGAATTCTCTAGTGGTTGAAGAAAAGTTTGAATTCTCTATCGATTAACAAAAAAACTTCATTAATTGAGAATAGGAGCAAGGATAGTAGTAGGGGTAGGGATAATAGTAGGAGTGACGATGGTGGTAGTGAATGTAGGGGCATGAGAGTAGTAACCAAGGCACACAAGGAGAGTGGTGGCAACAGTGGTCAATAGTTGTTGGAGTTGCTCATGTGTGTTGTTAGGGCCTAGGTAACCCATGTAGCTGATGTGTTGCCCTCACCAAGCTCTACATGGCCTAGGTGAGCCCTACACAATCCTCACTAGGGCCTAGGTGGGACCTTGCTAGGGCGTACATGGCCCAGGAATCTGTCTACATAGTTCAGCATGACATAGCAGTTGGCAAGGATTTCCCTATAGTGGAACTAGAGGATGTGATGATTTTCACTACTAGCAGTGTCCAAAGGATGTAGAAGGAGGTGATGATTTCTAGCATTGGTAGTGTTCATGGTGCACTAGAGGGAGCCATGATCCTCAGTGCTGGTGGTGTCCACTATGTGCTAGAGGAAATGATGATTCTTGGCCCCAACAATGTTCATGATACATCAAAGGGAGTGATGATTCTTGATGCTAACAATGTCTGTAATGCACCGAAGGAGGCATTGATTCCCAATGCCAATGGTGTCTCAAAAGTGCTAGAGGGGGTGACAATTCCTGGTACTAATGATGTCCACGGTGAGCTGGAGGAGATGAAAATTCCTAGCATCAACAATGTCCATGGAGCATCAAAGGGGACAAAGATCCCTCACAAAAGCAATCTCTATAGAGTGCTTAAGGAGAAAAAATTTCTAGCACTAACAGATAATGACACTAGGATTAGTGGTGGCATAGAAGGCCACTTGAGAGATGACGATGAAAGACAAAAGTGTAGTGCAGCAAACGATGGACAACGTAGTCAAAGTAGATGATGGCACGAGACAAGGGCACAACACTCAATGTATGGACTACAAGATATGGTAGGCAAGAATGAGTGACAATGAGCAACATCAAGTGACAATAAGAAACATTGAGCAATAATGAGCAATGCTGGACAGTGAGCAGCAAGCTACAACGTTGCCTTGTTGCTGTCCAACTTGCAGTTAGTTGACCACAACATTGTGCAGCTAGGCCTTTTGGCCTTATTGTGCAATGAGATAATATACCCCATACTACTAGTGGGCTAGCCACAACAATGCAACCATCTCGATGCTATGGCATGGGCCTTAGCCATTAGAGTTAGGACCACGATCCTAAAAAAAATTTATATATATATATATATATTGATATTTTCAAAAATCATTATGGAGTTGGGTTTGAATCCACAACCTTCCATGTGTGGTTTATTTTAAAATAATAATTTAATATTATTTTAATGCACACATAACAAAAAAAATTAAAACAATGATATCTCTCAAACTATAAGTTGGATCGAGATGAAATTTATGTCATTGGAATCATCTCAATGAGTACTATGCATTGGACATATTCTTAGGGTCCAAAAAATAAGTTGGAATTTTAGAAATTAAGAGAACCAAAAAGTAAGTTAGAATTTTAGAAATTAAGAGAACCAAAATAGCCTATCTTATTGAACTGACATTACTAGACTAACGTATGGGTAACTTTAGATCTTATAAGATAACTTGGTTTTAGTTATAGCTTATATATTAACCCTTAGATAAGAATGTAACAAATAAATCATATAATTTTACAAATGATATAGATCTATCCTCTATACCCTAGTAAGGTACTAAGGAGAAGATTATGACAATATCACTAGTTTCCCTATGGGTCTCATTGTAATAACTCTTATTGGTTAAGTAGGAATAAGATGATCTTATGGCTAAATTGAAACCCTTAAATTTGCTAATGCATAGGTCCTAGGTAATATAAGTATTGATAAGTTTATAGAGGTAAGGTATTTATGATATTGATTTTTAAAAAAGACCAAATCAACTCACATCATGGCTCTAACCTTTAGAGAAGAACTTAACAATGACATTAAACAATTAATATTTCCAACATTACTATAAGCTCAGTAAGAGTTACCTTAACCAGTGTTTTACCAATATTTTTTTTATTTGATGTACCTTGGTGAGGCATAGTCATATAGTTACCTTAACCAGTGTATAAATGCCTTAAGTCAAATCCTATAAGGTCACCTCAAGGGACACATCTATTATTACAAAAAATCCTTTTGGGTCTTAATTACCCTTCCCTTTTAGGATTTTTTATGATAATGATAACACTGGTTATGAAGAGGCTCCATCTTGGTTATGTGGTAGCACCATTTGGGAATGGGAACGTTATAGATAGTCCTTTCATTAATCTATCTTACTCAACTATGGTTTTTGAGGCTTCTGCAAACCTACCCAAAATTTGAATTATGATCATACAAATCAATAAAATCATTCATACCTTTCACATAATGCATGCTAAAACTCACCAAATGCACCCTATACAATACGTCATCCACTACATTAGTATTTCCATTTCTGTGCTTGGGCACAAAATCGAACTCATGTACTAATGCAATTCACTTCATGTATCTAGCACTCAACATCTTTTGAGAATTGAGAAATTACAATGGTTCATAGTCCATCATCAAGGTGAACTCCTTGGGTAATAAGTAATGCCTCCAATGCTTGATTACTTAAAGAATAGTGTACAACTTCTTCTCATATATGCTATGTTTCTACCTTGAATCATTTAGCTTTTAAAAAATGAAAACAATAGGCTTACCTTCTTCTGAAAGCACCCCACCAATGACAAGTCTACTTGCATCCACCTCCATCTAAAAAGGCTTCTAGAACTCTGGTATTATAAGTACCAGTTTAGTGGTTATTTTTACCTTCAATAATTCAAAGTTCCTTTAGGTTTCATCATTCCGCCTAAAAGCTTTATTCTTCTTTAGCAAAGCAAACATAGGCCAAGAAATATCACTAAAAGTTTTGATAAACCTCTAATAAAGCCTTGCTAAACCAAGAAATGATCTTACCTCCCTAGCATTTTTAGGATCTTGCCAATCTCTAATAGTCCTCACCTTGATAACTTTCATCTGAATTTGATTTTTAGAAATCAAATTTCCCAAATATGTATTTTTCCTCTTAAAGAAATGAATTTTCTTCACATTGATCAACAAATATGCCTTTTCTAATTAAGACACACTTTCTACAATTGATCAAAGTGCTCCTCCTCATTAGAGCTATATACCAAAATGTCATCAAAGAAGAAAATATAATACTTACCAATCAAGTCTTTGACTATATCATTCATTAACCTTATGAATTTTGTAGGTGCATTTTTAAGTCCAAATGACATCACTAACCACTTAAAAAATTCATTCAATGTTTTGAAAGTTATCTTCTATTCATCACCAGGCCTTATCTAAATTTGATGGTATCCACTCTTCAAATCAATTTTACTAAAAAATTTTGCATTAGTAAGGATATCGTTAATCCTTGGAATAGGAAATCTATACCTCACTGTAATCCTATCCATTTCCCTTGAATCAATGCATATTCTTCATTCATCACTATCCTTCATTAGCAAAAGCATTACTAGAACTACATAAGGTAAAATGAATTTCCTCATGAAGCCATTTGCAAGTAACTCCTTTACATATCTTTTTAATTCTACTCGTTGATTTGGTGTCATCTAATATGTTTTCTCATTTGGAATGGTTACACTAGGGATGAAATAAATTTAGTGTTGTACATTCCTCATTGTGGTAACCCATCTAATTTCTCCTTAAACACCTTAGAAAATTACTAAAGCAATCCTAGCACACTTGTTAAAATTTCTATCTAAATAACATCATGGTTAGAAGTAATAGTTGATATAACAACAAAATAAAAATCAACTTCCTCATTTCCTTATTGTATTTTCTCTCTCCAAGAAGAATTATGGAAGCATCAAGTGAGCTTTACTGCCTCACTTGTTCAGCTATCATAGGAATCAACTTATGAATTTCATCATGTCTAGCTACACTCCACACATTTATTGCTTCATTAAATTGGGCACCATTATAGAATCTTCCAAGGATTACACTAGCACAATCAATTAGTAGTAAATCATAATTCATAACATTTGATAACTTTCAATTTTAAATTTTAAGACAAATTACTCTCTCATCTCTTGAGAGAAATTTCTTAACAACCAATGTACCTTGTAGGGTCTAGGATAGGAATCTTTCACTAAAAAAAATCTAGCAACTATCCTAGATGAAATAACATTTTCTTATGCTCTTCCATAAATTAAAATAAAAATCCATTTCCTACTAAGAAAACATCTAGTCCCAACCTAAAATAATAATTTTCTTCTATGATGATCTCCTTTATGTAAATTTTCCATGAATTCACAAGAATTTAATTCTAAAAACTCTTCAATTTTGGAAGCATTAGGATTACCTTCTAAATACCTTTGTTTTATTTCTCCTTTTCTTTCATGTTTTACACATCTATGCCTTTGTTTGACTTGTAAAGTAGACATTTCCATTGCTTGTGTCTCCATTATTCACATTTGAAGTTTTGAATCTTGGATAAGTTCTTTTTTTGATCCTTCTTGCCTTTGTCCTTCTTATCACCATTTTTTATCCTCTTATTGTAACTATCATCCTTATCTTTAGAGTTTTACTTGAATCCATTCTCTAATTTAGATCCCTCATCCTTCCCTTTTGAAGCTTGGTTACTCCTATTTCCATATCCACTGATTTTATTTTTTGTCTCAAGTGCTAAATCATAACCCTTATCAAGAGTTTGTCACTTATAAAATGACAAATCCTATGAATACATCATTTAAAATCATCTAAGAAAAATTGAAGGTTATTCATACTACTCCTAGTTTATCTTAGCTTGATGGAATAGTTTATAAAATTCAATGTGAAACTCCTTGATATCATTATCACCCTTTCTTAAAAGTTTAAACTTCATGACCATCTTTTACCTCTACCAAGATTGTTCAAACTTTCTTCTCAATCTATTCTTCATCAAATTCCAATCTCTAATAAGTTATTCATTTTATCTCTTATATCTCTTGAATTCCTTCTTCCAAGAAGTAGAAGCCATACTTTCTAGTTTGTATTTAGCAATCAGTAGCCTTAATTAAGTTGGTACCTCTTCCAACTTAAAATGCATGTCAAGTACCTTCAGCCAATTTGCAAAATCATTAATGTCATCTACACCATTGAAAGTCTTTAGTTCCACATACAAGAGTCTAACAGCATTTCTAAATGCTCTAGAAAGCCTTGCTTCATCTTCATCATGAAGCTTACCATGAGAAGAAGAAGTTTCCAGTGTTCGAATTCTTGGGATTCTAACATAAGGATTTGAATTCCCTTCCACTAGAACCCTTGATTAATGGACTCCCACATTTTCATAGCTAGAATCTCCTTCCTCCTCATCAACTTTCCCTTTACTAGGTTGAGAAACTTCTTCATCTCCAAACTCATTTCTTATTAGGAGTCATCTGAAATTGATAAAAATCTATAATTAAATTCCAAGCAACAATCAACCTAATGCCTTGATACCAATAAAGCTAGAGTAGGATCACTTAATTTTCTTTAACCATAGCATATAAAATTAAGATATTATGAAGATAATTTAATTTTCTAGAAAATAAGAAAAACTAAATATTTTCAATTAATGAAAAGAAGATTACAAATCAATGGTTTTACAACACACTCACACACTCAAAAATATTATAGAGCATGAGGTTGTATAACCACATAACAATTGTTCTCAATGTAAGGCACAACTAAATGACATCTCTTCCACATATACAAGACTAATATCAAAACATGCAACACACATAATAGACACAAAGATCAAACACATACAATGGACAATAGAGATGAACATACACTCATGCAATCTTACACTTGTGCTCTCATACTACTCTCCATATCTAGAAATATGAAAACACACAACAATATTCATTAAATTTACGACAAGAGTCCTAAAAAATATTTTCTCATGATCAACTTATAGTTTCCCTATTATTTCCACCTTGCTCTCATCTTTTTTCTTATTTCCCAATTTGGAACTACCAACTATAAACTTTTCTTGACTATACCTGACTTCTACAGCCTTGGCAAAACATCTTACTATTATTTCTAGCTTTCAAAAAAGATGTCTCTATATCAGGTAAGATGTCTCTTATCAAAGGCAAACATCTCCCCATATATATCTCTACTACATTAAGAGACATCTTCTTTGCAAATGGGAAATCTCCTATGCATTAGTAGGTCTCATCCAAGATGTTTTTGTAACCTCCAATCCATCCTTATAGCTTCTCAAAAATTATAAATAATCACCTATAGGGATGAAACACAACTTGAAATGGGTGTTCCCACACCACTCATGAAATCTAACTATGTCAAATAGTTATCCATCTAGCTTGTAGTATTATATGGACCAGCCTGGTCATAGATGAACTTTCCCATCTCGTTGAAGTATGGATCATGAATGTCAACTACCTCGTATATGGTAAATGACTACTATAGCTCTTAACATTGATCAAAGATATGCCTAGCAAGAAACTCTAGATTGGAGACTAATTTGTAGTACCTTTTCTTAATATGATCAAAGTGCACATGTAGATGGATCACCATCTGAAGTAACTACATCATGATACTAGAGAAAAATTGGAGACCTACTACTACTCCAAGCTACTAAGGTTGTTGTTGAATCTTATAGTATGCATGTTATGCTACTTTTTCCCCATTACTAGAGATACAATAATCTAAGATCTTTTAGATCTTCTCAAATCAAGTCTAGGGCAACCACTGTATGTAAAAAGCATACCAAAAATAGGAAAACTAATCGTCCTTCTAAGTAATGATCTCCTTCATTGATAAGACTAGAGTAGGTATGTTGAGATGCTAATATAATGCTAAGATAACAAATGAAAAAGGAACATCATTATCATCCCTCGCAGTCATCTTCGTCCTAGAAAAGACAATGAATGAGTAATTAAGGATATATGAATCCTCAAGATCACGAAGAATCACCATGCTAAAAGACATGAGTAAAATGCAAACAACCAAGATATTAATCATCAACGTCCTTGTAGGTATTGGTTAATACTTTGTACCATCACTATTTCCTAAATGTTTTCATATCAACAAGAGATAGATAGTGGGTAAAAGATCTATTTATCACTAACATGATTCTCTTCATTGTGATGAAAATCACAAGGATAAGGATCCTTTCAAACTCGATTTTAGGTGTTTGCTACTTTCTAAAAAACACCAAGACTTATATATCAAAGCTACCAGTCTATGTAGTCCAAATTATATGTTACCTATGAAAACTAAACTTTCATCTAATTCTTAAGCATAATTCCACAAAATCTATTAGCAATCTTTCCTAGAAAGAAAATTCCACAATAAAATAGGAAATAAAGCAAGATTCAATGGATTTTGGAAAAAGATAAAATAGTGGAATTACCTAGAATCTTAAACATTGATATGAGCTACTATTGACAAGAGCAAACACTTTCTGACAATAAAAAAACCCTTTGGCTTAAATAAGAAATTTGAAATAGGCTATTTTCAACATGAAGAAGCATTTTGAAAACTAAAGCTATTTCAAATCAATCAAAAAATGCCAAAAATTACTAATCCTAGAGCTATTCAAGAAATTTAAACAATTTCATAAACAAGATGCCAAGTGCAATACAACCTTTACCACTAACTAAGAAACTATGATAATGTAGGAAAATTAGAATTAACTTACAAGATAGAAGTAAATTAGCTGAATTACATCTGAAGTTAGAATGACATTATACAAAAAATAGGTCCTAGCTCTTCCAAAATTCTCCCCTTAGTATGTAGATCCCTTTAAAAAAGTCTACTTTTGACTTTACATAGCAACCTCTGGTAATTATAATCATTATAAAAGTTAAAGCTCCATATTTCACATGTTCTACTCATATAATTAAAGGTTATTGAACAGTTTCCTAGTTTATCGATAGATTTTCCTTGTTCTTTGAATTTGGAGGCCTTCTACTACTACCTATTAAGCTAACCTCCCATGACAATAGAGAATTTTAAAAGCTTGATTCATGAATCTAGTGTTGTACTATCAAGCTTTTTTAATAATTCTTTGAATACTTAGTTCTCTTGCAATCAATTCAGTTACAAAATTTGCTATTTTTGTTGAAGTAGAGCCCATGCTTGGTTTGAATCTAAGCTTTTACCTTAGCAATGTTAGCCATAATTCTAGTAACTATTGTTAGTCAATTCAAGTGATCCAATTTGTACTAGTGTGTAATGAATTTTTGTTAGCACTTCAATTTCCACTCCTCTTTATTTCATTTATGTAAATATTTCTTGTTCTCCTAAGGATGGCTATGTGATTTAATGATAACATTATTCTTTCTACTTTGAGCTTCAATGGAAATTTTATGGTTTTGTGATGACTCCATCATACTCTTAGTTCTTTTTTGGTTTCTAGCTCTATTTGTTGCTTTTGTCTTGGCATGACCTTTCCACTAGCATTAGTTGTAGAGCCTTTTTCAAATCTTTTCATAGAAATATTTCATTTATTAGAGATTTGACATGAAATAATGATTATAGGGCTTCTTTGTAGAGATAAAATTTAGTTCTACGTGCTACATCTCATGCCTTGTTGAGCTAAATTAAAACCGAAATGTACATGTGCATGATATGTAATCCTTTATGGACCTAGGGTTAGATTTCATGTGGCTTGTAGAATTCTTTTGTACAGTCAATTTCTAGCTCTACAAACTAGTAGTATATTATTCTTTATAATTGCTGATGTGATAGAGCGCATAGTAGTAGAACAAAATTCTAGCTCTATGAGCTAACTTGATGCAATGATGATGTGGCAAAGCATGCTAAAATCTACGGATGTGGCAAATGAAACTATCTAGATGAGGTTTTATCATCTAGATAAAAATACACCTAGCTTTAATTTCTATTTGGGTTGTCATTGCACATGATACTTATCTAGATACAAAATTTCCATCTAGATTGAAATTTATCTTGAATCTAGATGTTGACATGGTAGAATGATAATGTGGCAAACTATAAGCTTTCCATTTCTCACAAACTTAAGAATCTTCATCGAGATGCTAACATGGCACATGATAACATGACATTGCTGATGTGGCAAATGAAGTGTGTTAGCTATAGATGAGAAAATGAGCTTTATCTAGATGTTGACATGGCATAGCTAACGTGGTAGGTGAAGCTTTTCACTTCTTATAATCTCACAAATATTCTTCTATATGATGATGTGGCAACATGCATGATGTTATACTGATATGACAAAGGCTAACGTGGTAAGGCTTGCTTGTAGAGTAGAAATTTGCTTCTACAAATTGGCTCTCTAAATGAGCTAACACAGTTAGGTAACTTTTTAGAGCTAACATGGATCATAGAACTATTTCATAGAGCTTCTTTTTAGTTCTATGATCTTTCTCTTTATAATCTCTGAGATGGTAGAATGTTGATGTGTCTCGTAGACCTTCATCATAGAATTAAATTTTGTCTCTACGAACCTCCTCTATGAGTTGACATGATAGAACCATCACATAGAGTCATTTTTTAGTTCTATGAGCTTCCTCTACATGTTGACATGACAAGACTTACTTTAGCTCCTTTTTAAAGCCAAATTTTAGCTCTACAAGTAACATTCTTCCTCTAGCACTGATGTGGTAGAATCTAAAAGAGCTTATCTTTTAAGGCTAAATTTTATCTCTAAAAACACCACTCATTTTTCAAAAGCTAACTTGGTAGATGAAATTATCTATATTAGAGTTTGTCATCCAAATGAAAATGCTCCTATCTTACATTTTTGCTTAATCCATAGGGAGATGTGGCAAAGCTTACTTGTAGAATGGAAATTTGGTTCTACAAATATCATCTACGAGCTGATGTGGCATATGTTCATGTGGTAGAATGCACTCATGGAATGGAAATTTGGTTCTATGAATAGGCTCTATGATCAAGCTAAACTAGTGGAAGATGATATGGAATTAGAGATTTTCCATAGAACCATTTTTAGTTCTATGAACATAAGCTAGCTCTAGAGGTTATGTAGAAAAGCTACTTTGTAGAGTCACTTTTACACCCCATGAAAGCTGATGTGGTAGAACTGCTATGTAGAGCCATATTTTGGTTCTATGAAAATGCAACTACATGAATGCTTATGTGGAATAGCTTGTTCCGATTTACTTTGTAGAGAAAAATTTTAGCTCTATGAGTGATGTCTTTGCTCTAGTACTAATGTGACAAGAATTGAATGATTCATTTATTGGAGGGCCATTTCATGGAGCTACTTTCTAACTCTACAAATCTTTGCCATGAAGCTAACATGGCAAAACTAAAAAGGAATTTTCTTGTAAAGACATTTTCAAACTTACAACCTTCCTTAGCAAAGTTGATTTGATAGGTTCATTTTCCATGCTCTTCATTGGACCAAATTTTTTCTATACCAGCTGATGTGTCCACATACTCTAATCAATTACTTTTGGCTTCAGCTCAAGCTTCTTTTTCCTCAAATGAGGATTTTTCTTAGCACTTAACTCTTCATTATAATGCTAGTCCTTTTCCAAGATAAAAATTTCTTTGAACTCTATGAATCAATTAGCCAACGCTCTCCAACGAATAGAAAGAATATTCACTAGAGCCAAATCAAGCTTATAAAATTTATATAGCTTAGTTATTCTGCATGATTGTTGAATTTAAATTGAAAAACTTAGCTTCACGAATAGCCCCTATTTAAGACTTTATTTTATGCCGTGAACCTTAGTTTAGCACGAGTAAACCAATCTTGATGTTCCATGAGCTTTGCTACACTGTGAAAACCTACAAATAATTTTTGTGCTTTAGCATGGTCATTTAAACCATGATCTTTTACTTTCATGCTTAAATTTTATGCTTCATTCATACTACAACTCCTACCAAACTTGGCTTATAGCTTTTTGAACCTAAAATCATAATTAGAACCTGGTCCTTCCATTCAATTAATTATAGGACCTAAATTCTTCTAAAATATAAGATCCCTTTCTTTTTGAAATATTAAGCTTAATCAAAAACTAAAAACTTTTAGCCCTACTCCATTTATGGCTAAAATGTGACAACATTTCTTGCCCAATATGTTTCCTTTACCAATTAATGCTAACCTCTTAGAATATGAAACTTTTTATTTATTTTGATTAAATGATGTACACCAATACTAAACTTCAAAAAGGAAGTCTTTTTTGGAAAAAATTACAATCAAGCTTAAGACTTGATGTATAAAATCCCCAAGTAGTCTAAATACTATGTAATCTAAATGCAATGAAGAAACAGTTAAGCCGTAGAAGAAAATTAGTCATTGTAACCTTCCTTGGGACCTTCTTTTTAGAAACTTTGTCATACTCAATTGCCATTAAAATTTGGATTGTCTTCTTCTTTTCTTGATTATGAGTGTTTTTACTTTCTTTATTTTTTGCCTTCTCCCTTACTATGGCCATTCTGGTACTTCCCTTGGCTGACTCTTTTTCAACATAGCTAGATAATCTCTAATTCTCCTTTAAAGGTAAGTTGGATCTTGGCTCTTCTCTTGACTTGGCATATCCATGGCATGTGAGACAAAGACTTGTTTTCATGAATCCAAATTATTTATATTTTCCTCATTGCTATTTGGTCTCATGATTCTTGAGCGCTAATAGAACTTGCCCCAAATTTGTTCATGAATTGAGTAATCATTCGTTAAGAAGAAAAATTCATCTCCTAGCCATGTCATGCAAGGACTACTATATGGAGACCCATAGTTTATAGCTTTATGGTAAGCCATCATAATATGTTCAGGGTAGCACCTAGATAAGTAAGTGACAAAAGGCCCTATACTCACCATCTTTCTAAAAACATTCTTAACCTAAGATTTTCTTTACTGGTGAATGATTAGTCATACCTCATTATATAGTCCAGGTTCTTGAAAATATCCAACTAAATCTATTTATTAACCACAAAGCAAATACTATTTACATATTTATAATCTCTATTTTTCATCAATTCAGCTAGGGATTGGGTGGTTGCCCAAAGTAGTGCTTGAGATGCATGGTATCAAATGGGAACTTTAGTTCATTTCCATCCATCATAGATGGCTTATATGTGTTATTTGATACTTTTTTCTAGATAATGAATGGGCCTATCCATTTTGTGGAAAATTTTTTATGATCAGTCTTTCTTCCTGTGTTCCAAAGTAATACTAGATCACCCACCCTAAATGCCCTCTTTAATGTCTCCCTATCAAACCATCTTTTGATCTATGATGCATCTATTAGCAAGTTGTCTCTAGATATTTCTATCTCAACTTTTGTTCTGATAAGCAAAGACATTAAAATTCAATCTTTTTCTATCCTTTTACTATACTTCTATATAAATTCTAATTTTGAAGTTAAGATCCTTTTGGTAATTCTTGCAGCTACTCCATAAACTAGATTATAGGGTGAGGTGCCTATAGATCTCTTAATCTGTATGCAATCTATCCATAATGTGGAGTGAAGATAGTTATGGTATTTTTTTGAACTTCCTTCCATTGATCTTTATATGTAGGAAATAAGCTTTTATGTGATGATTCAACTAATCCATTTTCTTAAGGATAATAATTTGATCAAGAGAACAGAAAGATAGATTTTTTAGAAGCCTAACTTATATATACCTAAGACTAAAACATAGGACAATTATCTGATACTAATACTTCTAAGATGCCAAAACAACTTCAAATATGATCTTTGAGGAATCTTATTACATCCAAAGATGATCATTTTTGTAGAGCTTTTACTTTTGCTTACTTGGTAAAATAGTTGGCAACTGTAAGTATAAATTTATGCCCAAACTTTAAAGGGGTAATCATGCAAATAAAATCTAAGCCCCATTGCTAAAATGGCCTCTCTACAATTACTAGTTTTAGTGGAGTGCCAGCTTCTTGATTTTTGACCCATGAATTTAATATTTGTAATACCATTGAATCTTTGAGCAAATATCTTGATACATGCTAGGCTAATAAAATCCATAATGTAATATATTCTGCATACTATATTTTGGTTGATCATAGAATAAATTTGTATGATCATGAAACTGGTCCGACATGAGCTCAGTCTAGTCATTCCTGACACATTCTAATAGAACTTCTTTGAAATCCTTTCTATATAAGATCCCATCTTTCACCAATAACTTGTTCATACTTTTAAGGAAATCTCTTCTTTGGCTCATAGTCAAATTATTTAGACCTTTTCTTGAAGCAAAAAACTCTAGGATTTTGTCATACCAATTTCCACTATGGGGATCTAACATACAAATTTCAGATTCTTTAGCCATTAGTTTGGCTAATCCTATTTCTTTCATTTTTTTGCATAATTCTAATGATAATTTTAATCTTTAAAGTTTAACAATCCAACTTTCTCTGTTCAACTCAATTTCATTTTGTGTTAAAAATTTCTTAATATCAAGCTCTATTATCATAACATGAATCAAAGAGCTTTCTAAATAATATTTGAAAGGTAAAAACACTTTGATAATAACATATATCTATTTTTCTAAATATGAATAGTTTAATTTAGAACCTTTTGAGGATCATAGAACTTAGAAGGAGGGATGAATAAGTTCCCCAAATAGAAAAATTAACAACCACAAAAACCACACTCAATTTTCATGTGGTTCCCCAACTTGGGTACATCCACACTCAGAGGGTAGAATCCTTGCATGCCTTTGGACTTTGTCTCTCAAAAATTTGGTTTGAACAACACCACACCCTATACAAGCTTTAAGCTCCTCTCTGAAGTGTTTCATCACTACAAAACCACTTAACTTTGCAAGGTCTCGACAAAATTAGAACATGATTTTAAAGATTCCACAACCTCTATAAATTGACCTCCACTATAGAGTGTTGTGACACAGCACAAACACTCAATTCCACAAGATCTTGATAAGCTCAATGATGATGCCTTCTCACAAGAAGCACATCAACCCTAGTAGAACAACAAGATAGAAACAAAATCATAAGGAAAGAATGTAACTTAAATTACATGTCCTTGTACTTTGAAGCATAATTCAAAATTTTACCATTCAAGCAAATGATTTTGTTAAATGAAGTACACAAGTACAATATACGATGATTGCTTTGATAGTGATAATTCATGCACAACACTTTCAACCATACCCAAGAAAATGAAGTCTTCTTATAGCCTCTGAATGTCTAAAATCACCTCAAAATTTGTGCAATGGCTAATGTAGATGTCTCCTTCAAGATTGGGATGTCTCTTTGAAAAAGACTTTAATTCTAGGAAGACATCTCTACTAGATTTGAGATGTATCTATGGAAACATCTTCTCTTGAAAGAAGATGTCTCTTATATCCTCACTTTGACCAGGAAATCTTCTGCTTCTTGGAGACATCATCTCAACAATTGAACTTTAATTCCTTAGGCTTCCTCTTGATCACTAGAGCATCTTCACTTGGCTTATAGTTCTCATACTCGACCATGGTCCTTTGAGTCCTTGTAGTACTCACTTTATCATCTTCGTATTTGTCCATGCTCCCTTGAGTCCTTGTAGTATTCACTTTATCATCTCTGTATTTGTCCATGCTCCCATGAGTCTCCATATTGACATCTCTTTGTAGATGTCATTTCTTGAGCTCTCATTCATTCCCTAAAAATTCATCACACTCCAAAACATTCTATGTTCTCCATTTTCCTTAAGGTTTTGACATAACAAAAGGTCAAAAATCTTCCCACTTTTGGTAATGTCCAAAACTTAAGAAAATGGGTTATTAGTGTCAATAATTCATCAAGTCATAAATTTTCAATAAGTAATTTTGGGTTAAAATTACATTCTTTATGTTAGTTGACATCCACACATCACTATCATAAATTACATAGCAAAAATGATGTCCATAATAGCAATGAATCAATAAATATTTGATGGTTAGTATAATATCAACCATATCATATAATAACTTTCTCCCCCTTTTTAAACATCATCAAAAAGGAGTATAGTAGAGCAATGAGATAGATCAACAGATAGCTCAACAAAAAATTAATGTTTAGACTTTTATAATGAACAAATAAGAACTTGAGTAGTCTAGGAATATATAGATGAACATCTTACCAAGGAAAAACAATCAATACAAAAAGTACATATTGCTTAGCATTGATTGCATAGGGCTAATGATGAAAAACCAATAAAGAACTATTCCTTATCTGTACACAAAGTTAAAAATTAATGATCCAAAACTAATCCAAATATGAATAAGCCAAGCCTTACAATTAACATTTAGGAGAAATGTAGACCAATAGGCTAAAGTCCAAAGTTTGAGTGTTTTAGAATCATGTAACCTAACTTTTCAACCAAATATCCCATTAGTGATAAATAACCCAATATCTCATGATTCTATATTCATGAAATATTATAATCCTTTTGAAACTTTAATATCAAAATTAGGCATAGCAATTCCATGACAAGAAAGTGAATACAAATTATCTATCTTTCAAGGATTAGATCAAATGCTCACAATAAAGGACAAGGCAACAAATTCTTAACAAGATGTCTATACAACAATTTGTATACATCCATGTCAAATTTAAATGCATCATAAGGTAGAATTTAACTCATAATTTTTCCTTGGATACTTTATCTTAAATGAATTCTTACTCTATTTCAACTATGACTATGAAGTTTTGCTAGTTGAGTATTGTTTGGTAAGACTCCCCCTACACTAGTGGCCTATAGGATGATAATTAGTGATGAGGTATAAGCTCCCCCTACATATGAGTAGATATCCTTTTCATTTCAAAGCTTCCTTTAGGCCCTTTTGGATCAACTTGTTTTTTTCAAAAATATAATCATCATGCTTCTTTTATTATCAAATAACTACTCCTGCAATGCAATATTAAGATCAAGTGTGGAGGTCTCTTATTAATAATAGTTCATGATAATTCCTTTTGAAAAGATTCATGAATTTCATCAAAGGCATTAATGTAAAGGCTTAAAAAATTCCAAAAGAAATGAACTTTATAATTTCAAAGGGAAGCACAAAGTGCACAAAAACATATAATTGATTTTCAAGACAAGGCTACAGGTTCATGACTTACATGCAAGGTTTTTAGCCTCTAGAAATCAATATATTCTAATTAATAATTCAAAAATTTACAATTTCCACAAACTTCCATTCAACCATAGAACTAATTACATCATATTCATACAATCACAAAAGATCAAATATTCACAAATATTCCAACTATGAGCTTACATTCCATAGCCTTAAAATGTAAGTGCTCATCAAATTAATCTTCCTTGATCATCCCAAAATTAAAAATTGTCATAATATCTAGCAAGCAAGGAAATAGAATCTTATCATAACTTACCTTACTTGAAATTGAAAGGAAGAAGACTAATGAAGTTTGAGATGAGGTCCTCTATCATGAAGTACCTCCTTACCTTTTGGTTATTTTTCATCAATCATTTTGTTTGAAATCCAAGCTTGTTTATGTTCTTCATGATGGAAATACTTTTTATCACCTTCTTTATCATCCATCTTTTCCAAGACTTTTCCAATTTCCCATTCATCTTTATTTTTAGTAGCTACTTCCTACAAAACATCCTTGCTTGGAACTTTTTGGAAAGACCAAGCATTAATCTTATTTTAATCAGAATAATCAAGGTTTTATTTACTTCCAAAATTTTTATAGACAAATAAAGTGTTCTTCTCATGAATGGGATTTTCAAACCTAATTATGCTTGAGCTTTAGCTTGTATTCTCCTGTGAGACTTTTTCTAAATCTTCATTCCTAGGGTATTTTTCTTTTTGAAAATCTCTGCAATCCTTATTTAAATGGGTTAGTCATTGAATATTAACCCTTATGTCTAATATTTCTCCTTTTAATTTGATGTTAATTGCATTAATCTTTTTATTCATAAATTTCCTTATCTTCCTCAGTAAATAATGTAGAACAAGAATTTCTTCTCATAATTCACTATACCTTCATCATACTTAACTCTTGATTATTCAATAGTGCATAGTTAATTTTCATCTATAAGTGCCATACATATGAGCTGAGAAGTTTTTATAAAGGTATCTACTTCTTCTTCACTTTACTCACCAACATCCCAAATGGTGTAGAAGTTGGTCTTTTTAGTCTTCATATTGGTCCTTTGTTTATATTGTAACCTGCCATCGCTTGGACATTTGGAGACCACATGCCCTCTTCCTCCACATACCCAATATTCTATTGAAGAAGCATCAAATTTTGAATTTGAAAAATTCTTACCTTTAACCTTACCTTTGAAGTTTGACTAATTAGGGCCTGATTAATTGAAGCTCTTACCTTTTCTTGCAAGTAGTTGTTGGATTCTCCTTGAAAGCTTCACTACTCACATTCTCATCAATAGGTTCCTTTTCATTTGAGGCTAATTTTAGGGCAATTGGTTTTTCTTGAATATCCCCTTCACTTATGAAGTTCATTTCATAATCTATGAGAGCACTTTGAAGCTCTTCAAATTTTAGAAATAAAAAATCTCTAATTTCCCCCATGACTATGACCTTCAATCTAAATTATGGTTAGAGAGTTCTAATCATTTTTATAATGACATCACTCTTAGAAAAATCTTTACCAATTCCTCTAATGACTAAAATTTTATATTGCTTAGCTATTGAAGTTGCCTCTTAAGTAGCCTCTAATGTTTCCAAAATTTCTTTGCCAATTTTACATCCAAATACTCCATTAAATTTAGATTTATTCAATGCATAATGTAAATAATTTTTTCCTTTGAATCAAACATGAACTTATCTTTTTCCTCTTACATTCATTTGCTCTAGGGCTTAATGGCTTTTTTTATACTATTGATGAGTGGTGTGTAGCCTTCAAGGATGGACTTCCATACTTCAAACTCCATAGACTTGAAGAAGCTTTGCATCCTCACCTTCCAATAGGAAAAGTTGAACCCACCAAATATTGGTGGCTTTGTGTAAGATGTCTCCTCCATAGTTCACTCTTTGAATTTATGTTAAATGAAAGAGTACCAAGCTCTAATACTACTTGAGGATCATTAAACTTAAAAGGGGGGACTTCAATTCAAGTATCTTTCTTACTTGAATATCCATCTTGAGAATGCACATTAAGGATTTGGTAATCTTAGAAAATCCTAGTAAAAATTTCTTGATAAAATGTATTTTCCCAAAGAAAGATCTAAGAGACTTTTTGTTGGTCATATGCTCAATGTTTTGAATAGCTTGCATCCTTTCATTATCTATCATTATATCCTTTTGACAAATTATAGGTCCTAACAAGCTTCTAAACTTTACCCAAAAAATGCTTTCCTTAGGATTCAAGGAAATTTCATACTCATGACATTTATTAAAAATTTATTGAAGGTTACTGATGTGATCATATTTTCTCTTTGAATAAATAGTAATATCCTCTAGATAAATCATGATAAACTTTCCAATTAGAGCCTTAAAAGCTATATCCATAGCTCTTTAGAAAGTGGTTCCAGCATTTCACAATCCAAAAGGCATCCTCTTGTAAGCAAAACATCCCCACTTAGTGATGAAGGTTGTCTTATATCCATCATTCATGTCAATCATGATCCAATTATATCCTTAAAAACCATCCAAAAAAGAGTATACTTGACAACTTGATACTTTAATTAGCATTTCATCTATTCTAGGTAGTAGATATCTATCCTTTTCTAAAGCCTAATTTAAATTTATGTAAACATAGAGCTGAATAACACTATTTTTTTTCCTCATAAGTACCAAATTATCTAGATAGATAAATTCTCCTTTAACTATAATACTTTTGACCTCTTTTTCTATAGATTTTATGATTCCAATGCATAGGGCTTTAGATCAGCTTTATTGTTGGTATAGGGGAAGGATAAATATGTAGATTTGAAACTTTTCTGAGAATTTTCTTTTAACAATACTATTCTAGCTCTAGCCCCTTATGAATTACATGATCCATAGAAATACAATTCCCATTTTTCCTTGCTTCAAATTTTTCTTTTCCTTAGGATCTTAACTTCCATGAGCGAACATGGTTCTATTTTAATATCTTTGGTCTTGATAACTTTGTTCTTTCCATCTGAAGTAATGTTCTTGAATATTAAGGTCTTTCTATATATGTATATTTAATTAGGCTCTCCTTCTCATCATAGCCACATGTGAGAATAATCTATGGATATATATCTAGAGAAATTTTTTCTCCAACTTCAACCTAACATGAGACTATATGAATATAGGATATCAACTACTTGAATGGTTATTCTACAATTAATACAAGGTTCTAAAGCAATTTCAAGTAATAACTTTGGTAATTATCCTATTATTTTCACTCTAATGTCATCTACTTGAACAATTTTCTTGTTGGACTATTATGGTAATAATCCTAGCTGCTTACAAATCGATAATGGCATAATAGTTGAAGTAGCTTCTAAATAAACTAAACAATTATGAAGATATTTATCATTCAACTTCATTGTAAGAAGAAATGGGGGAGCTTCTTTATCTAGAGTATAGGGATATTTAGATTTTTCCATTTTATCTTCATTACTATGACATCCCATTTCTAGATGTTGTAAAAACATGTTCATTCATCACTTAATTCTTCTCATTCAGCACATTCGTAAGCATTATAATGAAAACATCATAACATACTTAATAAATGAATCAACTAGTAATTAAATAATTAGCACTTAGAATAGGAAAGAAAAATAGAAAAATTTTATTAACAACAAAGAGTATTGTAACACCCTCTAGGTTATCTTCCCATGCCACTTAAGCCTTAGAGGTAATCCAACACTACCACTACAATTAGGCTATCTAACTAAAGGGGTTGTCAGTCCCTTCTTGTCCCACTTTATCCATTTCCTATTACTTGCCTTTCTAGGCTCTACAACTCCATTCTAGCATGACCTCTAAACCCAACCTTAAATAGCGTAGGTCAAACCCATTTCCAAGGGATACATGAAAAATCGTAACTCCTCATAATAAGGTACCCCTTCATTTCAAGGTTAATTACATTGTTACAATTTTTTCTCACCCTTAACAAGGAACAAGACATTACAATATACCCCCCTTAAACATACAACTCATCCTTAAGCACTTCCTCTATATCCAACTGCTCAATTACTGCTTCTTCATTATGCTCCTCAACTTTAACTTCTTTATTATCCCCATTACCATTTATACAAACAAAAGAGTAGAATTTATAAAATATAATGTATTACATCAATAATAAATACAAATCATCATTCAATATCATGATGATCAAAAAGTTGGAGGTAAGTATTAAGAATAAAATTCTTGTTTTCCCAAATCTGCTGATTACAATTTGACCATTGAACAAGTACTTCACTGATAGTTTTATTTTGTAGCTTCTTGGTTTGATGGTTCTAAATTGCAATGGGTTTAACTTCAAAGATGGCTTTGGATTGTAGTGGCAATGTATTCCACTCTAGTACATATGTCACATCATTTGCATGAAATTTCTTTAGCAAACTTACATGGAAAACTAGGTGAATGAAAGGTTGCTAGAAGATTTAACTGATATGCTACTTTTCTAATTCTTTCAAAAATTTCCAAGAGTCCACAATATTTAGCTACCAATTTAGTATGTTTTCCAAGTTTTACAAAACTCCTAGTAGGTTTTACTCTCAATAATAGTTGATCTCCCACTTGGAATTCTTTCTTAAGCCAATGCTGATCTACATATCTCTTATATTTATCTTGGCTAGCTTGTAAATTTTTTTAAATCTTGTAATAATTTTTTCCATTATTCTTATTTCATTTTCCTTCCATTCCGTTCTTAACGTTGGGCCTACCTAGGTTAGTGGCATTCAATAGTTACGTCCATATACTACTTGGAATGGTGTTCAATGTATGGAACCTTGATAATTATAGTTATAGGCAAATTCTACCAGGTGCAAATAATTCTCTCATGTTTTTAGTCTACTCCCAGCATAGCTTTGTAGAATATCCTATTCACATGTTTAGTTTTCCCATTAGTCTCTAGGTGGTAAGCTATGCTAAATTTCAACTAGGTTCCAAGCTCCTTGAAGAAAGTTTGCCAAAATTCAAATATGAACTTGGGATCTAGGTCTAAGGTAATAGATTTCAAACATCCATGCAATTGAAATACTTCAGGTATGAATTTTTGGACTAATTTTTTGGCTTTATTTGTGGATTTCAAAGCCATAAAATGTGTCATCTTTGATAAACGATCAACCACTACCGAAATTGAGTCATTTCCCTTTTTGGTTATTGAAAATCCTATAACGAAATCCATGGTAATGTCTTTCCATTTCTAGGTTGGGACTTCCAGAGGTTATAATAATCCACTAGATTTCTTTTGTTCAACTTTTATTCTTTGGCATGTTGAACAATTTTTAATGTACAAGGATACATCATTATTTATTTTAGGCTAGAAGTAAGATTTTTGTAACATCATATAAGTCTTAATATAACCTAGGTGTCCTGCATATGGTACTTCATGTGCTTCACATAACAACTTTAGTCTCCAATTTCCTTCTAGTATGCACACTCTTTGACCTTTCATCAATAATCTGTTAGAGGCAAGTTGATATCAAGGCTTAGAGGAAATATTGGTTAAAATATTCTTGAAGTAAGGAGCATCAAGTTTCACATTCAACTAACATCATTAGCTACCACATTTTGCTTACCGAGAATATATTTGATTTCAAAATCATATTCAGCCAATAATTCTATCCATCATTGTTGACAAGTATTCAAAATATGTTGTCTTTGTAATATTCTAAACGTTAATGATATGTTATTAGTACAAACCTTTTTCCATTAATATAATGTCTCCAAACTTTTAAAGCATGAACAATTGCTAGTAATTCAAGATCATGGGTTGAGTAATTTACCTCAGCTCCTCATAATTTATGAGTAATTCATATAATCCATTCCTTGTTCTAAAAGAAATTTTCTCAATATCTTTCTCCTTAATCCTTATTTGGTGATAACCTGATTTTAGATCAACCTTTGAAAAATAACATGCACCTATAAGTTGATCAAACAAATCATCAATTCTAGGTAAAGGATAAGTATTTTTAATTGTCACTTTATTCAATGCCCTATAATCAATGCATAATCTTAATGTACCATATTTATTTTTAATGAATAAGTCTAGTACATCCCAAGGTGATACACTAGGTCAAATTTTCCCTTCTTCCAATAGTTGATCTAATTGTACTTTCAATTCTCTCAAAAGTAAAAAATCTACAAGGGGCTTTTGAAATAGGTTGTGTATTGGGAAAAATATCAATAGCATGCTCAACAATTCTTTTTGGAGGAAATTCTCTAGTTTCACCAAATATTGAATCTTTATATTCCCCAAGTTCATTTGGAATCTCAATAACTAAAGATTTCTAAGACTAGGTTAGTTTAACAAACAACATCATAGCACCCTTTTTGACTAATCTTTTGGCTTACTTAATGGTTATCATGTGAATTTGCTTTATTGTTCCTACCACACACCCACGCCGCACGCCACCCCCCCACCCCCCTTCTTAGAACTCTGACTTTATTAATGATTGGAACTTTTAAAATACAACTTCCAAAGTGAGAAGTAATATCAATTTTTTGCAAGAAAGACATTCCTAAAATTTCATCAACATCACCTAGTTTAAATTCAAAGATATCATCAATTAAAGGCATGTCTTGCAATGTAAAGCTAATTTCTTCATACCTAATATGCTTTCTCATGGTCATTCCATCTACAAGTTCTATCTTAATAATTTTCTTGGATGGTAAACTTAATTTCAATAAATTATCATTAGCACCACTATCAATTAAAAATTCAATTTATCTACCTTTAATTAAACCTTTAAAAATTAGTAAAGAAAATTAAAATTTATGTAAACATGATATAGTTTATGCAAATATATTCTTCATGACTATGGTGGTGGTCAGGATTTTTCCTTTGTTCATGTTTGGGTAGGTTTTTTGATTCTTGATTTGCTTAGTCCTTTGTACCCTTACTCACAATTTTGGACAATCTCATTTGAAATGATCTTCTCTACAAACAAGACATCTTGATCCTGATCGAGCTCTCTTTTTTGGTGTTTCTTCTACTATTACTTGTCAAAGGATAGCTTGTTGAAGGATAGTTCATAGCTAATTTGATTCTTCATAATCCTTAGAAATTCTATATGCTTCATCAACTGTTTGAGGATTATGTGCTCGTGTTTGGGGACATAGTTGTGCATGTAATCCATCAATGAACTTTGAAGCTAATTCTCCCTCATCCTTGTGGCTTACATATCAAGAAAGATCACAGAATTGCTTATAGTAATCTTCTATGAATTGCCTTACCAATATTAAGGAAGAAAATCTCATTTTGCACTCCTTGAGGAAAAAATCAAGTACAAATGTTTGTTTAAAATCTTGATAAAAATTGAACCAATTTGTAATCAAACCTTGAGATCTCAGTCTATTCCACCATATTACCGCAAGTCCTCTTAAATACAAGGAGATAACTTCTAAACATTCTTGGCTTGACAAATTCAACATATCAAAGTAGTTTTTCATTGTATCAATCTAATCCTTTGCCTTGCCACTAGATCCAAGGGCTCCATCATAATGGTCTATTTTTACTTTCTTGGCATGAACTTAGGTCAGCAATTCTTTGGGTGCATTATGTCAATTCCTATATCCCTCACCTTTAGTTTCTACTCTATGACCTAAAGAAGGAATATCAATATCCTGGATTCCAATAGGTGGGGGTTAGTTTTAGTGTGAATCCCTAGGGGGAGTTAATCTTAATTTTAATATTAATCTCTCAGTGGAACGTGGCTAGGATTTGAAGGCTGAGTAAGATGGTCAATTAATTGCTTGATGGAGTCTACAAAGGAATCCATCTTTCCTTGTACATTTGACCATTTATCCCTTAAAATCTAGGATAATTTTCTAATTTCTTTTGACATAGTTTGCATCATTGTCCTGAACCCTTGATTAGACTGATGTAGCTCTTATTGAACACCCTTGATCTCATTAATTTGATCCTTAATGACATTTATCTAGTCATTAACTCGAGTCTCCATCCCTCTCCAATGTATTCTACAATTTCTGAACATCAGTAATTTATAGAAATTAGGTAGTTAATCAATTCTAGAAGAGGTTGAAACTATCATGAATTTCTACATACCCATAGAATGCTAATTATTTCAAAACCTTAATTAATGGATTAAAAGGTAATCTTCTATTATTTGAAGGCTAAATCTGACCATTCCATTGCATCCTGAAGGTTCAATTCTATTGGGATTATTTTTTGTTTGGTTGAAAATGGTCTCCTAATTCAAAATTTATGGTTGTTTTAAGTTTGTCAAAACTTACACAATTTTCGAGACTTCTCGAGAGGTCACCCATCCTAGTTCTACTCTACGTTGAGTGTGCATAATTACAAAATTTTTATTTTTGTTATTACCAAGGTACCAAATTTGAATTTTAAAAATTATTTCTATGCAATTTTTATTTAAATCAATGCATTGATGATGGGAAATTTGAATCTCTTGTCAGTTGATGGAAATTTCAAAATTTTTGTCAATTGCTGGAAAATCTCAAATTTTCCATTACTTGATGGAAAAATATTTTTCATCACTAGAGGTAGGGATAGCTACCAAATAGAGACGAAGGTGAGGCAAGAAATGTGGATGAGGTAAGCAACACAACAATAGAAGAGAATGTCGACAATGGTAGGAGGCGATGCTAGGCAACACAACTTAGCCCTACATGAAGTTGACGAAGGAAGGGGAGGGGCTACACTGGGCAATGAAGCCCAAGCCTATGTTTCCCCTTTACCAAGGCTTACATGGCCTATTATAGGGCCTATGTGGCCCTTCATGGGGCCTGCATGAACCTCTACTAGGCCTACATGATCCATCTAAGGGCCTGCATGGCCATCTCTAGGGCATGCGTGGCCTCTCCTAGGGTTCACATGATTTTTGAATTACCAACAACCCTAGAGGACACTGGGGGTGCCTATGATCAATGAAGTCATCGATGTCGAGGGTGCCTATAATTGGCAGCATCATTGGTGCTAGGGGTGCCTGAGATTAGTAGCATCATCAATGCCAAGGATTCTTGTGATTGATTACATCATCGATGCTAGGCATGCCTATGATCCACAACACCAATGATGTCCGTGGAGCACCAAGGATGTTTATGATCTATGGCATCATCGATGTCTACAGAGTTATAGACACATGATGGCCAAGGCAATGGGACATGGTGGCAAACTAAGTGGCGAAAAGTGGGTGGGGAAGCAGTAGCAACACAGAGGACCCAAGAGGCAATGTGTAGTGCATGGTTGTCCTTGGCTAGTCCTTGGTTGCTATCAACTAGCAACAGGGTCGATCGCAACCCTACCAAGGGTTTTTTTTAATATTTATAAAAAACTATTTGGGGGTCAAGGTTGAACCCATGACTCCTACTTTCCATTTGTTTTCCTTTTTTTATAAATAAAAATTTAAAATTGTTTTAAAAATCAATTTTTTAATTTCAACTGCACATAACCTAAGAAGCACCATATCTCCCAAACCATAAGTTAAATTTTGATGAAATTGGTACTATTGGAATTATCTTAGAGAGCACTATGCATTGACCTAGTGATAGCATTGTTTTGGTGAACCTAGCAATCACAAAATCACGAAAAGTGAGCATTAACTTTATTAAATCATTAATTAACTTAAGTTGATACTTCCTATTTATCCCTGCTAAGATTCTTATTGTTCTTTTATAAATATGAGAAGAAGAAAGACTTTGTCCATCATAGTTCAATATCAGTAGAAGATTAAAGGATTCCATCAACGAAGAAGCTTGAAGATTTCTACCATCAAAGGATTTTAAAGATCATCATCATGGCCCCAAAGCATCCTACCCAGGCTCCTTCTTTAGCTCTAGGTAGCTCCAAATTGGTGTCTATTCTTTTTTACCAAAATAGTATAGTTACTGCTTCCAATCTTATGCATGATTTACTTGGAAAGGAAGGCTTTCAGCTTCTTATCACTTCTTGATTGTCTAAATTACTGATCTTCCCTATTTTTAAGGCAATTGAGTGTAAAAACTTAATAATTCAATGGTGTAATATTTATGATAATAATATAAGCACCACTTCCCAACTATTTTTTGAGCCAATAATGGTTATTTCATTTGATATTCAAACATTCTTAGGTTTTCACCTAGGGAAGGATCCTTTAATTCCATCAATTTTCTCCCCTAAATGTAAATTTTTTTATAAAAAAAATTATATAATTATGTTAGAGATTCTATTGTTAGCAAAATCCAATTTCTTTATAGAGATTTTATCAATGAAATTCACTTTGAATTATGTCAATTAATCCATAGTAAGGTTTTGTGGCATTAACACCTATCTTATGTTACTGCTTTTTCCATCTATACACTTCATGGTGCCATAACTAGCAAAGTTTATGATTAGTCACTATCTTGTTTTGCTACTTTGTACAATGCCATGAGTGGAGTTGCTACTACCAAATAAAATCCTAGTAAACTATATATCATATGTTGCATACCCTTGATCATGTGTTTATTCTAAGTTACAATTCTTCAACCAAACTATTTAGCATATATGATTCCATTTTACATCCTAAATTTCTTGAAGAGGATAGAATTATATAGAGTAAGATTGAGGGTAGCAAAAAGGTAAATTGGTTTTTTAGTAGGCCAGAAATCAAGAAGTGGTGAGGTATTTTATATGTTTTATGTATTTTATATTTCTGTTGCTACATATGTTTCTTCATGTATGAAACACCACAAAAATTTGGGCTTTAGCATCTCAACTACAAATTTGCCTAAGTGTCAGAATGATGGCACTTTTCACAAATTTTTTTAAGTGTTGAGACTACTCTCCCTACTATGTTCTAGAGCATAGTTAGCATAGTCAACACATGACTACCAGTTTTGCAAGATTTTTTCTAAGTGTTAGAATGATAACACTTGCTACAAATTTTTCTAAGTGCTAATACTATGCTCTCCACTACTAGGACTATACTCCAAAGCATAGTCAACATAGTCAACATAGAACACTAGTTTTTTGCAAAATTTTTCTAACTGTCAGGACTACACTAGGGAGTGTAGTTGCATAGATAGTTTGGAAGTCCAGTTTCTACAAAAATTTCCTAAGGACCCAGACTACACTCTCCACTGTTGGGACTACACTCTAGAACATAGTCAGCGTAGTCAACTTGGAAACACATTTTTTGTAGAATTTTCTAACTATTGAGACTATGCTCTAGAGCATAGTCTACGTAGTCTGTCAAAACTGCCTCCAAAGGCCCCCAAAACACAACATCAACATTACATCAACTCCCACACGCTTCCAGTAGCAACATTTATGTTTTTGCATTTTCCCTTCTCCCCGAAATTATGACTATGCTCTACCCCACTTTACATAGTGGAGAGCATAGTCTCCAAAAGTGGCATGTTTTGCATTGTTTGACATTCCAAAGGTACATGGTAGTCTTCTTTGAGTAGCTGGTGAGCGTAGTCACAATCTCTCGGCCTAGTAAAGTCTGTCAAAGCACTGCAAAGCACTACAAAGCGTAGTTGGTGTGAGCATAATCTCAACTAGCTCAGAGCATAGTCCCAACTACCACTTTGCCACATGGTGCCTAATCTATGTTTTTCTCTAACCCTAGCCCTATAAATACCCTTGGACCCCCAACATTTTCGAGATAGAAATTTTTCAAACACAATTGGCATTTTCATTTCGCATCTTGCATTTTGGCATTTGGCTTTGGGTAAATGAGACCCAACGACAATAGCAAAGAGGCAAAGCTGCACACCATGATCCAAAGCAGCCCCATTGTAGCCTTGTAGAACACTGCACAGTACATTGTGGTGGCCAAGCCAGTAAGCATGGACATCATGGTGAATGCCAAACTTACAGCCTGACACCATCGAGACTATGACTATGCTCTCCACTACGCCTGTTGTACACCCTGTATCCTCAAAACCCCTTTTGAAGTTAACTATGCTTCCATTTGGGGTGGTGTTCCATTTCTCTCTCCTTTCTCTTGTATTTTCTTATGTTTTTCACATTTCTCTTCTATTTTTTGCATTTTTTACTTATGATCACATTGCAACTATGCTTAAGCAGCAATCTCCATGGGTTAGCACCCTCATTTTTATCAAAACCCTTTACTACGCTCACCTCCATTTCATGAAAATGCTCTACAATTCCACCATGAAACACCGCTTTAACACTTAGCATCATTTTTCACTATTCACATCACACCTCAGCTAACCACACCACCCCCTGGTTGCACCCACCATCTTGGTTGCAACCAGAAAAGTCCCTATTTGATTGACAAGAAATTTTAGGATGCTCTACCTCTGTTTCCAACTAGGCCCTCGCGTGGAGTTGGGGTTAAGGTTGTGAACCATAGACCCCTGAGTGATTCCAACCATCAATGTTTTTAATCATTATATTTTTTGAAGCTAGAAGGAGGGCCATGTTGTTTCCTTCTTTGCACTTTGTTGTGGTTGTCCTTGCATGCTCTCTACACCCCCATCAGTGTAGATTGGACTCCATTGTCAGTCTCCCCAAGACCCCACATGACAACCCAAACCGTGCTACTCTCCACTTTTTTCTATGTCTCCCTTCTCTGAGCATAGGGAGCATGGTTGGTGGAGAGCATAGTCTCCATACTTAGCCATTTTTTGCTACCAGCAAAATTAGTCATTTTTTAGTAGTTTTCACACTTAAGCATTTTTCTACAATTTTACACTTAGCCATTTTTTATTTTTTACATTTTTAGAGTTAGCCATTTTTTGCAAATAACAACTCTCACAACCCGATCTATGAAAATGAATCCAAATCAACCTTCCATGTCGGTGTCTTACACACTTGGCACCATGATCCATCCAAAGCATCCCAGACTAAGCCATGATGAATATAACTTTATTTGTATCAAAATTCAAGCAAGATTACCCATGGATTGCCTTGACATATAGGAAAAATAGGACTACAAACAAGTCCATTGGGACAGATGAGAGTACAACCCTACCTTGTTCAACATGAGCCCACTCACAAAGTCCTATCACCAACTATTGTCCCAACTCATCCATTCAAATAGAAATGATGTAGGAACCAACTATGAGGAAGCCTCATAGGAGGAGGAAGATGAGTTTCAGGCCTACTCCGAATGCAAGAGCCCCCTCTACACCGTCTTCCAACAATCACTCCCTACTATAGTCCTTCCTTAGTTAGGTTCACTTGTCCTCTCTAAGATGGTAACCATGCCAGCTCAACCTTTCTTGCAAGCAACTATCGTGTCTGCCCAACCCTATGCTCATGCAGGGGCCACCTCCTAGCCCCAAATGATTTAGGCATCCTATGTTCCACCTATTTCATTGGTGCCCTTAGTGTCTGTCCAACCCACACATGTGTGGCTTACTTCAATCACTGCATCCATCCCTCAGCCAACGCATTAACAACACTCATCCGCTATGACATTAAACTAGCACAGATCATCTACTACAATGTTAAACTAGCATACTCCATAATCAACAATCCAGTCCTACATCATACAAAAAACACAAGCCTAGCCAATGCAACCAACTAGCACATCTCCAAGCTTGGATCAAGTGGTCTAGCTAATCCAAAGCTTGACAGAGGAGATCAAGCAACTCAAAGCCACTTCCTCCAACACCATCAAGATGGTGGATTTTTACTAGGATGACCCTATTAGTCCTATAGTACCATCCCTAACTCTGCCAACCAAGGTCCCACTGCCTCAACTCATCAAGTACAATGATGAGGGGTACCCTAATGTGCACTTGGTCACATTTAGGACCAACTGCCTGCTATTGCAAGCCTAGCCAAATGCCATCATGTGTGTGTTTCCCATGTCCCTTATTGGCAAGGCCTTAGATTGGTACTGTGCACTACCTCAAGCCTCAATCTCCTCTATGGAGAATCTTCTAAGCCAATTCATGACATGCTTTAGGTACAACCTGAAACTTGAAGCAAACTTTGTCCAACTCATGTAGGTCAAGCAGGGGCCCCTAGAACCCATGCCTAAATCCTCCAACGATGGAGTGCTACATTGAGAAAAATGTAGGAACCCCTAGTAGAGATGTATCTCCTGGCCATATTCAAGGGTGCAATGAATGACTTCATCAAGTCCAAACTATACTACCTAGCCCCGAAGTCTCTTAGCCAAGCCTTTGCCTAAATGAAGGGCATAAAAGAGGTAGTGCAAGTCAGTAACAAACTAGCCTATGTGGCCTATAGAAACCAGCATGCAAGAAAGTAAAATGTAATAGTGGTAACGGTAGCCACAAACACCAAAGCAACCAACCAGGGCCCAATGACTAAGCAGCTCAAAGCCCTAACACACAAAGCTGCCAACTCTAAAGCCAACCCACCTACATTGGCAAAGGCCAAAACATAGGCCACTTCAAGGCCCCACTTTGAGTGCAAGAACCATTCAAAGTACACTCCACTACTAATGAAGCCCTTCAAACTACTGGAGAAACTACCGAAAGCTAGGCAAATCCAATACAAGTGAGTGTCGAAGACTGCCTACCAATGACATGATAGGTACTATGAACTCTTGAGGAACCCTGCCTCAACAATACCAAACAAACCCCCAATCCTAAAATACTTTTGACTAGACCAATACTGTCATTACCACCAATTTTCTAGACATAACACAAAAAAATTCTAGGCTTTGCAGGATGATCTATAAAGAATGATAGAAAGAGGCCAACTAGTGCTCAATGTAATAAGTCAATCCAACATAGACGACACTACCTACATCATCAACTCCATCAACATAGGTGGCAAGTCTAAACTAGTGCAAAGGCCTTTTGTGATCCACATGCCTCCTAGCAACACAAGGATCCCTTTGGCCTCCATAACTTCAAGGCCTCCCTTCGTGATCAAAGCCACCATGGACATCCACAACATCCTTCATGGTCAAGGTCCCACAACCTACATTCGCTACGATGTTAAACTGGTACCAACTATCTACTAAGACATTAAACTGGCAACAATCATCTACTAAGACATTAAACTAGCAAGCTACACCAAAAACCACTAAGCAGCCATTTGTTATCAAGGTGCCACAACGCGTTGGCCTTACAACAACAACTATCAAGCAACCACCGTTTGTCATAAGGGCACCACAACATGATTTCCCCTCATCTTCCTAAATCCTAATAGTGGACGATGTGTCAGTCCCTTCTCCTCCAAGGGTTGATTCCACTGGCAATCTGGGTAGGTCCACTAAATGGAAATGTAAGAGGCTAAACGAGCACCTCACAATCCCCATGGTACTAGTAGGCAACAACCAAGCACTATGGCCCCCAAGAAAGCCAAGCAACCCAAACCCAAGTCCCCTCTACATGAGATCTATCTCTCAAGCTTCCTAGAGGAGGTTAAGGCCAATGCAACAACCAATGATAAGGACTTTGTGGCTACATTAACCTAGGGGAAACAAACACTCAAGCAAAAAACACAACACTAAGCTTGTATGACCTAGCCATGACCTCATCTACTCATTGTCAAGAACTAGCCTGGATGTTGGCCTCCATTCCTATTATGGAGGACATCCCTACAGATGGAAATGTCATCCATGTAGCGATGTTGCCTCTTACATCACAGGAATTAGGTTCAACATCCTTAGCCTTTTGTGATGAGGTAATCAAGGTTAACCCTGAATGAGGGGAGGTCACTACAACTCCACTATCTATCAACATATGCGTTGGGCAATGCATGGTCTACAGGGTTCACATCAATGATGTTGTGGCAACAAATGTAGTTCAATCCACCATCGTAGACAAGCTAGGCCTAATAGACAAGATCAAGCCAACCAAAACCACATGTCTAAAATCCTTCAATGGATCATGCGTCACCATCAAGGGTATAATAAACATTACCTTCATGGTAGGGGAGTAGTTCCCCACCTCTACAAAATTCACTATCATAGAGGAGATGCCAAGCTTTAACCTAATCCTAGGTAGGCCTTGGCTAGCTCAACTATAGGCCATCTCCTCTTCCATCCACCAAGAAATCCACCTTCCATACGAAGGTGGTCAAGTTATCATCCATGGTGATAATGCCTCTCCTCTAGCCATCCATCACATAGACATGGGCCAAGTGTTAGAGATGGAGTTTATGGCTGATGTATCTGCAACAACCAATGCAATGTCTAAGGCTAACACACCCAAATGAGTGGTTGAAGCCAACAACCTCCCTATGCACCCTAGGCCCTACGCACATCCTAGTCCATGCCCAGTTAGGAAACAACTACATGACCAAGATGCCCCCTTGGCCAAAAGCACACTAGGTGCCTACTCACCCTTTACTGCCACGCTCTCTAAATTTTTTACTTTTGTTACATTGCACTAGTTTACACATTTAAATTTTCCTATTTTCTTAGGTTACACATTTTTCTTTGTTTACACATTTTTTCTTTGTTTATACATTCATCCACTTAGCTTATGCATCACATTTGAAAAACATGAAAAACACATTAAAATGAAAAAACAAAAATTACAAAAATAACATGTAGCCCACAGCCTTAAACTAGCAATCCCATGGCCTGAAATGGCCTTAAACTAGCGACTACTACCTACTACAGCCTAAAACTACAACCCTAATAGCCCGCCATGGCCTTAAACTAGCATCTACAACTCAAAATGGCTCAAAACTATCACTTTTTGCGTTGCTTCCCTTTCATTTGTGCATATTAAATTTTTTGAAACAGTTGGTGCTTGATGTTGTTTTTCTAGTTGATTTTTGTAGCATCTTGTAAGCACATAGCATGGCTGCACATGCAATAGAGTACTTCATCAAAGAAAGGTAAGCATTCATCTTCCACGATGCTTAAACCGGCATAGCAATCTACTATGACTATAAACAAGCACAACTCATCCACCACAACACTTAAACTAGCACAAATTGTCCTTGGGTCATGACATTAAACTAGCACAACAACAGTCCACCATGACAATAAACTAGCACATAGCAGTCTACTAGGACTATAAACTAGCACATCATGGTCTACCAGGACCTTAAACTAGGTCCATAATCTACCAAAACCTTAAACCAACACTTTTCTAATCTTCTTGGAGCACCTGCCATTGGTGCAGCCTTTGGAGCACTCATAGCAACATCACCCTTGGCATTTTCACTAGCTTCCTAAACACTTGCAATTGGTTCAGCTTTTCTAGCATTTGTAGCATCTTTTCATCCAGCACTAGCAGCATCTTCACATCTAGCATTACACTTTATATCTCATTGTTTGTAGTTTTCTTATCTTCTTGGAGTTGTGTTTGCAAGACGAAGCCCTCAAGGTGGTCATGCAAAGGCACACCCAATCGCAACAATAAGTCACCACATCGCTCTAATGTGCATGATTGGGCTAGCTAAGCCACTCAATAGTGCACATCCTCCTCATCCCATTATAGCCTATGCACATCCATTCCCCCATTATAATACCCTTACATTTCCTACATACTCTAACTTGCAAACCCTTTGATGCATACGCACTGTAATGCACATGGCACATTCTCTTCACATCAACCGTAGAACCCAAAGCAGACATAACATACTTCATCCCGTGGGGAGCCTCTATTGACTAGTCAAAGCCTAAGTGGATGTAACGTAGCTCATCCTAGGGAGGAAATACCTATCCTATAGCCAAAACACGATTGCATCAAAACAAAGCCCATCTACTTGATGGCCAACACCTTACAATTGACATTTAGCAATGTGCCAAACCCAATGAAGGTTTTCCCCATAGCAAAGCAAAGAAAAGCAAGAAGCCAAAAACAAAACAAAAAAAAAGAGAGAACAGAGAGATGCACATCCCCAAGCAATCTACAAGCACGCTACAATTTTGCAACTAGCCCAGCCTTAAATCCACCTTAACTCTCTCATCAACACTCCAATGAGAAGTCAACGTTTCAGAGGCAAGCCATCCTCATGCCATGGCCACTATCAGCCATGTTGACTTTACATCTTGCATCACATATTATTTGCATTCCACCTCCCTTGTTTGCATTTCATCTTCCTAGCCCATTGCCTACACCTTTTACTCCCTACATGCTACTCCTATCCACAACACTCTTGAGCACAGTGCAACAACATCTGACCACACACAAAAGAGCAATGTTGGTGCCACTTTTGCTATGGTGTTTTGCAATTCTTTGTCAACATCTCTCAGGTCACTCATCTAGATGTCAATAAATAAGGGCCAATGAAACACCACAAAAATTCAAGCTTTAGCATCTCAACTACAAATTTTCCTAAGTGTCAAAACAATGGCACTTTTTGCAAATTTTTCTAAGTGTTGGGACTATGCTTCCTACTATGCTCCAAAGCATAGTCAGCATTGTCAACACACGACTACCAATTTTGCAAGATTTTTTCTAAGTGTCAAAACAATTACACTTGCTGCAGATTTTTCTAACTGCTAAGACTACACTCTCCACTGCTAATACTATGCTCCAGAGCATAGATAGCATAGTCAACATAGAACATTAATTTTTTGCAAAATTTTTCTAACTGTCGGGATTACACTAGGGAGCATAGTTAGCATAGATAGCTTGGAAGTCCAATTTTTGCAAAAATTTTCCAAGTACCTAGACAATGCTCTCCACTGTTGGGACTACACTCTAGAGTGTAGTCAGCATAGTCAACTTGGAAACACATTTTCTATAGAATTTTCTAACTGTTGAGACTACACTCTAGAGCATAGTCAATGTAGTCTGCCACAACAGCCAACAAAGGCCCCCAAAACATAGCATCAACATTCACATCAGCTCCAACATGCCTCTAGTAGTAGCATTTATGTTTTTGCACTTCCCCTTCTCCCCAAAATTGTAACTATGCTCTACCCCACTTCACATAGTGGAGAGCATAGTCTCCAAAAGTGGCATGTTTTGCATTGTTTGGCATTTCATAAATACATGGCAGTCATCTCCAAGTAGTTGGCAAGCATAGTCACAATCTCTCAGCCTAGCAGAGTCCATTAAAGCATCGCATAGCTTAACACCATCAAGCATAGTTGGTGTGGATGTAGTCTCAACTACTTCGGAGCTTAGTCCCAACTATCACTTTGCTACGTGGTGCCTAATCCATGTTTTGGGCTAACCCTAGTCCTATAAATACCCCTAGACCCCCAACATTTTAGGGGGTGGGCATTTTTCAAACATGATTGACATTTTCATTTGGCATCTTGCATTTTGGCATTCTTGGCATTTGGCATTGGGTAAATGAGATCCAATGACAGGAGCAGAGAGGCAGAGTTGCACACCATAGCCCATCATAGCCTCATTGTAGCCCTACAAAATACCATAAGGTACATCATGAGGGCTAACCCAGTAGGCACAAACATCACAGCAAGCGCCAAACTTCACAACCCAACACCAACGAGATTGTGACTATGCTCTCCATTGTGCCTATTGTATACTATGTACCCTTTGAACCCCTTTTGGAGTTAACTATGCTTCCATTTGAGGTGGTGTTCCATTTCTCTCTCCTCTTTCTTGCATTTTCTTATATTTTTGCATTTTTCTTCACATTTTTTGCATTTTTTATGCATGGTCACATTGCAACTACGCTTGGCACACAATCTCCATAGGTTGGCATCCTCATTTTTGCCAGAACCCTTGACTACATTTGCCTCCATTTCATGACTACGCTCTACACTTCCACTGCGAAACACCACTTTAACACTTAGCATCATTTAATGTCATTCACATCGCACCTCAACTAGCCACGCCACCCCTTGATTGCACCCACCATCTCAGCTACAACTGGCAAAGTCCCTATTTGATCAACAAAACTATTCAGGGTGCTCTACCTCCATTTCTAGCTAGGCCCTCGCACGAAGGCAGGGTTGAGGTTGTGCATTTGTTAATCCCTCAGTGATTCCAACCACCGACGTTTTCAATTGTTGCAATGTATTTATTGATAGTGCAATCTAGGATGTAGAATAAATCAATCCAAGATGCAAAAATTCCAAGAGAAGGTGCTCAAACTACACATTTCTAGAATTCATTATTTTTGTTGAAGAAAAGCCTATACTTGGTTTCAATCTAAGCTCTTTCTTCAACAATATTAGCCATAATCCTAGTAACTATCACATTTGAAACACCACCAAATTTGAGTGATAGCTTCTTAACTACAAATTTTTCTAAGTGTCAACATGAGGCAATTTTTTTCTAAATGTTGGGACTATGCTCTCCACTGCACCAGAGTGTAGTCAGCTCCAAAGACAAATTTTTTGCAATTTTGCCTAAGTGTTAGTGTGAAGAAAGAAGCTGCAAACTTTTCTAAGTGCTAGGACAACACTTTCCACTACACTATAGTGTAGTTAGCTTAGTAGAGAGCGTAGTCAACTCGGTAGTCAACACCAAAGGCTAGTTTTGCAAAATTTTCTAAGTGTCAAGCCAGCAGCTATAGAATTTTCTAAGTGCTAAGACTACACTCTCCAATGCACTAGAGCAGCATGGAAGAAACAGTTTGGCAGAAATTTTTCTAAGTGTTGAGACTATGCTCTCCAGCAGACTAGAGCATAGTCAACCATAGTCAACTAGAAGCCAAATTTTGCAAAAAATTTCCAAGCATTCGGACTACTTTCAACAATATTTAGGAGCATAGTTAGCCTTCCATGGAGAGCGTAGTTAGCACACAGTCACTTTTCTACAAAATTTTTCTAAGTTTTGGACTATGCTCTTCCCCAATCCAGAGTGTAGTCGAGCGTAGCCAAGCAGAACAACCTCCAAAGGCCTCCACAATGTAGCACCAACATTCAACTCAGCTCCAACACACCTCCAGCAAGTGTAGTGAGCAAAAATGCATCTTTTTTATACTCTCTTTTGACCCCAAATTATAACTATGCTTGACCCCACTCACAACAGTGAACAGCATAGTCCTAGAGCATAGTCTCCAAAGTTGCATTTTTTTGCATTTTTTCAACTACATTGTGGTCTTTTTGACACATGAACATGTAGTTGCTAGCATAGTCATAGTCTAGAAGTCTCACAGAGTCCATTAGAGCACACTAGAGCATAACACCGCCTACTTCATTAGAGAGCATAGTTAGGTGCAACATAGTCCCAACTGTCCCACTACCACATCGCAACCAATTCGCATTTCATAGGAACCCTAGGCCTATAAATACCCCAGCCCTCTATGTTTTAGAAGCTGGAAAATTTGAAAGTTTGCATTCTTGGAATTTGGTATTTTCAAAGCACATTTGGCATTTTGGCAAGGCAAGGCATTTACACAACACTATAGCTCACTAAAGGACACTACAAACCACCACAGTTCACTACACACCATGGCAGCCAACTTGGCAGGCACAAACACCATAACAGAATGTCAATCTTTATGGCCAAACACCCCAAGACTATGACTACGCTCTCCACTGTCCCTACTATATACTGCATACCTTTTCATCCCTTCTAAGGTTAACTATGCTCAATCCAGTTTGGGGTGGTGCCGCTTTCTCTCTCGCTCTCTCCCCTATGCATTTTTTAGCATTTTTACTAGAATTTTGGCATTTTACTTGTATTTTCGATTATTTTAATGTACCACTACATGTTGACACCCTTTTTTGCACTAAAAACCTTGACTACGCTCATCCCCGTTAACACCATGAACACTGTGCAAACACTTAGCACCATTTGGCATTACATTTCAAAAGTTCTTGTTCAATCAACAAGATTGTTCTAGGCACCCCATCTCCACCTTTAGTAAGCCCTCACGTGAAGGTGGGATTAAAGCTACACACTTGCAAACCTCTCAGTGTTCCATTCCAATTATCAATGTTTTCGGTCGCTATAGTTTTCTAGCGTTAGAAGGAGGGCTAGATCCATTTCCTTCTTCAAACTTAGTTGGTCATTGTCTCCTATGATCTCTACATCACTGTTGCTAGATCTAGGCTAGACCCAACATCCATGTGGACCTGCCACATTCGACAGTAGCTAGATTTTAGGCCAGCATAGGCATTGTCTACCAACCCGTTGGTGTAGACTGGACCCTATCATCAATTTCCCTAGAACCCCATGTAACAACCCCAAAACATCCATTCTCACACTTAGCTAAATTCTAGGCTCTCGATAGAGAGTGTAGTTATCTCACACTATAGAAAGTATAGTTCGCTCTTAGTGTAGAGAGCATAGTCCCCAAACTTAGCCATTTTTTTGTGATTTTCAGACTTAGCCATTTTCTCCAGAGTTAGACATTTTTCTGTAGTTTTCAAACTTAGCCATTTTCCTACAATTTCTAGACTTATCCATTTCTTCAACAACTTTCAATCAACACCATGAATTTTGAGCAACCTTCGGCATCCATTCCAAGTGCACTTGCTATCTTGCCTACTTAATAAGAAAATAGGATTGACCACCCTATTAGTCCTGTCATGGCAGAGCCTAGGTAGTCCCTTAAGTTGCAGAACCAGGATCCCAACTACATGACACTCAATGATGAGCAACACAAATTCATCTGCGTGAAGCTCTAAATAGGCCTATTCATGGATCACATGGACATAAAAGCTAAGCAAGGCTATGATCTCATTTATCGAAATGGATAGGAGTATGTCCCTTCTTCCATTGACTTCTTCCCACTTACCGAATCCTACCAGTGGATCCTAGCCTAGCTTATCCAAACAAATGAGTGTGAGGTGGGAATAGATTACGATGAGCTCCTACAGGATGAGCAAGATGAGTTTGAAGCTCATTCCAAGCATGAGGACTATTTTCATACTTCCTTCCAATGGACAACCCCTGGTCTAGTCTTCCCATAGTCTCATCCACCTATCTTCTTGGAGATAGCTATAGCCCTGATGTCACCTCCCAGGTCAATGCCTGTGCTGGTAACCCACCATACGCAGTACACACGCCAAGATGCAGTACCTCTAGTGAACTTGCCCTTTGTGGCATTTTCACAACCCACTCAATCATTCCTGCTGGCAACCATCATGCCTGCACAACCCTACATGCACACAGTGCATATCCCTTAGCCACAAATGACTCAAGTATCTTACACCCTACCTATCTCATTGGCATCCTCCATGGTGGTCCAACCCACACATGCATGGTGCACCCTAGCCATTGCACTTATGGCACAACCAATGTAGTAAGCATCTTGTGTGGCCCTACAACCTACAACCAAGTTGTGAACCACCCAACCAACACAACAGGAATGTCCATTCCTATCAACTTAAGTTAAGGAAACTTAATCCATTTAGCATTAGGTAAAAAATCATTCCTAATGTTTATGAGACTAATTTTTCTATTTGTTATGTCATCATTGTTTCAAATTTAAGCCCATATCATGAAAATGTTCTTGCATCAAACTTGGAGAATAGTCCTGAAGTCCTTAAGGATGTAATTAAAGGTCACATTCCATTAAATTCATCAAGGAAGCCAATTATGTTCTAGGTAAGAGAGGAAAAGGGCATAATAGATAAGAAAGGATATGAGTGCTTGATGCATTTGAGTGATAAAGGGTTTGAGAATGTCATCTAGATTTATGAGATTGATTTGAATTTATGAGGACTTGATGTTGTTCCAAATATAGTGCCCAAATGATACAAGTCCATTTTAATTGATGAAGAAAATGATGAGAACATCAACCCACTCTCTAAGGTAATTTTCATTCCTAATGTATTCTAGAATTGGTATGATGTTCATAATTATGATTTCGAGTCTTTTTAAAGTCATGTATATCTTTTTCTCTAGTTTGGTAGGCAAATGTAGGTCCACTATAGGTCACAATCAATCATAGTCTATCTATGTGAACAGTTACATGTCACAATCCATTGTAGTCTATGAATTGTATGTATTTTGCATATATTTTAATTTGGGTAGAAAGTTGTAAGCCATTATATCTTGTTATGAAATATGAAGAATGCAAGCCATAGCAAGTCATCATCAATAAAGAAACAATGGCCCAAAATATTCAAAATTTACTAGTGTGAAGAGGTGTAAATCATAGTCACTTGCAATTCAAGATTTGCAAGGGCCAACAAACCATAGATGCTTACAATCTAGAAAAGTTTAATTTTTCAAAAAATGCATGAATTTTGAAGGGAATATTAATGGTTAGGAAAGTCTAATAATCATTCTTAAAGTTATAAAAGGCCAAGAAAAATTTAAGGAAAGGTGTGAGAGTGCATATGTATGTGGCATTTTCATAGAGAAATCTTGAGAGTAAGTAAAAAAATTATTTTTGAGCATTGGATTATAGATCATATTGTTGATGATCATCCTTATATTGTAACAGTGGTATGAGGATTTGATGAATTAATTATCTATTCTTGGAAGTGTATGACTTCCATTTATGCATTATATTCATTTTCTTTTAGAAAAAATAAAGTTTATCTTTTCCATTTTTTATTCAATTTAGAGCTATGATGGATCTTTTCACTTGAGTGAGCTTGGATTGTGGAATCCTAGTGAACTCCTCATCACCATTTTTAACAAGTAGAAAGTCATTTATAACATTTTTCAACCTTCCAAATCTAATGGTGATGTTAGATTGGCCATACAAAAACTCAATAGTTAGGTAACAGTTTAAATCATGCCTTCATATATCTATAACTTCATAAATTCTAGATCAAGTAATCATTTCTACTAACTTGAAGATCATTTTTAATAAATTTTATATTTTCATTAGCCTTAGACCCTAGGATTAGATCATTAGAATATAATCATTCCTCTAAAATTCATAAACTAGGGTCCATGGCCTATACAACAAAATCTAGGTTAGCAACCTCGAGTTTATAATTAGTTACACTGTTAGAGTTAGTATCCTAAGACGATAGAAAGGCCATCAAAAATTGAGAAATAAAGTCAAATTATCATTCAAGGAATCAAGCAGTTGAAGAATCAATTAGCAAATTGGCAATGCAATGAGAACTTACACCAATCTAACAAGCAACCAAATTATTCTACAACTATCAACCATCTTGGAGAATTATAATCTTATCCTAATAAGGCATATGATATCCATGAGAGGGAATAACTCATAAGAGAATCCAGAAATAGATATGAATGTTGTAACATATAATCTGCTTACAAGGACCTTAGCTAGTGAAATACATCATTCTATATGCCCATCTTGGACCTTGGATTGGCACAAACACCCATACCCCTGTCTTCTCATAGAATTACAAATCTTGGATGTTGATACCCTTTATTTGTAAGAAATATTACCATGAAAATTTCTATACCAATCCCAACCTAATCTAAGACATTTGGGATATGAATGAATTTATAAGAAATAAGATTATTGTAATGGTTCCTCCTTTGAACCATATAGACTAGCCTTCTACAGAAATCAGAACATGCATTGACATTTGTACGATTTTCTACAAAAAAAACCATGTTTAATTTATTATAAAGATTTGAACAAAAATTAGAAGATACAATTTGATAAATGTTGAATCTCCATACCATGGAAAAAAATAATTGATGAGTTATCATTTTGTTGACCGTGATATCGCAGCTATGATATCGTGTATGCGATATCACATACGTGATATCACAGCCTAGATGCGATATCGCGTACATGATATTGCAGCTTGTCCCCTCATCTATAAATAAGAGGTAGACAGATCTGGTAGGTAGTTTTTTTAGAGTTATTAAGTTTAAGTTTTCAATAAGTTCTTAGTACATCATTTTTCCTCTCAACCCTTTTCTCCCAGTGCATGCCCACAATGTGGTGATTGTAATTGTACGGCATCCTTATTCGAGTGTGATGTACTTGGACACGCACATGACCGAAAATAAAGATCAAGATTACTTCATCATTGTAGCATCCACTTAGCTTAATTATTTATTTAATTGTTATTTACTACTTTCTTAGTTAATATCTCTTCACCCTTATCTCCTAGTAATGTGGAATGAGTACGACTTAATCACAAGCATTCAAGTGTGACTACATGCTAACCTAGTAGCGTACTTAGGCCATGCACTTGGTAATCCCAATGGTAGTTGTGCATGAGGTCCAAGATGTGTATGGATTATTGAGGAATGGATGCTCATTGCACTTAGGCTAGCTTATACTCTCTCTCTCTCTCTCCTAGTTTGGTAGATATTATTTTCCATTAGCCCCAAGAGTAGCAATAGCATAGGAACACATCATACACCTCACTCTGGACTAAACCATACGTGACAAAGGTAATACTAGTCTAGGTGGGAAGACAATGAACTACAATCTATGAGTAACTGTCTAGATACCACAACTAGCCCGTCTGTCGAGTTTGACCGGATCGTGCATGAAACACTCGTATTTATATGGTTGAGTGTAGGGGTACCTCGCCACTCATCATTGGTGCCGTTGCTGGGGATGGTGCTAGTTATCTAGATTAGTTATATCATACAAGGTCACTGTATAGGAATTAATTATATATGTTTTAGGAAGAAATAATTACAAAAATTCACATACGAATTCACACACAATTTCACAACCATGCCTCTCCTACAAGACTACGATAATGCCACATCTAGTGAGGCAATTCATTGGAGAACCAAAGAATTATATGACAATGAAGATTGGAGTACACAATCTGAGGTGGGGGTTTCTTATAGGCATAAATGAAGGTAGCATTATCCTAATGCACAAAAGCATAATTTAATCAATGACGATGAACCCCTACTGGCCACTACAAGCCTAACGCAAATACAAGAGGCTATTCAAATCTCCCGTAGGCATCGGAAAGAGAGCTGTCTACCCAGGTTCGATTTAAAAAAATTTCCCAATTTCTTAGGAGGCTATGACTTATATTTGCAACAACATTTACAAGCCTTCTACGATGCCTGTGCATGGAACAACATTGATAACGATTGGCAAAAACTCAAGCTCTTTCCTATGACACTCGTTGGCCAAGCAAAAGTATGGTATAGATCATTAAAACCAAATTCAATACGACGTTGGCCAACAATGGTAGAACTCTTTAATAAAAGATATCAAACCTATGCAAGAGTGTCGGCCTTGAGGAAATAAATCCAAGAGTGGAAACAGGCACAACATGAACCCTTGGACATGGCCTTAGAAAGATATTATGCATTGTTAAACAACTGTCCAGGCCATGAGTTCTCCGAGGAAAGGCTAATGTACCATATCATTGATGGGCTTTGTGATTATACAAGAGAGACCCTAGGGATGTATGCCTAAGGTCAACTATATGAACTATGAACCCATCAATTCCAAGAGCTTATTAAGTGGGTAGCAAAAGAAGAAGGAGAAATTCCTAGATGGGAGAGTGTTGAAAAACATCAATGGGACCAAAGGTCAACATAACAAAGGTCCATAATCACAAAAAGGAGAAATCAACCTATCTCAAGGAGGAAGAACCATCTTTGCTAGTACAACAATCATTAGAGGAAGTCGAGGCAAAGATCAATAAGATGTTGGAATGGATGCATAAAAAGTGTGGAGAATATATTGATATTATTGGAGATAGAGTTTTGACAACCTGAGGAGCAGGACAAAGTATCATTAGACAATCAAAAAGAATGGATGAGGAAGATAAGAGCTCAACTGCCAATCATACATATGAATGCAAAATTTGCCTATACGATCATCCCAAGGGCCAATGCCCAATCTTGTTACATTTATATGACCATTGGGGAAGCACGTTACACCCAAAGTTTGTACAAAGATACTGTGTTCAATCATAGTGGCAACAATCCCAGTCATGGGGGAAACCATCCCTAAATTGGAGACATCCTTCGTATCATCCGAATCCCAATGCCTATCTAGTTCAACATCCTGTTTCCCCAACTAGGTCAACATACTCTATCTCGCCACATTATCATTCTCCTCAATACTATCATCCCATGTCTTCAACAAAACCACCACCTTGTGTACCTTACACTTCTCCTAAATTTCAACATTCTCATCCTTTCTCTCCTTCTACATTGCCACCAACTATTCCTGAAGCATCTACACCATAGCAACAACCCATGAATGTTACTTGTGCTAGCAGTGAGAGACCTCATCAACATCGAAAGCATCCCTTCTTTATACATGACCATAGGAAGGAACAACATAGTTCCACTACATTCTCCAACTTAGCACAAGTCCAACACTATGGTGCATCTTTCTCCTCGAATCCAACGTCTTGTGTCACTTTATCAGGGCCATCAATTAACACTCCAACAACCATACGGCCCAATGAATACGGCTAGGGAGAGTGACGTCTCGATCCTTGCATACCATCTTATAAATTGCCCCACTATGCTTACTATAATCAGGTGTGTGAAACCCAATGGGGTAAGTATGACCAAGTTTCAAATTTCCAACATGCAAGGATCCTCATCTTTCATTTGTTAATCCTTGACATGCTCAACCGTTTAGTTATGGGGGATATCCCCCATTCTAATAACAAGCAAGATTAATAAATATTTTTCATTTTCTTTAATTTTTACAATTTTTTGTCTTCTAGTTTTTTACTTTTCAATTTCTTGTTTTATCTTTTTGTCTTTTTATCTTTTTACATTTTTATAAGTAATCTCATCTACGAATAAGACACTCATGTGGCTCGTTGGTTAAGGTGTGTTCCATGTTATTGAGTCTCAAGTGATCAATTATTTGGATAGTGAGCCCATTACACCCACTCATCCATTCTACAAATATGAGGTTCTGTTTGAGGGTACAGTGATATTCTTGACATTCTTAAAACTTAAAATTAATTTTTTGTTCATGAAGAAGGATGGACCAAGAGGGAATGATTAGGGTTTGACATCAAGGGGACTTGTGGATTCTCTTTGGTGACGTCCGTGAGAGTTATCACGCAACATTGTTGTACTAAGATCCTTGTAGATCTATCACAAAATGGGAGTAAGAGTAATCAAAAGGCACTTAAAAATCCAATGCTATTCTAGGGGATCCCACTAGAAAGACATGCACCCATGCCTAAAGGTTGGCAGCTTCTCTGGATTTAGCAATCAAAAAAGAAACAAGGAAAGTGCCAAGTGATTGTACCCCTTGTTATTATGGTACTCTCATAGTTGCTCATCATGGGATGAAACAATGCAGTGTCACTTATCAGAAGAATGAACTTGGTCCTAATCTTGGAACAATAGGCTAATGACACATTAATCATGCTTTACATGCAAGATTCATTGTGCCCTGAGTCAGTTCTTCATGTCCCAATCTCTAGAATCCCTTCTATACCTCGTCTCACCTTGTTGTTCATGTAATTATAACTCATGTCTTGTGTAGCATAGAATTTTGACCTCATTCCAGTGACACTTACATGTGTGTGTTTTGTGGAACCAATCTGGATTACATTTAACCCTTCGAGTGCCCACGAACACTTTTAAGTGTGGTTATGCAAGGGATTTATAGCTTGGAACCTACTTTGGGGAGGACCCACTTGCGTAATCTTTGTAATTTGCATTCATAACACATCTTCCACACACCATCTATTATCCTCAGCATACTTTCAATGATATTCTTTCCCTTATGACTATCCTTCCGAATTCCAATGTTCCTATGAACCATTACATGGCGTTTTTTTCTCCCTTACCACCTGAGGTCCTTATTGATCAATTCCACCCATACATAATTATTCGTGCCTTCAAAACTAGTTAAATTACCTTGGAACTCTTTAACACTTGTCCAACATTTTTCCACATGTCCTTAGCTTTCATCATTCATTTTAGAAAAATCTTCAACATTCGGTATATTCCCTAGTGCCTTAACATCGATATGCCGCGATATCGCATACGCGATATTGTGTCAAAAAACCTATATATACGTGACTCCCCTACACCACTTGCCATCATTTTTAACTATTCACGTAGGGGAGTTTTTCAAATTTCTCTCTATGACTTGCGATTACACGTCCCTTACTTTCATGCCTATATGTCACTCGCTAGTCCTCTGATTTTCATTCCATCTGAACCTACTTGAACCCGGAGTGTTCAGCTTAGTCGTGGGGGAGGGGCACACACCGAATAGCGCATAACCTTTTTGGAATTTCTCATCACCCAAAGGACATTATCAAGGGTAATTAGTGATAATATTAAGGATAAATGTGCCGAAAATAATTTTATCCCCTTAGTTACACTAGAAAAATAGATTTGGAAACCACCTAAGCAAAAGGACTCAATATTATAATCTTTCGAGGACATGTAATTAACATCACACGGAGATAAAAAAAATTCCATTAAGAAAAGTAGTAAGGTATAACCTAACTTCGGAAACAACCTTACTAATGATTAGCCCCATGTGATTGCAGATGGCCCTGAAACGCGGACAATCAGAAGGACCTACTCAAGGGGGGAGCAAACAACCTAGGAGAGGCGAAGGACAAGTTCCAACTACACAGCATGCAGAGTAGGAGGAACAATCATTTAGCATTCACCAGGAGGACCCTACTACTATACAATCAAGGTAGTCAGAAGGAGGAGCTACTGCAACACCTGAATAGGGACAACATCTCATGTTGCCCCAAGATTGTGTTCAGGCTATCCATGAAAGGTCCATCCTCACTACAGTGATTGTGGAATTAAATTTTGAATCTTTCATAGAATTTTCTCCAGAGGCTATTAGGGACCACCTCAAAGGGTCTCCATTATGGCCTATCCTCTCTAAAAGCAGTGCCTGGTACTTAGGGGAAACGTACCAATTTTGGCACAACAAAGAATAAGGCACCACGGTTAACATTTGTGGTGTGACAGTCAATTTCTTTGTTTAGGCCATTTCAGAAGTATTAAACCTTCTAAATACAGGGCCAAAGGTTTCTCAATTATCTACCTGTTCAAACCCTGATGTGCGACGAGTTTGGTTGGAAAGGGCATATGGCAAAGAAGATAAGACATTTGGGGAGTTGACAATGAAAGAAAGGAGTTACTTCAAAATGGGAACTTATCACCTCTTCCCCACAAAAGGCTTAAAAATAATTTTAACATATGCAACTAGAGGATGTGCAGTGTTGATGGGAAACATTAATGCTAACCTACCTCATCTATATGTTACGGAGCTCCTAAGGTGATTTGAGGAACAAAAGAAAGGGAAGCTTGTGTTGCCCTTTCCTTGTCTTATCAGGAAGCTATGCAGACGTGCTAGTATTAGAGGATACACCAATGATGTCCTCTAAAAAGCCCAAAATGCTTCATATGTTGAACTACTAAAGCCACCAAATGCAAGGAAAATCACTGGTGAGACACTGGGGCCAGAATAAGAAAAGGAACAAACGGCAAGGCCAACTGCAACTCAACTTGCAGGACCCAGCCAACTTTATAGCATGAAACCTAGCCAACAACAAGAAGTAGGGCCTAGCATGGGCTAGTAGGATCAACCTCTGCCACCACTGCAAGATTACAGACCGTCGATGAGCCATCTCCAGGTTGTCGCTGAGATGGTTAGTTGGAGAAGTCGTGATGATGCAAATCTCTTCCACATCATCGACGATGCCATACAGCCCACAATTTCTTTGAATCATGCAAGGGGTCAAGTTTCCATCCATATAGGAGGAAGGAAGAGCACTTGGTCACAACAAATATCAAGGAATGCTACATCTTTTCAAGTGCAATTAGAAACTGGTGAAGGGGCCACAATGGTGGTCATGCAACACTAAGATGCAACAAGAGCCACAGAAGTGGTTGTAGACCACATTAAGAAATCATTCAATGTACTTTTTGTGCCACTGGTAGACCTTATAGGAGCATGGGATGCTCAAACTCTGGCCGAAACCTCAATGACTCCTGTGGAACATGAGGATGTACTTGATCGATTGCTACAAATAGGATAGGTAATGACATCCCTGTTTGACATCCCTTAGGATGTTACAACAATTTAATCAGACCTCGTTTCCACCAAGGGGAAGCTAGTCTTGATAGAGATGAGGGCTGAGCATGCTGAAGTAGAGGTGCAAAAATTGCAAGAAAGGCTCGTGGCCCTACAAGCAGCATAGTGGGATCCTTCACAATTTGTTCTTGCAAACCAGCTTGACACTTTCAAAACTAAGCAACTGGCCAAACTATTCATGGAGAATAAGAAGGTGGTAGAAGAAAAAGAGAAGGCTATTTGGGATGCCTCTATAGCACAAGCGCAAACTTATGAAGGCACTCAAGGCCTTACAAGAGGAAAATAAGCAGCTTGTTGCTAACAACCTTTGGTTGACCTTTGTGGAAAAGCAAAAGAATGTTCTCAAAGAACATTTTCAGTAGTTACGAGAACAATTCATCTAGATCAACCAGGACATGAACCGATTAGCCAAGGAAAATTAAACTCTCTTAATGGAGGAGGTATGTGCCATCCTCCAAAAGATGACTATTGAAATAAGCGCATGGCAGAATAAGGCTAAAAATCATGAAAAGCTAAAGGAGCACTTTCGAGACTAGGTGGGGATGTATAAATAGATCATTAAGAAGGAGATCCATATGGCCAAAGCCCACATCAATGCTATCAATGCTCAACACACTGATTGGCGGGCCATATTGGACACATATGCTTTTGCCCAATAGGCAAAAGTTAAGAACCAAGACCTACAGATCCAGGACCTTACAGAATACATGGAGTTGGCAAACCTATGGTATGCTAACTTTGCCATGTTAACAACAAGGCACCCAAGAACAGAGCTTGAGCAACAGGTAGCCACCACCTACATCAAATATGAAACAAAGTTTGCAAAACGCAAAAAGATATTGCAAAAACTAGAGATTGCAAATTCTAAACTTGAGGTGGTTAAAGCAAGCTACTAGGGACAAAAAGGTGTCACAACAGACTTGGCTCGATGGCTTGTAGATTTTCAAGAATACAGAGATAAAGCCAGAGCCTACAAGGAGGAATGGTAGGTGTTTTCGGCCTGTTATGTCGAGGCAAATAAAATGTTTCTGCAACTACTCTACCCATGGGAGGTGCCAACTCCATCAAACATCAGAACATTAGCATGGATAGCATAAGATCCCTAAACCAAAGAGAAGAAACTCCAGGCCATACTTCAATGCCATCAATTCCTAAGACCTGGAGCACAAGACAAGAGAAAGGCATCCATGGAGGAGCCACCGCCACCAGGAACTACATGAGTTCCATCAATTTTATAGCTATAGGATTTTCTTTCACATTCTTTGTGGTGTGTCTCAATTTTGTTCTGATTCCACACTGCGGCATGAATCCATTCTCACCGGTCAATAATCCCATACCTATCCACTATGTAATCAATAAAGCTTGTTCTCACTTTAACTCAAGGACGAGTTTTCATTCAGTCGTGGGGGTATGATGAGTTATCATTTTGTTGACAATGATATCATAGCCTATCTCCTCATCTATAAATAAGAGGTAGACAAATCTGGTAGGTAGTTTTTTTAAAGTTATTAAGTTTAAGTTTTCAAAAAGTTCTTAGTACATCAGTTTTCCTCTCAACCCTTTTCTCCCAGTGCATGCTCATAGTATGGTGATTGTAATTGTACGGCATCCTTATTCAAGTGTGATGTACTTGGACACGTACATGACCGACAATAAATATCAAGATTACTTCATCATTGCAGCATCCACTTAGCTTAATTATTTATTTAATTATTATTTACTACTTTCTTAGTTAATATCTCTTCACCCTTATCTCCTAGTAATGCAAAATGAGTACGACTTAATCACAAGCATTCAAGTGTGACTACTTGATAACCCAATAGCGTACTTAGGCCATGCGCTTGGTAATCCTAGTGGTAGTCATGCACGAGGTCCAAGATGTGTACTGATGATTGAGGAATGGATGCTCATCGCACTTAGGCTAGCTTAGACTCTCTCTCTCTCTCTCTCTCTCTCCCCNTCTCTCTCTCTCTCTCTCTCTCTCTCTCTCTCTCTCTCTCCTAGTTTAGTACATATTATTTTCCATTAGCCCCAGGAGTAGCAATAGCATAGGAACACATCATACACCTCACTTTAGACTAAACCATACGTGAAAAAGGTAATACTAGTCTAGGTGGGAAGATAGTGAACTGTGATCTACAAGTAACTATCTAGATACCACAACTAGCCCGTCTGCGAAGTTCAACCGAATCATGTGTGAAACACTCATATTTGTATGGTTGAGTGTAGGAGTACCTCGCCACTCATCAAGAATGATCAAGGTTCTAGAGAATTCATGTTGCCTTGGCATTAGTACTCGAGATACAGTCATTAAGAAAGCATGTAAGTATGATCAATATACATCTGGTCATTGACCCAACATCTTTAGATGTTAGATTTTATCAAGCATCTAATTTAGTTAATCAAATTTAGGAAACTTTGATAAATAAGCTATTTTTATAGTTTACAAAGTTCCAACCTAGTACCATTCATCCTTTATGAAGATTTTAATGTAAAAGCAAGTAGTGTTCATCAATTTTTAAAATTTTGATATGTAAAAGACTCTTTGAAAGAGGAGAAAGATCTAAAGAAGATGTTTCCATCAATTTATCCTACCATCCCATTAAAAAATACATATTCCACCTACTTCAAATCATCAATAAATATGTTAAATACTTGAATCTAGAAGCATATGATGCTCATGGATGGTAGTCATTAAAAGCCTTAGTTTACTAGTTACACTGCAATGATTACCAAAGACTAGATCAACATCCTTTTTATGCAAGATCTTGCATTATATTTGCTATAATACCCAATCCTTTCAAGTTACCAAGCTATTAGAGTTACTTTCTAAGGAAGAAGTTAAGAAGATAGATCAAGCCTTGTAATCTAGAATGTGGTCATATTTCCATCATGGCTAAACTATGACTACATTTTTTATCCTCATAGAGAGATGACAATCAAGGAGTTTCTTAAATCTTATCTTATTTTCATTTCTTATTTTTCATTCTTTTGTTAATCTATATTTTTTAAATTTAGAAAACAAAATATTTACCTTACCTTAACTCATGTAACCAAAGATATGAGATGTGCATAGTATAACTTTGGTTAGACCTTGTAATTGGTGATTGACAAACCTTTGATTCACCTCTAGTTATTGCATGAAGAATTAATGTAAATTATTAACATGATCGATTCATCTTTATCATATATTTTTCTCATTTATACTTTCATCTATAGAATAAGCAAGAGAACCTTAAATCTAAAAAAACCTCATTTAAAAAGAAAAAAATCAAAATACTAGAGCATAAACGAAGATTTGATGTGGACTTGTTTAAGGATAAATCAAAGGAAACAAGGGTAGTTTGTCATATTCCCATTCCAAAATGATGTTGTTTCATAAAAAAAGTTGTAATTATTGTAATAAAACATTAATGAAAGGGTGTGGTTTAATAATGAGCATGTATTTTAAAGGAACCTTTAGGGTTTGACATGATATATTTATACCTGATAAATGAGAGGTGATGTCAACATAGAGTTGTAAAGCTAATATAGTTAAGTGATAGGTGCCAAGTGAAATGGAATAATAAGGGACTTTGACACCTCTTCTAGCTAGGCCTAGGACTCACCATGGTAGCAATGTTGAATTACATCAAAGGAATAGCTACTGAAGGGAGACAACCCTAGGGATTCCTCAAAGCATGATCAAGATACACTTATTCAATTTCATTTGTCTTACTAATGTAGTTCCTTATACATTCTCACTCTTATGTTCATCATGCATATTATTGAATATAATACATATTTGACATTTTCCATGACATCCAAGAATGAAATATCATAGATGAGATGCATTGACATATAACATTTATTAATATAGAAAGTCTAGATGTCATGTCCCTTTTATCAATAGTGCTAAGTAATTTTTTTTCCACTTATGGGTATTTTTACAAGATCAAAAGAGGCTAAGAAATTTAAAATCACATTTTCTAAGGAGGATACATTATCTAAGAATCTTTTTCTAGGGAAGCAAACTACGTTATAGTCATCAATGATAATCTTACTTGAGTTATATGATAGATTAGCAAACATTTCATTTTGAAATCTAGTTTTTCCCTCCTCTAATGATGAAATATGTACATTGATAAAATTTTAAAACTCTAAATAGAACAACAAACATGTGTTTCCCATGTTCATATTCTTTAGTTTCACATGATGTCATTAGGGCATTTCCAAGTCAAGTGCCTCATGTTATTGTTGAGTAGCAAAATGTTCCAATGCATAGGAGTATGCAACAAATAGTCCTTTCATTTAGTATCCTATATGTACAACACATTAATTTTATTTAATTCTACACAATGAATCAACTCTCTAAATTATCCAAAACCATTGATACCTTTCATATTTTATGAATTAATAATAATGATTAGGTTTTGGCATTTGATGATTATCGATGGCTTCCTAAGCTATCCAATGTGAGCTCCTCATTAGTTGGGCATCTAATGGGTTTTTTATTGTTCTAGCCTACATGGAGAATATAGGAGGATGATATCCATCTTCTCTTTGAGTCATTCTTCTTGTTCTTCTTGCTCATCTTTTTATCTTTGGTTATGCTTTTTTAATTATTCCTATGGGCTGACTTTCATAGCTGTTAGAGCATGTATCTATGAGGTAGACCCATTTGTTGCTAGTTTTATTAGGGTTGAATTTGGTAAAGGGCCTTTCTCCATCATCTCATATGTATTTTTCTTCAATTGCTATGTTTCATTGGCTATTTGTTAAGGGCATGGAACTTGGGGGCTTAGTATCTCTATTTACTATTACTTCCTTCATACTAACAATCATTAACCTGCTCCTTAATTAGGTGAATATGTAGTTATTGAGTGGTGTCTTGAGATCCTCCATTAGTATGATTATAACTTTGGTTGCCTCTAGTTGAGCCATTTGGCTTTGTGAGCTTTTCTATTCTTTACCTTGTAGATCTACACATTATCATTCTATATGTCCTTTTAGGAGGCAACACTTGTACTGATTGTGAAGTTCTTAAAGACTAGGGTTTTTCTAATCTTGTCATGAGGATCTTTTAACCAAATCTCTTGAATAGATCCACATCCAAGGATATATAGATGTAGATCCCACCATCAGCTTGGATTTTGTGGTTGTGCTATCCTCCATAGTGATAATCTCCTCAAACAACTTGCTTATATGCATGAACACTTTCTTGTTGCACATTACTATTGGAAAGTTAAGAAGGCACACCCACACTAGAAATAATGAACATACCTACAAATTTTTGTGGATCTAAATGAGTTACCCATGTATCATATGTATTATTTTTCATGAAAGAGTAATTATTCCTCAAATGACCAAGCACCCATAGAAAGAACACCATATATCTATTCTTTGAAGTTAAACAAGCAAATGGTATTATTACCTTTTAGGGGAAAGATCTTGAGTGTCTGTGTTGGCCAAGTATGGTGCATCTATTGTGTCATCTTCTAAGAAGACTTTGATTAAGGTGTATTTATATCGCTATGTCTAACATTCAATAATACATCCTAAAATGACAACATGCATGCCATTATATTTCATGTGTAATATACTCTTCTTTGGAGATCTTCTATGCATAATGATTATCCTACTTTGTTGTCCCAACAACGATGTAAGCAAAGGATCATCACAAAATGTTGAAAACCCTAGATCCACCAACCTAGAAGCCTTGCTTATTGGCTATTTTCTTATGTTCCTTAATATTTTGGTTATTGACTTCTTTGTCATTCAATGATTCATCTCCTCTAAATTAGAGGCTCATAGATGTTCCATTACCAAGTGGATTGCTTTTGATCCCCTTTCAACCATTCCCACTACCACATGCCCTAAGGTCCCAGTGAGATCCTTGCCAAGTCCTGAACCTTCTAAACTCATTGACATTGAATGCATATAAGATTGTTCTCTTACGCTTGGGTTGGGCGAGTTGGGGAGGTTTGGGGGATGGGGGGTGCTGAAATCCCAAAATAATTCTATCATAAGTGCATCCAAAGATATATAGCCCAATTAGAATGTTATGAGGGGAGGACCATGAAATCCCAAAAAAATGAATAATAATATTTGAACAAATTAGAGTACATTAGATAATTAAAGAAGATTCTAAAAAAAAAAAGCCCAATGGTTTTGGGATATCTTCTCAAGTTTTCATCATTATAACAAATCCTAAAAAATCTTCCCTTTGGGATAGAAATATGATAACTCCATATCCTTATTTAGAAGAACCCTCATGGGTTTTTATTTTGGACTAAAGGATCTCTTATAAGGAGAAGGAGAAAACTCTCTCTAAAGATAAAAGAATACATCAATCATAAATAAAGAACAAATAGCAACAAAAGCTAAAATCCTCTCATCCTTAATTCTCCAAAATAAAAATAAATTAATACTATAGAAAAAAATTAATTATTAAACTTTCATGAAGACTTTTTTTTTTTTACTTGAAGTTTTAGTTGAAAATTGACATCTTTTAGAATCTAATTTTAGACTTCTAAAGAGATATCATACTTATGCAATTATTGCTAGAAAATACTATACATCTAAAATGATAAATAGAGTAGAGAACAAGTTAGAACTTTATAACTCACTATTGCTCACCAAAATCAAATCCAAGATCTAAATCTTTCAAAGTGAAAGTCTTACTGCTAAGCTAACATCTCATTGTTAAGATTGTTCTCTTGATTTCTATTCTCTAATAATAATGGGTTTGTAGCTCATATTATCAACTTTATTTAAGTCTTATTTTCATCTATTATGAATTGTAAATGAAAAAACTAAAAAATCATTTGTTCCATAAGATGTAAAAGTAAAAATTTTTTATTTCAAATTAAACTATAAATTAAAATTTTATCTTAAATTTAAAAAAAACCAAGGATCCTTCAAAGTTGATTTCTCTATAAAATGCACTTACTATTAGTGATTTTGGGTGTTAGACCCCTATATATATATATATATATATATATATTAAAAATAAAAAATTAGAGTACAAAAATAGAGAAGTACTATAGAGAGAAAATTCCAAATCAACAAAAAGAAAAGGTCTAACAGTTTTGGTTATGCCATTTTAGATTTTCATCCTTACAACTAATCTTGAAAGAAATCCTCTTTGAGGTAGAAGATTGGACATTTCATGAAATGATTAACATTAGATGGAGGGTGAGAAGGCCCCCTCCTTGTCAATAAAATCAATATTATTAAAAGATATTACCTTCATATCTTGAACAATAGCTATAAATGAATTATTAATATTTCAAATATCTTAAACATGTAGTCCATTCTGAAGATTTGGCATGTAATTACTAATAAATAGACTTCCTCAATAAAATTTATTATGAAGAACCATTTGGAAACCATCTAAATTAACAAGAAGTTTCTAAGAAAACTTAGGAATAAATATTTATTTTTCCTTCGTCATTAAAAAATTATTGGAAATTTATTTGACTAGAACCTTCCTCAAAGATATATTTTAGTATACATCAATAAAAGAGATGAGTAAGCTAACTATTGAAACATTAGTAGCCGAAATCATTGCAGGATCTGCAACATCTATAAATAAATATCTTAGTAGGATTCAAAACATTTGTAGAAAAAATCTTAGTAGTGGTTATCTTAGCTTAGTGTTTATGTGCTTGCAGAGCCTCTTTTTATGACATAAAAGATCATGAATCAAACATATGACCCTCTCGATGATAATAGTGACATGATTTATGAAGATTATAATAATTAACCTTCTGCACATAATCAATTCCATCAGCACACAAAATAATTTCTTCCTTAAAAAAATCAAGATCCACCTCAATCACATATTGAATTCTATAAAAACCACTACTATAGCTAAGGTTTTAAAAATGCTTGATTGGCCCAATTTAAGAGACATTATGTCTTTCAACTTTTTCAAAAATTAATGGAAAATTCAATAATTCAACAAAATAAGAAATTTTTTAAGATTCATGAGATGTTGGATTAATACAGGGGGTCCACTTTAAAATAAATAATAAAGGATCATGATGATTGAAAATACCAATATTAATGGCATCGGAAACCTTTATCAAATCAACAAATTCTACTAACAAAAATGAGTTTGACAAATAATATGCATGGAGAACATCCAATTTTCAATCTTTCCAAATCAAATTTAAATGACTTAAAAAATTGAGTAATGAGGTAAATAACACATAATTTACACAAAAACATACATTCTAAAAATTTCTTAAGTAATAGATTCATATAAATTATCAGGTAACTTGTAGAATGACAAAGAAGTAGTGGATCAAATTAAAGAATCACCTACTAAATCTAGAAACATTGCATCTAATTCCAAATAGATTTGCTAGAGAAATATTAGATCCACTAAAGAAATCAACTTCACTAAACAAACATCAAAGTTAGTTCAACATGCCTAAGTAGAAGGCAATTCTTATATGCCTACTATAACTTGTGGATTAATTTTAGTAATTTTAATTTTGTTTATAGCATGTAGTTTGAACATATGTACTCTCAAGCTATACTTCAATAAGAAACCATACATTTAGCATGTTCAAACCCCAAAATAACTATGGAATTTTGCTTTCAAATCAAGAGTCTTACCACTAGGCTCATTGACTTTTTGGGGTAGAATTTAAGCTAGCATATCCTTTTGAAATTAATCTTTTAACTTGTATAACCGTAACATATGGATTTTAGCAAGTGAATTATGTCTCATCACTAGGGATCATCATTTGAAGTGATGAATTTTTTATCTATAACTTATAATTATCCACTAGAATTAAACTTATGACTTGGGTTACAATGTAAGAATCTTACAACGAAACTAGCCTCATTATTTTGAGAGTCTCTAGTAAAAACCACAATTTTAACTTCCATCTTTTCCTCTACATGTGAGGTGTTAGTTTTAGTTGTATGAGTTTTGGATTGGTAACCCTAATTTGTAGGCTATAGATTATTGGATTTATTCATAGAAATAAAGGTTTTACACTAGTAATTTAAGCTATCCTTGAACACTATGAACTAATGTTTAGCATGCCTACTATTTTTTTTAATCTTTTTTGCTTATCAAACTAGCTATATATGGTTGAGAAAACATTGGATTTTAAAGTTTTTATGGATCAAAGTAATACTTTTATTGCTTAGGAATGGAAAGCAAATTTTGACCCTTATTCTTCTAATTACTTTAAAAGAAATTACTCGATTGAATTAGAAAATCTTCCTCTTAATTTTCAAAGTGTTAAATGTGAAGTAATTGGCAGCATTGACACAATGCTAAGGATAGGTCAAAACATTACTAGATGATGTGCAATAAATACGTTATTTTTTAAAGATCGATTTATAGTAGAAGAAGATAGAATTACAACTCAAGGTTAGTAATCAATGTTTTTCTCAAAAAAATTACATATTATAATTGAAAAGGATGTTGCAACTACTTTCATTATGAATGCCATATTATTGGAATCTATCTCATTTTTAATACAAAAATTGTTTGTGAGAAAAAGAAACAATAATTTTCAAAAAAACACAAATAATGGTAGTTTTTAGCAAGTACAAGTAAAATATTCTTCAACAAGTTCTTAACATTTTACTAATACTTTTAATTCTAAAGGTGCCAATAAATTCTTGGTATCTAAAAAAAGTTCTCTTTAGAAAAAAATAAATTTTTAGCAAGGTCCAGTAATGGAAATACTTATGTAGATGAATTTCACTCAGTATAACATAAAAAGAAAAGACCTTCACATACTTCTTTTAATTTAATAACCCTAAAGATATCTCTTTCTTTTTCTACTTCTACCACTATTACAAATGTTATTTAATCATACAATGATTTTTCACTAATTAATGACATAGATTGTGAGATAAATGCTAAGCTTGAAAAATTAGGGATACAAGCCTCTTGTAATACCCTACCCTACCGCTACTGGCTAGGATGAAGTGATGCCTAGGATTACTAGTAATAACACAATGGAAGCATGATAAATTAGAAGCTAATGATACAACAAAGTACATTAAGAATAAATTACTTAATATATATAAACATTATGAAAGGTGAAACTGCACAAAAATTCATGCCAAACTAAAGACTAAGCATACATTTCAATCTATAAAAATGCATGTCTCTATATGAACTAAAAAAAATTTGTACTACTCTCACAATATTAAAAACATAAACATCATCATATACATAAGAGTATAGTGAGGGTCATTCATATATGAACAACTCATAATACTATACATGAAAATATACATCAACAAATTTTCGAAAATATCCCTCCCCTCTACTCTTTCTTAGTGCTCATCTGCACCCCTGTAGCTTCCACCTGTAATAAATAACGTCAATATTAAACTAAGTGAGAATCCTTTACACTTCCACTACTAAATAGTCAACAAGTGATACACTAGAAGAGAGGAATGGAGCACAAAGAAACTTGCATCAATAGTTAGTCTCTCACACACTCTAAGTAATACATGCATAGATGATCACATACCATATAGGCATAATCCTTACTCAAGTAAACATATTGCTAATATACAATTACAAATATAATCATTGTCAAACATAATGAATGCAGGGGATGCATAGCTGGTGGGCACGGCTTTCAAGTAAGGAAACAAATGGCGTCGAGGTGGTGGTGTGCCAGCCAAGAAATAATTGTTAACTGCAATTGCTTTGGAATGACTAGTGTAGGGGTGATGAGAGGCTTCTTGACAAGAGGTTGAAGGCTGTGATCTGATGCAAATTAGGAAAATGCAAATGGCACAGCCAAAGCAAGGAGCAAAGTGGTCACAGTAGGTGAGGTTGACAAGCTCGTTGGATCATAGCATTGAGGAGCCCAGGTACATTTTTGTTGTTTTTGTTTCCTCTCATTTACTAGTTACAGCTAGGCTACACGATAACCTAGGTCTGTCAGGTCTGCATGCAGTGTGTCACGATGGGGAGGCTACTGGCACTCGATGTTCACCAGATTATACCACACCACATGCATTTCCATTATCATGCCCATAAATCAATCACAAGATATACTACCATTACTATGACTCACAAGATGATACTAGAATCTACATATAATCCATCTGGACATCATACCAACATATACAGATTACCCATATGGTCACTAGCATCTCTCATCTAGTATAAAACATTTTTATGAATACTCATAATCAATCACTTATCTGCATGTCTTTAATTAGTCTTTTATTTACCAAACCGATGTTATGGTTCATCAACCTATGACCCACAACCAATGCTAGTCTTCTAGAGGACTAGCTATAGGGATGTACACACCTATGTCACATACCAGTTGTAGGGATGAATACACCTATGCTCTTCCACTCTCAGAATGAGACTTAAGATAGGGACCTCACTAATGCATCACAATGAAGGTCAATTAATAACTGACTCCAGGGTGCTTCATCACCAATCGATCCATACCTTTATGCTAGCATCACTCACAAACAACTACTACAATCTTAATTGTAAAGACATGTACAAATCCAAGCTAGCTTAAGTCATCACATGTCATAAGCATATTAGATTCAAAGAAAACATAACATAACCATGTATATCCATACCTAATAGTCACACTCACTCCATGAAGATAATACCATCACATGACATAACAAAATTTCATACCATAATCATACTCCTTAAACTACATATAATTTTGTAAAGATGATCGTTATCATAACCTCCAAGATGATAGATCTCAAAAGAAAAAACAAATTCCATGATTAGAAAGTACATCAAAGATGATCCCAACAACCCTAATTTCACGTTAATCAAACTCTTGAAAATAAATTTATGTGTGTTTAAAGTTTAATTAATAAAATAATAAATAATAATATTTAATTACGACTAATGATACTTGAAACTTCCAAAAGCTCCTACACAAAAACATGCCCATAAAATATAATATCCAAATCATGCTAGTTTCATCAACATCACCTTTGATATTCCACAAGTCCACATCATTTCATATATCGCATATTTATTTATAATAATTCGCAACCAAAAGTATAAAATTTTGGAAAATCTACAAAATAATACATCAAACTCAATCTTATAACTATCTACCCCACATGCCCACATTGCATGGTCATATACATTAATCTAGCACAAAATGTAGGGAAAATGTAAAGACAATCTACCAATTAAAATTGTTGAAGTAGAAAGTCTAAAACAAGAATGAAATCCTTAAAAATTTAGCAAAACTACATTTTGATCTAAAAAAATCTTATAGCCATGTAGATATGACTACAACAAACCTAAATCCAAGTTTAGAGTAAGCAAAATCCTTCAACAAAGCTAAAAAATTTGGAAGAAAAAAGGAAAACAGAAAAAGACAAAGAAATAAGGAAGAACAAACTCAAACTCAATTTCTATCCATATGAATAGGCAAAGAAAAAGAAAATAGAAACCCAAATTATTAGGGTATGTAGTCCAAGGCAGTGGAAAATAGTTCAACTATGTTTAAAGTATACACTTGATGTATAAAAACATTTTTCTTTTTATTTACAACACATGTCATGTACAAAACCCGATTACACATTTACTTTGGTAAAATCTGATAGGTCACTTTCTCAATCCTCTTCAACACCTCAAAATAACAAATATACCTAGGAGCTAATTTTTTATTTTGGCCAAACTGTGTAAGTCTCTTCAAAGAAGAAATGCATGATCCCCAACTACAAACTCCAATGAACTTTGGTGTCAATTGGCATACGTTGCCTGCCTATATTGTGTAGCTCTTATTCTATCTCAAATCTCTTGAACTTGCTCTATGATCTACCTCATCAAATCCATGCTCACTTGCTGGTGATCTTCTATGGAATCCCAATATAAAAGCATTCTACATGGCCTACCATATAAAATCTCATATGATGTTGCTTGCAAACTCTCATGATAACTATTATTACATGTAAACTCATCCAGTGGTAGCATTTGATCCTAGCTATCTCTATATTGCAAAGCATAGGCTTTTAACATATCCTCAAGAATTTGATTCACCCACTTAGTCTGATCATCTATTTGTGGATGATATGTTGAACTCATATTTAACCTTGTACCCATCTCCTTCTAAAATGCTTTCCAAAAAAGTGATACAAATTGAGCATTTCTATCACTAATAATCCTCCATGGTACACCATGCAATCATACTAAATCTGTAAAAAAGAGATGTATAGTTTTACAACAATCATCAATGCTCATATGGCAAGGAAATGTGCAGACTTTATCAACAAATGAACAACTACTAATATAGCAACACAGCCATTGTGAGCCCGTGGAAGACCAACAATGAAATCCATACTTATGACATTCCATTTCCATTAGGAAATATCATGGGAGTGTAAATATTTCCCAAGTCCCTAATATTCTAGACATTGAGAGGCATACTTTCCTACTTTCTTCTTCATACCAGGCCACTAATACATCTATTGTAAATCCTAGTACATCTTCTAACTACCTCAATGTATTTGATGTCTACTCATATGAGACTCATCCATTAATTAAAACTGAAAAGCTTCTAAAACACATACTTGACCATCATTCTATAACATACCATGAATTTCCATAGAGAATGATCCATCAAAAGTGATATGCTACCTCAACTCTTGACACCATGGATCATGTCACTACTGCTCTCGAATCTACTCCTATAAATTTGATTGGATAGTTAAGCTATTAAGCTTACTTACCATCCTTCTCAATGCATTAGCTACTTTATTAGTCTTACTAGGCTTATATCTAATAGTAAAATCAAAATAGTAAGCAACTCCACCTATCTACATTATCATAGGTTTAACTCTAACTGACTCATAAGGTATTGGAGGCACTTATGGATAGTTCAAATAGTAACCTACTTCCCATATAGATAATGTCAAAAAATCTTCAATGCAAATATCACAACGCCTAACTCTAGATCATCCATGAGATATCTAGTTTCATGCAAGCTCAATTGAAAAGATGCATAAGCCATAACCTATTCATCCAACATCAACACACAATTAAATCCATCTCCTCAAGCATCAGTGCTTACATCATACGGCTATCCTTGTGTAGAAGATACTAACACTAGGGTAGTCACCAATCTATGCTTCAACTCCTCAAATGTGGCCTAACAAGATAAGCTCTAAATAAAGCTAGACTCCTTCCTTGGTAGTTGAGTCAAAGGAAATGTTATCTAAGAAAAACATTCTATAGATCTATGGTAATAACTTGCTAACCCTAAGAAACTCCACACCTTTGAGACTAACTATGGTACAAGCCAATCATGAACAACTACAATCTTTGTGGCATCCACAAAGATATGAGCTCCTAATACCAAATGCCCTAAGAATTAAATTTTTGACTACCAAAATAAATACTTGAGGGTTAAGCAACAACTAATACACCCTCAAAGTTTGTAATACCATCTACAAGTGCTCTACATGTAACTGATCATCAAAAGAGTACATCAAGATATCATCTATGAACATAATTACAAACTAATCTAAAAATGATTGCATCACATTTTTAATGAGGTGCATAGCAACTACTAGTGCATTCGTTAACCCAGATGGAAGCACTAGAAACTCATAATGATCATATTGAGTTTTGACACATCTTACTCACAAACCTACACCTAATAATATCCAAACTTGAAATTAATCTTTGAGAACACATGAGCTCCTCAAAGCTAATCAAACAAGTCATTAATGTGTAGTAGAGAATATTTATTTTTCATAGCCACCTAGTTTAATTGCATGTAATATATGCACAATTGCAAACTTCCATCCTTCTTTTCAACAAATAGCACTAGTACACCCCACGGTGATACACTAGGCTAAATGAGGTTTTTGTCTAGCAATTTTTGTAACTAGATCTTTAGCTCTACTAGAGACATTCTGTATAAAGCCTTTACAATAAGCTCTATACTAGGTTTAAGTTTGATTTCAAAATTAATCTCTTGCCTCGGTGGCAAATCTAGTAATTCTAACTAGAATACATTAGGAAACTCCTAGATCATAGGGATCTGATCTATCTCCATGATATTTGTTTTATACACTGTGGCCACAAAGCATCCATGCCCCTTTCAAAGCATATTATGGTACATCCAAGAGGAGATCAAATCCAAGTGCATAGACCTCAAATGAGTTTGTGTCTCAATTAGAGTACCATCAGCTAACTACAATCTTAGGAGCTTTTTCCAACAATCCAAATAGGTAGTGAACTACAATAGTCAATCCATCACCAAAATTACATCATATACTCCAAGATCCATAACATGCAAATCACTAATCCACCACACACCTTTCAATTCTACTAGCACACCTATACATAGCTAATCAACTTGAGTCTTATTATCCCTAGTAGAAGATATTATCAACCCAAGAGAAAGAGTATGATATGTAAGAACTATATGATGTGCAACAATAGGATTGATGAAAGATTGGCTAGCACCTGGATTAAATAAAAATAATACATCAAAGCCCAAATTCATACCTCCCATCTCCATCACTCTCTTTGGCTACAAGTCTAATGATTGGTTTGTTAGGATGTATACTCATTCCTAGGTCTCCTAGTCCACTTCTTCCTGCTTAAGCAATAGGTATTTCAAGCCCATCCTAAACTAGTGATCACTATCCTTAGCCTCTACCTCCTCCACTACTGCTTGCCTACTTTAGGCACTTCCTAGCCTAATGTCCTAATTTCCCACATGCAAAATAATTTTAAAAATTTCTCTACAAATGGCTAGGCTACCCACAACTATAATAGACAACAGATTCATGACCAGCTCTAATAGTAGGATCACAAGATGATGTTGGGTACTTACCTATGTTTACAAGATTACTTGGAGGGGTCAAGCCTATCTCTAGATGTTAATCCTCTCTTCTATCCAAGCCACCTCTCTCTACAAGATGCATCCTCCTACTAACTCTTCTCTAGATTCATAGCAAACTACTCTAGCCTCATCATAGGATGTTAATCTGAGGGGTAATATGTGGTCCTTTAGAGAGGGTCTTAAACCTCTAATAAATTTGTTTGCCCATGCTTGAGCATTTTTATGCATCTATGGTACATAAATACTAAGCTTAGAGAAATGAGCATCATACTCTACTATAGAATAAATGCCCTAATAAAAAAGGTAGAACTCCTCCTCCTTTTCATGGACATATTAGATAGACACATAAAAAACTCTAAAAGATTCCAAAAAATCATATCATATCACCTCTTAGCCAGTTCACCCCTTGACTTGCTCCTCAATCATCCACCAGTGCTAAGTAGTGCTAACCAAACAAGTCTATTGAACTGATGAACAACCCATCAAATCAAAAGCCTTTTGCAACTCCTTCAACTACTATGTAGCTATAGTAGGATCCTCAGTGCCATCAAATTTAAGAGGTTCTAACTTTTGAAATTGCTATACTAGTTCCCTAATGATAGGCTACCTATTTGAATCTCCTAAGCCTCGACTACCACTACCACTTCCCACTTTCCTTACAATGGAAATGAAAACATTACTAGCTGCAACATGCTACCATAGAATCTATAATAACTATTAAATAACATTTGGCTATCTACTTGCAAAACCACTATTAGATGGTTGAGTAGGTTACACCTACTGAACATTATGCCAAATGAACCTATGGGTTCCACTAACATCAAAACCATGTCTACTATACATATCTGTTACCTAAAATCTTAAATTGATGAGTACCATAGGCATCATACAACATCAAAGTAAACTAGCTTTGATACCACCATATAACACCCCACCCTAGCCCTTCTAGGTTGAAGTGATGCCTAGGATTGATAGTAATAACACAATTAATGAGTGGCGAGGTACCCCCTACACCCAACCATATGAATTATGAAGCATTCATGTGCGACTTGGTCAAATTCTACGAACTTTATCATTTCTAGTGCACTAGCCCTTTAGGAAGTGAATCTAGCCTTAAAGTTAATCGTTGTCCTCCCAATTACACTTGTGATGCACATTGGTATGGTTAATTATAATTGAGGCATCCAATTTTTATCATTTTTTATTTTATATTGTAGGTGCTTAACATGTACATAAAAAGGAGTTTAATTAATTAATCTAAATTGCTAATTAACTAATCAATTAACTAATCCTAACATAAGTGTCCATTCACACTTTTCCTGCACATCCTAAACCCACATATCCACTGTTGGGTGACCAAACTCTATGCTACTAGGTGTACCAAACAATAATGTTGCTGGGATTACCAAGTGAATAGGTGTTACCCTCGAAGTAGTTGTACTTATGTATTTAATCTATCTAGCTTAATAATCTCATTAATTTAATTGCTGGAAAATAATTGTGAAATAATTGAGAATAATTGAAAACATTGAATGCATAAATAAAAGAGCTAATCTATCCAAAGTGCTGCAAGGTTTATTAGAAAGCTCATCTTTATTGCCACACACATTGTCATGCTCAGGTACAACAATGCTCAAATAAAGATCTATACACTGAATGACTCCTACTGCAGGCACTCAAGAAAAAATTCTAACTTTTGAATGGAAAAATGCAAGAGCTTTGCTACTACTGAAATCTAGACTCCCCATAAATGTAGCAAGTAGGCACGTATTTATAGGTGACGGATAGACACTACATCGACGAAGCCTCGTCAGCATAGCCAACTAATGATGACTCATCATAACCCCATGACTGAATGAAAACTCATCCTCAAGTTCTTTTACAAAATTGGGAAGGTATGGGATTATTAATTGACTTTTCTTCCAAAAAAATAAACTTGACTAACTTAACAAAAAATGGAGTGCCTGGGTGTACAGATTAACACATTACAAAAATAGTGGTGTTTAAGATACAAAATTGAACACCATGACACAACTCATCAAAAATTTTGGACAACATGTTCCTTGATGATGTGAAGCTTATTGGAGAAGATCAAATAGTCCCAAGCAGTGGTGGTTTCTAAGGCTTTGAGGAACCTTCATTGACTTCATGCATTAGCAATGGTTGAGGTTGTGGTTGTCCTACTATTGTTGCAACTTCAGGTGGGAGGCAAAAAGTATCCAGTAGTGCTTTCATTTTCTCCTCCTTACTCCTAGGATCATGCATCATCCACACAGCTTTCCCAATGTGGGTTGGAACGAGCACCTCCCAAGGACACGAGATTGTTGGAAACAACTCCTTAGCATTGACAAACTAGGCAATGAACTGTTTACATTCAATGTCAAATGCTTGCACTGTGTTCTTCAGCTCCTAGTAGTCATTCATCCATCTGGCAAGGTCCTCAACGATGGATCGTTAATCTATGAATTGCCCTTTGAGAACTTCGAGTTTAACATTAGCAATCTCAAGCTTTTACTTGATATCCTTGGGGTGCTTGAACTTGGCCTTGTATAGCAAATACGAGATACCCACCTACTTCTACAATTTTGACCATGGCCATCCAGCTGTCAGCATTACTAGGTTTACATAATGAAGATTGGCCAACTCCATATCCTCTGTCATTTCTTCAATCTACAACTCCTTCAAGTGAATCTCCACTTTATTGTAGGCATTAATCCCATCAAGGATGGGCTGCCACATTTTTCTTCCTTGCTAAAGTTGTTGGAAGACTTCATTTACCTTAGCCTTTTCCATTTAGATTTCCTTTTCATTAATTTCTTTCTGTAAGCCAACCTAGTCAGCCTCTCAAACATGAAAGCTTTGTTCTTCTAGGTGGCAATTTTGATGGCAGACTTTTGTCATAAGGTGCATACCTCCTCCATTGATAGATTTTAGTTCTCCATGGTTAATTTTCTTAGTTCAATGTTGACTATGGCAAGCTACTCCTACTATTGACGAATAAATTCTTAAATTTGATCTCTTTGAGTATCAACATTTCGTAGGTAATGATTTTGCATGGTTAGTGCCTCATTTTCTTGGCACATCTGATTCAAGTCTTTTTTAATTGAATGTGTTTCAGCTTCTGCCATAAACTATTTGAAGATGGTCATTACTACTTCCTCCTCAACCTTTTGAAATCATTCTTGAAGTTGTTTGATAGCTTCATCTCTTGTCATTATTAAGCTGAGGATTGTTTTCTCTACCAGTCGTGCACGAAGTTCCACAACCTCCATGGCCAAGCATTGATTTTGCTCTTAGGTCATTTCTAGTTGCCCCTCCAAAATGATGCATTTTCCCCTTTCATTCAGCAACTCCACCTAGGTTGCAGTGATGTTCTTTGAAAGATCAAAGATATCCAAAGTTAGTTGCCAAGTCCCTACTAGTCGTTTTAGCAATTTTTTATGCTAGGTTTTGTTCAATTTTCCATTGACCATGCCTACAAACATCTGCACATCTTGGAGTGTAGATACATTTGGTACAAACATCATCGATGCATTCAATGCTTCAGCTACAAGGTCAGCTACCACTTCTGCTTTTGTTTTCTGCCCTTGGTGTTACATCAATAAGATAGTTACCTCTTCACCTTCCTCCAACCTCACCAAGAAATTGGTGGCATTCCTAGAGATTTTTGGAAAAAGATGATGTGTTGCTAATAACACCATCACCTCTTGAGCATTGGGATCTAACCTTAAAGGTAGTTGCATTCTTTGGGTAGAGAAAATGGTACCACCCCTCTCCATCTAGCTAACTATTCAAGCCACCTCATTAAGATGACTCATTGCTAGCCAATACACATATGGATACACGCCACTTGTTCCTACCTACTGCTCTTGTTCACTCAAGAGCTACTATTGAATTTGTCATAGATGCTCAAGGACTGCACCAACCTCTGGTGTTGTCTCTTGAGTGGGTGGAGGTGGTGGCAACTCCTCTTCTTAGATGGCTACTAGCGTTTTGTCCTTCATGATTTCTACCCATGAGGCCAAGGGAGTATGCCTAAGAGTGTCATTGAAATAGCAAACAATACCTACCCTCTTACAAAGTTTTCTTATAAGACATGGAAAGGGTAGGGTCCTCCTTCCACTTCTATTCTCCTTAAAGTGTTTCTCGATCTCCAAATAAATTAGTTGTGGAAGGTTAATAGGAAATTTTCCGCTTAGAGCATGCTCGAGCAAAGAAAGCAATCACCTTGCTTGGCCTCACCGATGGATTGAGGTGATAGGCCACAATCTTGAAATAAATTCACTCTGCTTGTGTGAGCGTGCCATACTTGTTATGATCCATCCTGTAACATCACTGGATCCACTCCCTTTTCACCTTGAGGTCACCTTTTCTTAATATTTTCGCTAGCTATGTTTCGATGTCAGGAAACCCTAGTGCCTCTGCAATGGCCTTCGCTAAATAGGACATTTGAATGTCCTTGATCTTTACAACAGATGTTGGCCTTTAGTTATTCCAGAAGAGATAAGTCTCTCCCATGTACCATTCTCCATTAGTTGTGATGATTGGCCACATGGGAGAGGTTTGCAATTGTGTTCTAACATCTTCTGGAGCTTTCTTCAAAAATGGCCTAAAGTTCATCTCTTGAAGAACTGATCTTTGGATCTCTTGGAACTTGATGATGTCTAGGTAGGCTTGAGTTAGAGTGACCTCAAGCCTAAGCATAGGTCTAGGCACTTCTCCTAGTTGATATTGTTCTGTAGGCACTTCTTCTTCTGGAATCTATCGAATAGATTCCACTTTGAGCTCCTCATGAAGAGGTCCCATTGCATGGGTCACCTATTGTTGTTCTTGGCCTTGTTCTTACTGGCCCCTTCTAGCTCTAGGTCATTTCTCTCGTGGTTGTGAGGTTTCTCCTTCCTGTGGGCACTTTTGTTTAGGTGCCATTTGCAATCACAATAGAACCATGGATTAGCAATCATTGTGTAACCTTAAAACAATTGGGATACCTTAACTCTTGAGGGTAGTTATGCTTGACTAAGTTGTAATTATGGTTGATTTAATTAAGTTAATTATTATTTCTATTTATGCCTTATCATTGATAAATCATCCCAGAGGTTGTTGGAAGGGTTAACTTGGAAAAAGTTGATGTTTATGTATGATTAAAGTTATTAACCCTTAGGGGAGTTAGAAAAAAAATTTGAAAATTGCATCAGAAACCTTAAGGTTTGTGGCCCCCATGATAAAGATCATACCTTCGATAAGTGCAAGATCAAAAAAAAGAGTGATTTGAACAAATGGTTTGAAAGTTATGGACTCTGGAAGGTTTTGGGCTCTAAAAAATTACAAAAATTCCCTGTGTGTTATGAGCAAATGACAAATAATTCCAAAGTTTCTAGTGGTATATATTGTATTTTTGTATTGCATCAACAAGGCCTCAATCATGGGGCCTTGTTGACAGGGTTGGTTGCATTGACGAGACCTTGATGACATAGTTGTTGGCCACTGTTGACTTCCATTGACTTTGGTCAAACTTTCAAAATACAAGGAATTTTTTGATGAAATTAGGATCAAATGAAAGCTTAGAAGACCAAGAATAGTATGAAATCATGAGAATAGGGCATTGAAGTTCATAAATTTGAAAAAAAATGGAGAAAATTTGATTTAATGGATGAATGCAATGAAAGATTAAGGAGTACTAAATGGCTTACACAATGGAGAATATGAAATATAAGATTGTGGTGATGTCAAAGATAAGGAACTTTAATTAATCAAGCCAAAAGCTATGCAAGTGGGTCCTCCCCATAGTAGGCTCATGCACTTTTTACCCTTGCATAACCTCAACTAAGAAGTCTGTGGGCCCCATAATCAATTTATTGATCATGACAAGTTAAGGACCAACCCAAAAGAATCCACTCAAGAATCTGAATACGTCAAACTAAGACATAGAGCATAACATAGAACCTGATAGTGAGGTGAGTTATGGCAACACGAATGGATGATAGAGAAGGTGGAATGAAGTTCCAAATTAAGGTCATAAGAAGTCCCTTGTGGAATTATGGTTAAAATGACATGATAAGTTTCATCCTTAGTCCAGACCAAAACCATCCACTTTCAATCAGTTCGCATCGCCACTCTAAGACTGATCCATCCACTTGAGACACAAGAGTGTTCCCACAAGACAACCATCATTCCACAAAGAGGAGAGAGAAGTCGGAAGTGAGAGAAAGAGGGCCTTAGTTAGAGGGGACCTTCAAGCATAGGTGTATGTCTTTTGAGTCCCATAACCACTGCTTGTAGCCCTTTTATTTGTCCAAGGGATGTGCTTTGAATTTGCATTATTTTTTTTTTTCAAATGGAAACCACACCATGTGAGGAGTTACTCATGTCAAAGGAGTGTGCTTTGAATTCCCATCATTTTTTTTGAATGATGGGAACCACACCATGCAACGACATTATTTGTCTTCCTATTATTGGGTGGTATGGAACAGTGAGAAGTCTACAAAAAAACACTCAACCACTCAAGCAAGAAGAAAAGTACAAAGAGTATTAAGTCCCCTTGAAGTCACACCCTTTAAAAACCTTTGGATCCTTCCTAATTCCAAAACCACTAAGGTCACTGATTAATTAAAAGTTTCTTTAATGAAAAAGGGACATCAAATTCCAAAAATAAGAAAAACCATAGAGTTTTTTGGATGGGTGGACGACGTGGACTCACTAACTATCCCATGAAAAGTAAACCATGTCAAACTCATCAGACATCAAAAGTCAAAAATAGAAACCAGACATTGACAATCATACATTGAGCTCAAACCATCATTAGTAAACAACAACAACAGCATTGTGTACTACGATAATAAAGCAGATTTATTAGCAAAAATAAGAAAATATCACACTTAATCAAAAGAAACACCAGAAATAAAATAAAGTAAAATATATAAGAAAGTGTAAAATAATCAAGAAAATTTAAATGTACTAAAAATGGTATAAAATTATAAAAATTTGAAAATAAAAAATTTGTAAAATCAAAAATGTGAAAAACAAAAAGGGTAGAAAAACTGAGAGGCCATGGTAATGGTTAGCACAAACGACCATCTCCCCCACAACTAAGTTGGAAGGAGGAGATCCAAAAAATAGAACGTGGGTGTCCATCAAATGAGGTGGTATTTATACTCGCCAATCTTGGTTCTAGGAAAGGTTTAATTTTTTGGATATTAACCAACTACTTTTTATTTGGGCTATCAAGTTTGTAAATTATCATGGCCCCAGAGGGAAAGGTTTGATCAATTATATAAGGTCCCTTCCACAATGTTTAAAATTTTTCCTTTTGAGGTACATGTGTGGGATTCCAATAGAGGACCTTATCTCCTAGTTAAAACCTTACTTTCCTAATTCTAAGGTTGTGGTGTTGCTTGCTAAATGCATTGTTCACCTCATTCAAAGATAGGGCCATTAAGCAATTTTTGTCTAGCACATTTAGATTGATCAATCTCTCCTTTTGTGCTAAACTTAGGTCAAGGTTTAGTTCACATGTCGTTGAGAGTGTATGGAGCTCAGATTGAATTGGGAGTATTAGAAGTTTTTTGTACACTAACTCATCAAGAGAATATCCAATAGGAAGTTTCCAAGTTGATCGATAAGCCCAGAGAGCATCATTAAGTTTTGTGCTCCAATCCTTCCTATATTTGCTAATGATTCACATTAATATTTTTGTAATCTCCCGGTTGGTTACCTATGCTTGACCGTTGGCTTGGGGATGGTAAGGTGTTGTTAATTTATGTTCTACCCCCCAAGCATTGCATTAATTTTCTAAATGTGACACTTGTGAAATGAGTCCCATTATCAAAAATTAGTGAACACGGCACCCCAAACTTATTGATGATATGTTGTTGTATAAATCTGGTAGTAGTGGATGATGTGCAATTTGTAATGGCTTCCGCTTTAGCCCATTTTGTGCAATATTCAACTACTACTATAATATACACTCTCTTGTTAGACATGGGTCTGATGGGACCCATGAAATCAACGCCCCATATGTTGAAAGGTTCTAGTGGTTGAATCCACTATTGAGGATCTTCCATACGAGTGGTCATCCCCCCATCATGTTGATAACGTTCACAAGACTTAACAAACTGGTGGGCATCTCTAAAGATTGTGGGCCAATAGTATCCTGCCATTATGATTTTTATGGACATGCATCTCCCTACATAGTGGCCTTCATAAGGTCCTTCATGAGCATCTTGAAGAATGCGCAATTGATCTTCATCAGGGACACACCAACGGATTAGGCCATTAGCACACACCTTGTAAAGGTGTCTGTTAATTTCCATGAAGTATTTAACTTGATGAAGAAATTTTTGTTTTTAAAATTCAAGTCTTGTGGCATCTCTTGAGTGAGAAGATATGTGAGGATGCCATTATACCATATTACTGTTTTAGGTGTTTGTTCATTTATTGCTCCAGTAAAAACGAGTTCGTCTGGAAATTGATCAAAGAGCAAGCTCTCCTCCTCCTTGTTATCTCATCTTAAGTAAGAAAGATGATCAGTGATCACATTCTAAGTCCCTTTTCAATTTACCATAGTAAGATCAAATTCCTACAAGATCACAAGCCACTGTATAACACGAGGGCTCAGCGTCAGCTTATTCATAAGGAAGCATATTGCATTGCATGAATACACCACTGCCATTAATTCTTTTTCCATGGTGGTGTAATTTAACTGCACCCCCACAATGCTTCAACTCGCGCAATGGATATAATATGGATGTTTCTTATTGTCCATCTACATGAGTATAGCTCCCAAAGCATAGTTAGATACATCTATCATGATATGGAATGGTTTTGACCAATCAGGTTCTCGTAGGATTGGTGTTTATACAAGTTTCTCTTTTAATTGTTGGAATGCATTTTCACATTCCTTAGTCCAAATGAAAGGTGCATCTTTCTTTGTAAGTTCTACCAATGGCTTTGCAATCTTAGAGAAATTCTCAATAAAGCTTTGATGGTAACCAGTGTGTCCAAGCAATGACTAAACATCTTTAACAATCTATAGTTGATGTGTTATTCCTTGGATGACCCTTATCTTTTTTGGGTCTACCTCAATCCCTTTCTACAAAATTCAGTGTCCTAGCATAATGCCTTCTTGGACCATGAGATGGCTCTTTTGACAGTTGAGCTGTAGGTTTGCCTCAACACATCTCTTCAATACTTGCTCAAGTCAGTCCAAGGATTGCTCAAAGGTAGCTCCATAGGTGAAGAAGTCATCCATGAAAACTTCAACACCACTATCGATATCTTGTTGAAAGATACCAAGGAACAAGCTTTGAAATGTTGCAAGGGCATTGCATAGGCCAAATGGCATCTTACAGTATGCAAAAGTTCTCTAGGGACTCGTGAATGTTGTCTTGGCTTGGTCTTCTAGCATGATTTGGATTCGGTTATCGCCACTATAACTATCCAAGAAACTATAATAATAATGTCTAGATATGGTATCTAATAATTAATCCACAAATGACAAAGGAAAGGGATCCTTAAATGTTGTTATGTTTAACAACCTAAATTCAATGCAAACCCACCATTTACTACCCTTCTTTGGTACAATTATGAGTGGGCTAATCCACTTACTATTCATGATTAGATAGATAAACCTTGCCTTGAGGAGTTGCTCTATCTCCTCCTTGACAATTTGCTTCAATTTGGGGTTTAGCTACCTATGCAGTTGTCTTCTAGGCTTTATGGTCGAGTCAATGTAGATGCGGTGCTAGCATATCCTTGGATTGATTACTGTTAGTTCTAAATATGACCAAGCAAAGGGTATTGACCATTTATTCATCACTTTCAACAACTTTTCTTTTTGTTCAGAAGCAACTTTGGCATTAATGATGACCATTTTACCATTCTTTAAAAATGCATATTCCATTCTGACTAGTAAATTTTTTAGTTTTAAGGACTCTTGCTTGAAGTGATCAGGGATATCCAACTCTCCCCAATAGTTATCATCATCTTCATTAGAGAGTTGGAAATGGACTTGCTCAATTTTGTCCATGCCTTCTACATATGCACAAGTTAAGCTCTCAGTTGGCTCCATGCATATTGTGTTGTTATCTGAATCAGCTATCAACCACTGGGTGCCCTCCTACTTTGTGGCTACTGTGTATAAACATCATTGAATATTAATTTCTTGCACACACTAATTGCATGCCTTCATGTATGTGCTTCTGGTTGACCAAATCTTTTACATGCAATTGCACCCATTGTCACTATACATGATGCATGGAATATGCTTCTTCTCAATTTTTCCTAAATCATTCTCCTTAGATATTTCGAGAGATAGGTCCCTTATACTGATTCACGCATCAACCATGCTTAACCAAGCCCTTCCAATGATGATTTGGAAGTCACTTTTGTAGTTGTCCACCTTAATTACCATAAAATCAACAAGATAGGACCACCCACAAACTGTGGTCACAATGTCCTCTACTAATCCCAAAGGGACTATAATCGACTAATCTCCTAATTCTAAATAGATGTTGCTCTTCTTAAGAGGTGGTAGGTTCCAGGCTTTGTACATATCATGGAAGATGAGGTTAACTCCAAAACCAGAGTCAAGAAGAGCCTTGCATGGCTCTTGTCCAACAATCTATAGAAAGATGAGTGGACTTCTTGGATCAGATCTCTTTGTAGGAAGGTTGCTAGCCTTGATCCAGTCAGAAATAGCATGATTTAGCATCACAATGTAGATCTGAGGCAACACTTAGTTTGAAGGGTACTCGAAGGTATTTGAAGTAGAGGATGAGGGTACTGGAGATAAAGGGTGATCAACTGGAGTAAATTACGAGGGCTAGAGAGGACTGCTGGGCTAGAAGAAAGGTCATTTCCTTGATCGATTATCCAACCCACTTGGTTGAAAAATTAGTTGTGAGTGTATAGCCCTTGTAGCATTTCATTGTTGCAACTGTGGAGGAATTTCACCCTGCATGGATGGAGCAAGAGGTAATTGAGTTGAAGGTGGAGGTGTAGGTGCAGAGGGATGTGGAGGATGATAAGGATACTAATATGGATTTTCTCCTCGAGTAAATGGTGAATGTGTTCAATGGTATTTCAAAGGGTAATAGTGATGCTAGAATGATGCATGACTTGCCAAACTTCTAGGGAAGACGAGTTGCTGAACATAGTACCCGTATGGATCTGGTTGCCTATAAGGGTACTGCTACCTTAGCAATGGCATTCCCCACAATTGTGGTTGGTACTATTCATAAGGTTGTGGAGAAGTTCCACTTGGGTAGTAAGCTTATTGTTGCTAGTGGAATTGTCCTAGACTATCTTGAGGGTAAGGCAATCATCTTGGAGCTTGCCTATGTGCTAGGCGGGGCTTCAATCCGTACACTCCAAATTCTTGTAAGTGTGACACCACAGGGCAACATACCTTTGAATGTTCATATTGATAGATGTCACACTTGGTTTCATCATCAAAATCAGACTCCACTACTTCCTCTACTGCAACAACTTTGCCCTTACCTCTTTGGTAGGCACGTTCAGCTTCTTTTCGCCTCCTGCGATTACGATCACTATTTTGCTCTTTGGATTCTTCAGCAATCTTCAAAGTGATTTGAAAATTTTCATCCAAAGAGTCCCATAACTTGTCAACCTTAGCTGAAATGTCAAAAATAGATTTTCGGATAGGTAAGGTTTTTCTATTCACCACTTCATCAAGTGGTGACTCCTCCTTATCACAAAATTAGACCTCTCATTTTATGATGGATGGATTCCTATTGTACTCTTCAGCACTCTCCCTTTTTCATAGCTCACCTTCTTCTTTTGCTACCTACTTAGTTAGCCTTTGGATTTGATGAACTCTCATTTCAAATAACCTCCCTTGGGTGTACACCCCAAGGGTTCTTCTTGTTTCTGCCCTAAGCCCATCTATGAAGTGGCAAAGTTGTTCCCTTTGAGAGTAACCATGGCTAGGGCATCTATGTAAGAGTGAATAATATTGGCCCATGGTGGCATCCAAGGGTTCATGTGCTCCTTATTTTCAGCCTTGGATTTGCCTTCTTAGATTAGACACTCTAAAGTACGTTTGATATTTGTCATTGAATAGTTTTAACATGGTACTCCATCATCGGATAGATTCTAGTTCTAAGGACTAGTACCAACTTTCAACTTCCTTAATGAGTGTCCTTGTGAAAAGCTTGAGTTTCTACCACTCGTTCTTGATGTTTTGTAAGGCATAGGCATCTTGAAAAGCTTGCAGATGTGTCTGCGGATCAAAGTTGTGTCCCCCCTCAAATCTTGGGATATTATTCATATCTAGGTGCTTGATCTAACTATCCTATATATGCCTAGTTGGAATTCTTACTACCTTAGCAATGTTAAGCACACTTTGAGTCACTAGTAAAGGTTCATCATCATTGCTACATTGATGAAGCCAATGTTGGTTTTAGCCACCCTTGTGATTTTGGTGGCCTTCATGATCATTATTATTTCATCAATCACCTTCATCACAGCTATTTCAATGGTGGCTTCTATGAGAACCATCAAATGAAGAGGAATGTTCGAAATCATATGAAAAGGATGGAGAGGAAGGTGGACCACCATCGCCACCACAGTGTCTGCCATCACTCTTACGCTTTTTACAATCTCCATCATTAGATCCCTTATTATTGTGATGTTCACCCGAGTCCCTACCTTAGCTATCACTATTTCTTAAACCCAGTTTATGAATAGTTGATCATAGGGTCAAGTTCACACCCTCACAATCATTAGCAGGGGGTGGAGATCCTTCATGTTGAGAACCTTCCAAGGGAGGATCCTCATTGTCCTCTTAATCTAGTAGGAACGAGGGCTTAGTGTAATGTTTTCCCTTTGTGGCTTCATGGAGTCTCTCCTAACATTTATCTCGCCTACATTGTGTTTCAGTTGGATGATAGCTCCAAGTGTCATATCCATCCACAACGTACTCTTCGTGAAGATCTGCTATGCCCAACTTCTTAAGGGTTTTAATTAGCATTCCAAGCATAGATCTATTGGGAAGCAAAACAACATTGCCTTCCATATCACACCATCGCATCTGTTCATCCTAATGTAGGATGAAGGTGAAATTTGGCATAAACTCATCTGGATGAGTGTATATCACCTTGCATTCTTGTGGGACCAATGGTTTAGTATCATCATGCTTAGGAGAAGAAGAAGACATTTTGTAAAACAAAATGAAATTGTCATTGTGCTTTTGTGATTTACATATAGTGGGAATGTTATGATCTTAGGTTCGTACAACGATATTAGTGATATTCACTTAGACTTAAATAGCGCATGTTCCATAAACAAAGTCCTTGACAACAGTGCCAATGATTAGTGAGGTACCCCTATGCCCAACCATACGAATCACAAAGCATTGACAAGCAACTTGGTTCAATTCCCTGAACTTTATTGTTTCTAGTACACCAGCCCTTTAGGAAGTGAATCTAGCCTTAAGGTCAATCATTGTCCTCCCAATTACACTTGTGATGCACGTTGGTACAGTTAAGTGTAACTGAGGCCTCCGATTTTTATCATTTTGTATTTTATATTGTAGGTGCTCGAAATGTAGATAAAAGGAGTTTAATTAATTAATCTCAATTGCTAATTAACTAATCAGTTAACTAATCCTAACATAAGTATCTATTCCCACTTTCTATACATGTCCTCCCATGTATCCATTGTTGGGCATACCAAGCGATAACATTGCTGGGATTACCAAGTGAATACATGTTACACTCGAAGCAATCGTACGTATGTATTTAATCTATCAAGCTTAATAATCTCATTAATTCAATTTCTAGACAATAATTACAAAATAATTGAGAATAATTAGCAAATAATTGAAAACATTAAATGCATAAATAAAAGAGCTAATCTATCCAAACTGCTACAAGGTTTATTAGAAAGCTCATCTTTATTGCTGCACACACTGTCGTTCTTAGGTACAACAATGCTCGAATAAAGATCCGTACACTCAATGACTCCTGTTGTGAGCACTCAGGGAAAAAATTCTAACTTTCAAATGGAAAAAATGCAAGAGCTTCACTACTACTGAAATCTAGACTCCTCATAAATGTGGTGGGTAGGCACATATTTATAGGAGATGGATAGATACTGCGTCGACGAGGCATCATCGATGCAGGTCGAAATTTGTTGACAGGGCCTCGTGGACAAGGCCTCATCAACGTAGCCAACCAACAATGACTCATCAATAATGAAAGCATGACAAACTTGAAGCTAATGATGCATCAAGATACATTAATAATAAACCACTCAATATATATATATATATATTATGGAAGGTCAAACTGCCCAAAAATTTATGCCAAACTAAAGACTAAGCATACATTTCAATTTATAAAATTGCATGTCTCTACATAAATTTTTAAAAAATCTATACTGCTCTCATAGGATGCAAAACATAAATATCATCATATACATAAGAGTACAATGAGGGATATACAAATATGAATAGTCCATAATACTACACATAAAAATATACATCAACCAATTCCCAAAGATATCCCTCTCCTCTACTCTTTCTTAGTGCTTACCAATGAGGGATATACAAATATGAATAGTCCATAATACTATACATAAAAATATACATCAACCAATTCCCAAAGATATCCCTCTCCTCTACTCTTTCTTAGTGCTTGCTTGCACCCTTACAACTTTCACCTGTAACTAAACAAAGTTAGTATAAAACTAAGTGGGAAGACTTTACACCTCACCTACTAGATGATCAAGAAGTGTTGCACTAGAGGAGAGGAATGAGGTACAAAGCAACCTGCATCAACAGTTAGTCTCTTACATGCTCTAAGTAACACATGCACAGATGATATCACACACCATACTAGCATAATCCTTACTAGAGTGAACATATCACCAACATATAATCATAGATATAATCACTATCACATATAATCAATCATATATCTATTACATCACACCACATGCATTTCCACTATCAAGTCTATAAATCAATCACAAGATATACCACCATCACTATGACTCATAAGATAATAATCCATGTGGACACCATACCAACATATACACATTACTCATATGGTCGCTAGCACATCTACACTTAGTGTAGCATATGAAATGTTGTCATGAGTACTCATAATCAATCACTTACTTCCAAGTCTTTTATTAGTCTTTTATTTATCCAACCAATGCTAGGATTTGTTAACTTGTGACCTACAATCACTAGCCTTCTAGAGGACTAATTATAGGAATGTACACACCTATGCCATGTACCAATTGTAGGGATGAACACACCTATGCTCTCCCTACATCACAATGGGGGTTAATCCATAACTATCTCCAAGATGCCTCATTACAAACTAGTTGATGAGTGGCGAGATACCCCTACACTCAACCATACGAATACGAGCATTTTCACGTGCGATCCAGTTGAACTCCGCAAATGGACTAGTTGTGGCACCTAGATAGTTAGCCTTAGGTCACAGTTTGTTGTCTTCCCACCTAGACTAGTATTATATTTTTCACGTATGGTTTAGTCCAGAGTGAGGTGTATGATGTGTTTTCTACTCTAATGCTACTCCTAAGGGCAATGGAAAGTAATATTATCTAAGCTAAGAGAGAAAGGGTAAAAGAATCTAATCTAGCCTAAGTGCAATGAGCACCCGTTCCTTGATTATCCGTACACATCTTGGACTTCATGCACGACTACCACTGGGATTACCAAGCACAGATCCTAGGTACGCTATTGGGTTACCAAGTAGTCACACTTAAATACTCGTAATCAAGTCGTACTCATTCCGCGTTGCTAGGAGATAAGGGTGAGAGAGACTAATTAAGAAAGCAGTAAATAACAATTAAATAAATAAATAAACAAAGTGAATGCTGTAATGATGAAGTAATCTCGATCTTTATTGCCGGTCATGTGCGTGTCCAAGTATATCACACTCAAATAAAGGATGTCATACAATTACATTCACCACACTGCGGGCATACACGGGAAAAATAATCTATCTCTGGAGGGATCAAACTACCAGAGTTTTGCTACTATCTAACTCTAATGTGTGAAACAAGGGAGAGCCGCCTCTTATTTATAGAACTGGCAACGGACTGCAATATCGCGTACGCGATATCGCAGGGGACGATGCGATATCGCATCCCATCACTAGTCCACACCCTTATGCTAACACCATATACCAATGACTACTATGAGCGTCATTGCAAAGACATGTACAAATCTAGGCTAACCTAAGCCATCACATGTCACAAGTACAACATATTTAAAGTAAACATAAGATAACCACATATATCCATACCTAACAATCACACTCACTTCATGAAGACAATACCATAGCATGATATAACAAAAGTTTACACCACAACCATACTCCTTGAACTACATATAACTTTGTAAAAATGATTGCTATTATAACCTCCAAGATGATAGATGCCAAAAGATAAAATAAATTCTACAATTAGAAAGTACATAAAAAGATGATCCCAACAATACTAATTTCACCTCAATTAGACTCCTAGAAAAAATGTTATCTACATTTAAATGTTAATTAATAAAATAATAAATAATAATATTTCATTACAACCAGTGATACTTGAAACTCCTAAATCTTCTATGTAAGAACATGCCTATAAAATATAATATCCAAATCATGCTAGTTTCATCAACATCACCTCTAATATTCCACAAGTTCACATCATTTCATACATCGCATATTTATTCATAAACAATCTGCAACCAAAACTATAAAATTTTGGAAAATCTGCAAAATAATATATCCAAACTCAATCTTTTAACTATCTGCCCTACATGCCCACATCACATAATCATATACACTAACACAAAAATACAAGAGAAAGATAAAGATAACCTGTAAATTAAAATTGTTGAAGAAAAAAGTCCAAAACAAACATGAAATCCTCAAAAATCTAGCAAAAATCCATTTTGCTCCAAACAAATCTTGTACCCATGTAGATACAATCACAACAAACCCAAATCTAAGTTTAAAGCAAGAAAAATCTTTCCACAAAGCTAAAAAAATTAGAAGAAAACTGAAAAAATGTAAAAAGATACAAAGACAGGAAAGAACAAACTCAAACTCGCTTTCTGTTCATACAAATAGGGAAAAAAATAGAAACCCAACTTCTTAGGATATGTGGTGTGAGGTAGTAGAAAATAATTCAACTATGTTTAAAGTATATACTTTATGTATAAAAACATTTTTCTTTTCATGTGGAAAACCTGATTCCACCTTTACTTTTTGAATGTTTTTTAAGAAATATTTTCATAAGCTGATTTCTTTTATTTTTCTCTTTAACTAATGTCTTACATTTCAACCATGCATAACAAACACACCAACATTCTAAATTAAAATCTATTTGAACCTACGAGATTCATATTAATCACTCTATATATCCACATGCTAAAATCATATCCAAGCAACACACAACATAGTGCTATAGTTTAAATGTATAAATTCCAAAATCATACATAAGGCATAAATGCATACCAAATAGTTGCTCTTGTATCCCAATCTAACATTCTTACTAGTTACATCACTTATCTAACACATGACACAAGGCTAGCGTGAAGATTGAGAACTTAGAAGGGGGGTTGAATAAGTTCCCCAAATTTAAATTAAACAACCACAAAAATCACATCCAATTTTATGTGATTCCCCAACTTGGATATGTCCACACTTGGAGGGTAGAATTGTTGCACACCTCTAAACTTTATTCTTTCTAAAATGTGGTTTGAAGGATACCACACCCTGTATAAGCTTTGAGCTTTGCACTGAAGTGTTCTGTCACTACAAAACCACTTAACCCCTCAAGGTCCCAACAAGCTCAGAATGTGGTTTCAAGGATTCCACAACCTTTACAAAATTGAGCTCCACTTCAAAGTGTTTTGATGCTACACAAACACTCAATCCTATAGGATCCTGACAAGCTCAATTATGATGCCTTCTCACAAGAAGCACATTAACCCTGCAAGACTACAAGACAAAAACAAAAACACAAGGAAAAAATGTAGCTTAAATTATAGGTCCTTATACTTTGAAGCAAAATTATACAAAAAATCAAGAGAATGATATGATAAATGAAGTACACAAGTATAATAGAATAGATTATACAATGATTGCTTTGATGATGACCTATCCTTGTACAATAGCCAAGATATTGAAGTCTTCTTATAGCATTCGAGTTTTCAAAAACACCTTGGAATGCATGTAACAACTATCTCATAGCTAGTGTAGATGTTCCCTTCGAGATTGGGACATATCTCTGAAAATAACTTCAACTCTAGGAAGACATCTCCTTTATAAGTAGGACATCTCTTAAGAGACGTCTCTCCTGCAATGGAGACGTTTCTTAAAAACAGTAGATGTCTCTTCTATTTTTGCACTTTTCCTTCTGAAGCTTCATCTCATTCATTTATCTTCTTCCTAGTCCTTGAAGCATCTTCATTTGACTCAGAGCCTTTGTTTATATCCATGCTTTCATCTATCCCATGTAGTCTCTACTTTGACATTTCATCCATGCCCTACAAAATCATCCCATTCCACAAAAATTCTATGTTCTCCATTTTCCTTAAGGTTTTGACATACCAAAAGGTCAACATAGTGTACATAATCATGTTAGTTAATCATGTAAATACATCATAATCATACCATAAAGGCTAAAGCATCCTAACATATAAAGCACAATCATGATAGACTAACTCATTCTCGATAACCCATCAAGACCATACACAAAATATATAAATCATAATCATACTTCCATATCAACTATCTTTGGAAGGGATGTAACACCTCCTCTCCCACATCTTAATGTTAGTTTTATCATGGAATATTTGGGGCCTTTCTAATAGGTCCTAAGCAAAGATTGTTGGGGAGCATCTTTCAAACCAACATTTCTCACTTACTTTTCTTTTCTTGCAAGAAATTAAAATTTCAACTCATGATATTAGTTTTATTGATAAATGCATTTTTAAAAACTACATTATTTTTCTACTTCTCATGAAGTTAATAAAGGAGGTGTTGCTATTCTTGTTAATAAAACTTGAACTAAAAAAATTTTAAATTTTGATTTGAATAACTTTGAAAGAGTTATTTAGATTACTTGTTATAGTGAAAAAGGTGAGTTTGGACTCTATAATATTTATGCTTCTAATAATTAGAAAGATAGATCAGAGGTTTGGAGATATCTTTTGTCTCTACCTAAAGTTCCTTAGATTAATTAAAGGTGATTTTAATTAGGTTGAAAGTCATTTAGATAAACTTGGTGGTCTTCGTCCCAATATGTCTTCTCAGGAAAAAGAAGATTGATGCAATTTCAAAGAAACATATTTTTTTTTTCAAATGTTATCCCCTTATTCCCATCTCATTTGAATGAGAAGTAGTATTCTTGATATAATTATCAACAAGGAAATGATAGAATTTATTGTCAATTTGATAGATTTTACATGTAATGTTTTCTTTTGAAATTCTATAAGGAAAATAGAATTCATACAAATGATACTTTGTTAGATCAATTTCTTATTAGCATTTTTCTCTCTAGAATTAATTCATCATCCTTTGAAAAGCATAAGCCTTTTTATATGAATGCTAATATGTTTATAAGACATAGTGGAAAAATATTTTGAAATCCTTATGAAATGTAGAAAAAAAGCCTACTAATGATATTGGTTGGATTGACTAGTGATAGCAAACTACTTGTAGAGTTATAAATTATGCTAGATGGTTTGGAAAGTAATTTGCTAAGTGTAAGCATCAAGTTGAAGAAGATTTTGCAAAACTTGTAAAGCAAATGCAAATTCTTTTAGACTAGAATCCCTTTGATTTTGAAACTCAAAAAGCCTAAGCTAAAGCTCATTATGCTAAACAATATTGGGATGTTTTTGAAGCTAAAATTACTCTCACTAAAAGTCACATGGGTTGGCTAAAAACTAAAGATAAACCTTGTAAGGAATTTTTTAAATTTATAAAAGGAAATGATCAAGTGTCTAATCTAAAATCACTTTATATAAATGATTCCAATATTAAAGATCCTAAAACTATCAATAGTTTTTATCAAATCATTTTTCTTCTGAAAGTTTTAGCAAAGAATCCTTCCAAGCCTTTAGTACACATATTCTTCATCTTATAATAGTAGCACATCGAAGTATTCTTTAAGAAAAATTGCAATAGAAGAAATCAAGGTAGCGGCCTTTAGTTTAGGAGAAAGTAAACATCTTAGTTTTGATGGTTTTACTATTGAATTTTTGAAGAAGTATTAGGACATTGTTGGAGATTATCTCTTTAATGTTTTCCAATAAACCATTAAAAAAGTTTCTCTTGGTAAAAATATTAATAAGGTATGATTCATCTTCTTCCTAATAATGGAGATCTTCAACATATTGGTAATTGGAGATCTATTACTCTTCTTAACAATAATTATAAAATTTTAGCTAAATGCATAGCTTGCCAAATTCAAAAGATTATTGAAAATATCATCAAACTTAAGCAAACCAGTTTTGTTAAAGGTAGACATATCTAAAAAAATGTTATTGCAACTTGGGAGGGAATGTAGTGGGTTTTTGATACTAACAAACATATTGCTTTTATTAAGTTAGATTATACCAAAGCTTATGATAGGACTGAATGGAATTTTATTATTTTATTTCTCCATAAATTGGTATTTGGTAATTATTTTATTTATCTTGTCCATACCCTATTCACTAATGCTAATGCTTAAGTTGCTACTAATTTTGGATTATTATTTCTTTTCTCTTCAATATTCAATTTGTCAAGGTTGTCCTTTAGTTCCTTGCATTTTCATTATTGTTGTAGACTTTCTTGCACATAATCTGCATTATGATCTAGAAAGGAATATCATTAAGTGAATTTCAATAGATAATTAAGGTATACAATTACTTAACATGTACTTTACATATGATTCTTTTTTTATGATCAACTATTCTTTACAACATAGCAATGCTCTTTTGGCTAGAGTGAAGGAATGTTGCATGTTATTTGGCTTTCAAATTAATTAGTAAAAATATGTTATTTCTTGTAATAGCAATATTGATGAGGTGGTTACTCTCAAGCCTTGGAAATAGATTCTATCTTCAAAATTTTAGGAATATCTTTTTATTTTGAGCATAATCTTACTATTTTATGAAATTATGTGCTTGATAAAATTAAAAAGAAACTTGATAAATGAAAAGAAAAAAAGCTCATCATTGTTGGTAAAGTTTTAGTTATTAAACAAATGTTTCAATCAACTCATATTTATTACTCTAGTTGTTAGGCTCCTTCTAAAACTTTGTATGGTAATATTAATCATATTATCCTTTAAATTCTTTAGTTTGCTAAGCAACATAGAAAATGTTTTTTCTAGAGTTACTTAGGATATTTGCCCTAGTAGTAAGAAAGATGAAGGACTTAGCCTCATTAATTATTATAACCATGGCATTTTTCTTACAATAAAATGGATTGCAAAGTGTGTTAATGGAGATGATGTTTGGATACTCCTTTTAAAAAATAGACATATGTAAGGAAAACCTAAGAATGGGGTGGAGGGGGGAAGGTCAGGGGATGTCGTGCCCCATGTGTGTGTGTGTAATAAAAATTCAAAGTACAAAAGAAAAGAAGTAATGTAGAGAGGAGAAACTCCAAATCAATTAAAAGAAAAGACCTAATCAACAACAGGTTTCTATAGACCTAGGAACAAATATTTATTTTTCATTAGTTATTAAAGAATTTTTTGAAACTAATTTAACTCAAATATTCCTTAAAGGTATATTTTGTTAAACATTAGTAAAAGAAAAGGATGGGATAATTGTTGAAATATTAGCAAAAGAAATCATCATAGGATCTACAACATCTATAGAGAAAACTTTAATAGGATCTATAACATTTGTAGAAGAAACCTTATTAGTGTTTGTAGTATCTTGGTGCTAATGTGCTTATATAGCCTTTTTCACAACATAAAAAGACACGCATTAAACCTATGACCCTCTCGATTACATTAGTGACATAACTTTGGAATATTGTAATAAACACCCTCTACACATAATCAATTCCATTAATATGCAAAAAAATTTCTCAGAGAATCAAAATCCACCTCAATCATATATCGAATTATAAGAAAACTACTAGTTGTAAACAAGGTTTCAAAATGCTTGATGGGCCCAATGCGAGGGATAATATCCTTTTCAACCTTTTTAAAAATCAATGGAAGATTCAACAATTCAATAAAATAATGAACCCTTCAAAATTCAAGAGATGTTGGATTAAAAGAGGAAGTCCAGTTTTAAATAATCAATAAAACATGTTAATGATTAAAAAACTATTGGCACATTTCTACCATTCCATGGAGCAACAATTTGTTAAGGAAAATTAAGTTCAAAATTTTATTTTAAAATTTAAGAGTCAAAAGGATACTCGCAGTAGCAATGAAGAATACCAAGAAGAATACCAAGAAAGTGAAGCAGAAAAGAAGGAAAATGATGATTATAAAGAGCATGGTAAATATAAGCCTCGTGATGTAAAGAGACAACTAGTGGATTTGGTTTCATTGGAATTGAAGGTTGCTGCTAGGATTGGCCCAAATGTTTGTAGATTCATCTATTTTGACAATGCACAAGTGGCTTTTCTAATGCATTACAGCGTGTGTTGAGAGCCGAGGAGACCGGCAAGGAAAGGATTCTGATCACAACTAGGGACTGGATTCTCTGATCACAACTAGGGACTTGGAATCCACATGGGAAGAATGAAAAGATGTGTTGACAGAAGACTTTATGCATAATTATTTCATGACGGCTTCTGAGAAAACTTCGCAGGAATCACAGGAGATTAAAGAGATTATAAGATTAGTCATGGACAAGGGTGTCCGACCATTATTCCAGCAAATTTTCCACTACTTTGAACAAGTTGACTGCAATGTGCGAGGAAATACAAGTTGGTTAGTGTTATCGGGTAAATATATTTTTGATGTGCAAGCATCATCCCCACATACTGCACTGCAATATCTACTCAGTCAATGTGTATCTTTGGAAGGGGATGGCAAGTGACAAAGCATGGCGAGGATCATGGCAAAGGATTCGCGTAGCAAGAATGTATAGATGCTCTGCAACTTATCTGTCATTGTTTTTAGAATGATTTTATACTCTACAACCTGCATGTGCCTGGAATCGAGGACATGCAATAATTGTTTGAAGAGCATATCTTTTTGAATTCTGTAGGACAGAGGATTGCTCTATGTAACAGATGGTGGCATTGCTGCTCGGTCTCATGGCCGTGGCACTGTGGCCTACGACCGCTGTGTGTACCAGTCCAGGGCCTCATATTTCGTTGCTCCCATGAGGGACGCCAGCGCAAGCCGATGTGGCTTCGGGGGATTTGCAGGGACAGTAAGCAAAGGTGCACTGGCCACAACCAGTCACAAGAGTTATAGAGACGACATTAGTTGCGGTGCTTGCGACCAGATTCGATGTACAGACAAAAGCGCATGCAGTAGAAGCTGGGTTAAAGTTATGACCACAGATTTCACAGATAATAACTAGACCAACTTCATGCTGGAGCCCGGAAGCTTCGAAGGAATGGCACATGCCGGCAACGCCATGCAGCTACTCATGAAAAAGAGCCATGGAATGCCAACGTATTCCATGCAAATTTCCAGGATTGAACATGAGCACGAGAATTGACATTCAAACGGTGGAAACGGCAGCGGTAGGTTCTTCCAATTGGCAAGCTCTGAGCAGAATCAATGGCAAAGCCGTCTCGTCTGGGCCATCACAAATTCTCCAACAACAGGGCCTCTGTGTCTGCGTCTGCTCGTCACCAGTAGGATAGGATGGCAGCTAGCGACTTGAAGATGATGAAGCAGAAACAGTGCCGGAGTTGCTGCAGAGTGGACTGGGGCTGCGTGGTGTAGGCCTGCATGGCCCTGAAAATTGCTGCATAGCTTGCAACATTTCTTGTCTTATTTTATTTTGCCCGACAAGGATTACAGGGTTTTAACGCAAGTGACAAGTGTAGAGTGGCAACAGCAGGCGGAGGAGGAACATGAACATGGACATTTTCCAGGAAAGGTAGGGTTTTTATTCAAAAAGGTCATGAATCTAACTCTGGCCAAGAAGGCATTTCTGCAAGGCCGCGAGAAGAAGAAGAGTGCTCTTGTTGAAGCAGAACCACTCGACTACAGCAACGACAATGACGGAAACCAGAATAAAGATATTTGCTGCCCCATTTTAGAAGAAATGTATATATATGTTATGATTTAAGAAAAGGAGGGATTTATGGACATTTGGCAAATATAATTTTATTTTTTATAGGAGTTGAAACTTCCGATAGAAGTCATAACTTCCTATGGTAGTTATAACTAAATATTTGTAACTAATTTTAATTTCCCATGATGTTGTAATTACCAAAAAGACATTTGCTAACTATGACTTGAATTTCTCTAATAACCTTTTATAGAAGTTATAACTTCTTATGGTGGTTATGAGTAAATTCCCTGGATATTTGTAACTCACCTTAATCTCTTATGATGATTGTAGCTACCTAGAAGCCACTATAAAAAATTTAGAAGAAAGATTGAAGATTACTTGTAAGAATGGCTAGTTAATTGCATCATGAATTTAGTTGCTTTGTTTAAATCCTATAAGTTCTTTTCTTTTCATTTTGTCTTAGTTGCTTAATGGTTTAGATAGTATTGTGCTTGGTATTTATTTTTGGGATTTTTTGATTACTCTTATAGCTCTATTTTTGCCTGACTTTGCCATATAAGAGCTTATGTTGTCTTTTGAAAAGCATCTTGAGCAATTTAATAGTAATGTCTATATGAAATTGCCTATTTGAGTCTATAGGGTTTAGAAAATCTAGCTGACTTAGAATAGCTTCAATTTTTAAAGTCTTTTCCTTGTTGTTTTAATCTTGAAAGTGTTTAATCTCTTCTAATAGCTCTATTATTTGCGATTATTGACAACTTTGTAACTAGCCAAATAATAGCTTGCATCTTATCATTTACAACGCATTTTGGTAGTTTAATAACGTGTCTTTTATGAGATTGCTTGTTGAGCTCAAATGATTTTAACAATTTGTAACACTTTAGATTGAATTGGAATAACTTTATTTCGAAGTGTTTCCTTTGTTCAATTTATCTTGCTTAAATGTTTGAGATTTCAAAAATATATGTTTTTCTTTATTTTTTTCTTTTAAATTTCATTGAATCTCCCTCTATTTCTATTTTTCTTGTGGATCTTTCTCTATAAGGAAAACTAGGAGTAGATTTCTGCAAAATTTTATTTAAGCATTTTGGTGAAATTTTATTTATTTCAAGCAACATACTATAGGGACTATATAGACTAAGTGACTTGACAAAATAGGAATCTTTAATGACTCACAATATTCAACAAGGTTAGTTGAATTTTTATTATAATAACTAGTTAGAGTTTCATACACAAACCCAACCATTTCAACATTTATAACAACAAACACACATTTACACTTAATTTGCTCTATTACCACATAGTTTATTTGGATATATTTGGGTTTTGTTGTTGCCAAAGACCAACAAGCACTTAAACTCAAGTTTGAAGAAACACCTTTGTTTTTCGAAGGAAAACATTGGTGATCCCAAATAGTCGCAAAACAAAACTAATATCAAGGGCCTTAGAAACTATCATTGAATTAACAAATTCTACTAACAAAAATGAGTTTAATAGATGATGTGCATGGATAGCATCTAAACCTCAATATTCCAAGTCAAATTTAAATGACTCAAAAAATTTGAGGAATGAGGTAAATAACATAGAATCTATACAAAAACATACATTGCAAAATTTCTTAAGTAATCAATTCATATAAATCATCAAACAATTTGTAGAATGGCAAAGAAGCATGGATCTAATTGAAGGATTACCTATTGAATTTGATCCATTGAAAAAATATAAGATTTGCTCAAAATATATATATGCCAAAAAAAATTAGATTTGCCTATTGTCATTATTAGATAGTTTTAGTAATTATTGAGGGATGAAAACACTACAAAAAACGTAAGAATGATAACAATTGGTCTTCTAATAACTTTCTTCATTATCTTCTTTTTCCTTGGGCTCTTTTTATTTCTAGTTCTTCAATTCTTAAACAAATCTGGAAGACATTGTGCACACTTAGTTAATATTGAAATTATAATCATATTATAGTTTCAAAAGATATGCTTCAACAAGTTAGCCCATGATGGCTTCCTTTTAAGGAAAGAGCTTGGGCTACTAATGCATCTAGATTATGTCCAACTTAGAGTACATTTGGTATCATTGCAGTTTCTTGTCTATGTATGCATGATAGATGGATTATATGAAATGAGCTTTCTAGCCTATGTGATTTGAACAAGAAGATAAAAAAGAATTTTGAAAAATTAACTTGTAATCTCAAGAATTTATTTAAAGTTAACAACAATTTACATTAGACTTTTTCAGATAATTTTTAAAAGGATGACATATATGTTTTTCCTTTTAATTTGAAAGTTACATGTGAGATTATTACAAAATTTGATTTTATTTATAACAAAATTACAAGACTTCAAAAATACAATTATCATCATATTTTTGGATAAGGAAAATGAAAGATATTTGGAGAACTCATATTTTCTAAAATTCATATTTTTTATGGTGTCTTATTCATCAAGGTCTTCCCATTGACACTTGTCTTCAACCTATGAGAAATGTTTCTCCTCAATGTCCTCTTTGTAAAAGTGAAGATTAATTTTCTCATATATATTTTTAATATCTTGTCACTTAGTGTATTTGGAAATGGATATCTAGAATTTATAACAACTTTCAACCAAGCATCAATGAAGTCATTTTTGGTGATCAACCTACTTTGTCTACATCATTTCCTTGCATTTGGAAATGTCTTTAATTCCTTATTCTCTACTCTATTTCAAAGCTTTGGTGTGTAGTTATTTTCCAATAATAAGAACATAACTATGACCTCTCTTTGGGAGTCAAATATCATATTATCAAAGATGCTTTTCAATTGCAACTTCTAGCAAAAAAGATCCGAGTGAAAGCTAAACAATTAATTTGTTTTAAGTAGTATTAATTTCTTTTTGTTTTGGAGCCTTAAGGATGGGAAGCTTTAAGCTTTTGTTGACATTTGTTCTTTATTTCTAATTGATATATTCTTTTTTTCTTTTGATAGAGCTTTCTTCTTCTCTTTACACACAAAAAAAAAAAAAAAAAGAAAAAAAAGAAAAAAAAGAAAAAAAAAAGAAAAAATCCTTTAATAAAAAGTAAAAACTCCTAAGGGTGCTTCTGAAAAAAGGCAAGGTTTGATTCTTTTTCTACATTAGAGGGGATATTTTTTAAGATTGGTTGTAAAGATGAAAATCTAAAAAATGCATTCCAAAACTGCTATGCTTTTTCTTTAGATTTTATCTTTGATGATTTAATGCACTTTGGATTTTAATATTATTATTCATTTTTTAGTCCAACAACCCCCTCCCTCCAAATTTTTTACAAAAGAAATCAATTGTTCCAATTATAAATTATTAAAAAAAATTCATAAAAAGAATTTTAAAAGAAAAAATATATAAAAGGAAACAAGTCAAAGCACTTAAGTATAAATTATAAAAGCAAAAAATCCCTAAAAAGAATGCTGAAAGTGATAAGATAGATTAAGGGGTCTGAAAGGATGTGAGGTTTCAATGAGGTGTTACCTTAGCAGCAAGACTCTTGATTTAGTAAAACTCTTAATTTGAAAGCTCCAAATCATAAGTTACATTCTAGTATACAATGTCAAGTTAAAAAGTTGTATTTAAAGGCTATGAAAGTTCTTCCGGGGGTTCCAACACCCCCTTACGTGAGGTTTATTTATTTTAACAAAAATTGTTGATAAGAATCAGCGTTGTCCATCAGCGATGCTGACACATAGCCCGGGCGCCGTATATAGCAATACCCTGGCGTGAATCTCTCATTCTCGAAGTTGCGTTTGTTACTGTCTGGTATTTTCTAGAAACAACTTAGATGCTTGGTTTGTTACTGTTTTAGAGGAAACAAATTTGCTGTTGTGAAAACATTGCAGCGGAAAGAAAGAAACGAAATTGATGTCATGGCAGAACTTCAAAAGATGGAGGACATGACTCTTCCTGCCTTGTTCGAGCAGGCGCGGCAAATCCATTCTGTCGTAGAAGAGTTCTCTGCTGATCAGGTGATGCCTTGAATTTCCTTTGCAATTCAACAAGATTGTTTCTTAGAACTGTTATTAAATATGGTATGTACTTTTGATTTACGTGTTTCATTTTCATAGTAATAGTATCCATGCCTAGGTATTTGTTGTACTCCAGTTTTTTCTAAAATTCTTCTGGTGGTGTGTTTAATTTCATGATTTGTATGTCGGTGTAGTTACAGCTTCATTGTATTTTAGGAATTAGTAGATCTATACTGGTGTTAATAATATCAACATGAGAAGAGTAAAAAGCTTATGATAACTGAAAAAAATGTTTTAGTCTGTATAAATTTGGTGGAAGTTCAGTGGACTTTGATGTCATTCTTTTACTTAGACAGAAATTTAACAAAAGAATTTTGACGTTTTATTAAAGCTTGGTGAGAACTTAATTAAGATTCCTCTGCAAAATCGGAGCTTGGGTGCAAGCCATTAAACAATAAACATATTTAAGTGTTGTTGATAGCAAATTTTTTTCATTAACAGTTATGATAAATTGTAGCAGCGTCACATCAATTTTACTGTGATGCCGACTTTTTCAGTTTTTATAGAAGCTTTCATTATTGATATGATACACTGTTTTATTTTATTTGATTTCCTCTAAAATTTGTAATATTTTAGTAAAGAAATTTAAAAATCGTACTCCAATAATTGACAATGAGAGTTAGTGTGTGAAAGATAGTTGGTTCAGTGTAGATTACTCGTGTGTGGATTGGGAGGTCACGGGTCTGATTCCCACTGCAGACATAAAACGGTCAAAAGCCAATTTTATTTTATTTTCTTTTTTTTTTAAGGAAAGATAATGAGAGTTAAGCTATAATAACAAAGGCCAAAAATAATAGCTACTCTTGCACATGCTGTGAGCCACAACCAGCATCATGAGCTCAGGAGTCGTAGAGAGGTTATCAAGAAAAAACCAGTTCAGTAGCTGTACAGCTATACTTGTCTCAGTGCCATAAGCATTCTAAAGGCATGTACTCTGCTAGTACCTCATGTTGCCATATTGTTTGAACCAAACGAGCACAAAGAAGTTCAAGCCTACCCTACTAAAGACATTTACTCTGTGTATCTTTTAGTGTTAGTTTTGAACCAACCAAGTTTGAGTTAGAAGTTAATATCTACTGCAGAGGAAAATGCCAACACGAAATTAACATCACCTACCTCTCTAGCTTTCACTAAATTTCATCAATTAATGCCTCCATCTGCTTATTCTCCTTCAGGAATTTGACATCCTCCTCTCCGTTTAGAGGTTAAACTTCCTATTGCTACAGCGGGGAGCTACCCTTCGCTTCAGACAGCAATAGATCCATGCTTATCAGCCTTTCCTTATTGTCAAGCTTTCAGTAGTGATTTAGCTCTCATTATTCTATATCACGTTTTGATTCCTGAGTTTTTTATAGCTACCATAATGGTAGTGAGCACAACAACTGCCTTGGAAGTTGGTGTCCACATTTTGTTTTATCCTTCCCTGAAAACCAATCAAGCTTGCTTTTATGTTAGTTCAGATGTAAGCTCCAAAACAATCTCTTCATTGTAGGAATATTTGTTGATGGTATCCCTGATTGGATTCATCCATGTAGTGCTAGTTGGTGTTTTCAAAGCTTTTTTGGTGAATCCTATATCAGCAATGGGACTTTTGACTTAGAGTGGCTGCATTTGGGAATCCTAACAATAAATTACATTTCTATGTTGAATAGCAGTATGTAAACATTTTCTTTATTGAGCATCACAGCAATGCATTGTTATCTCAGCTGTCCTTTGTATAAATGTTGCTATTATTCCTTGCTAAGTCATGAGAATGATTGAGAAACATTCATTGTGAATGATTCTATTTTCAGTCACATAATCTATTTTTAACTAAATCTATTTTTAACTAAAACTGATACTGAAATTTTATTATGTCTATAGACCCTCTGGATCTATTGGATAGTAGAAAATACATGCTATGAGTTTTGAAAACATCATTAAGAAAATTACCAAGTGTTCTTGGTAGCATTTGGAACAAATCAACCAAATTTGCAACTGTAATATTCCATCAATGTTTAATGTGCCCAAACATAGTACCTTGCAGCAAAATGTCGTATTCATCTTAACATGCCAAGTTAATTGTCTAGCAAAGCATTAGCTGAAATTAACTATGTACAGAACTTAAATAATCAATGAGATGGCTAAGAACATTGAAGACTTATCCTAGAGACTCCTTTCCTTCTGGGGCATTTAGAGATGTTTTCACATCAACTATCTTCAGTCCTTTGCAGAAGCCATCAATAGTATTTTACATGATGGTACCCAAATTTTTTGTTGATTATTTGTCATGTGTTTTCTTGAACCCTTTGTCTTGATCAACTTAAGTTCATCTGAGGTGGGTTCATTACTTGTGGAATTGTTAGTGTTGCCAGTTAATTTATTTGTTAATTGATTAGGCATGATTTGAATTGAAGAATCGGCAACTTTGCATTGGTTTCTTTTTAAACCGTTTTAATGAAGGACTAACGGTTCATTCATTTGGAACATCTTCTTGCAGGACAAGTTGAACAAGGCTTGTGATATGTTGCATCGTTGTCAGGCCATGATTGGCCAATTGGGATTATTTTCACCAAATGAAAGTAAAGACGATATTAATACAACTGATTTGAAATATCTTCTGGTATGTGCCAAAATTTCTTCTGGTCCATCCTTAAGATGCTCTCATTTTCTTCATAGGTTTTCATCTATGACAACTTAATGACATTGTTGATTTAATTCATATGCAGTTATATCATTAATGTTTTGGTAGATTGGTTTGTTTTAGACATCTAATTATGATGATAAATCATTTTAAAAATTAATTTCTTGTTTTACTGGGATAAACATAAAAGTTTTACCTTATTGTGTTATATATTTGGTAAATTTTTTTTAAAATAACTAATGTAGCATCTATATAGTTTGTTAGTTTCCTTGCGAGGTTTCCCAAGGTATAACATTTTAGTGTTGATTTCCTTCATTATATGTTAGGTTTCTTTTTATCTTGGAGAACTGACAGAAAGGATTCATGCTTCGGATCGACTTCAAATCATCAGGAGTTCTCAGGCACAGTTAAAGGTATCTTTACATCTCTTTTCTTTTCTTTGTCAGATTTAATATTTTTTAATTACTACTTTCTTATAAGAGTAATGTCCATTTTCAATTAACTTGCACAAATATATATATTTGATGAAGCTTTTCTTCTTCTTGTTTAGAATTTTATTGCAAGGTGTGAAAATTATGAATTAGTACCAAAGGAAGAAATGGAGATGCTTGTTGACAGTGATACAGATACTGCTGCTGCAAGAAGAGCTAAGAAGGTAGGATATTTATAGTTGAATTTTGGGTTACATGTCCAAGTAGTTTATGTTTTTAGCTATTAGAATTTTCTTGTTTTATGATGGAGAATGCTAGCAATGAGGTGTTAACTTAGTGGAAGGAGTCTTGGCTTGGTGACCTCAGCTTACAGGTTTGATTCCACTAGGCAGCACTGTTTTACAAATTAAAAAAAAAAAATGGTAGAAAAGACTTTTGAAACTGGTTGCACAGATCCAAGGGGTCTCAGTGGATGTAAGTAAAAAAATTCAGTTTCAGTTTATATTTTAATTTGCTGCTTTTGTAGATTGCAAGATTTAAAAGACAAAAGGCAGCAGAATCAAAACTTCAAGAGATTAAGGAGAGAAAAGAACGTCGTAGTAGATCAATGCAAGCTGCAGCAATTGACACAACTGTTGAACATGGGGAAGAATCTGTATTAGAAGATGATAGTGAAGAAGAAAGAGAGGTGAGATCTGTTAATAGATGTGAGTTTTATATTCATAGTTATATTGTGGTTGTAGCCTGGAAAAGTGTTAACAACTACTATGTTTCCTGTTTTAACATGAAGAGTGGACCCTAGTTAAGGTTTGTGACTTTGTGCTATTTTGTTCCTGATTCTCAAATGTAGCCTTACAGTCTTCCATCTACAAGATTCTTGTTGTACACCTGCTTTGTTTTACGCTCAGATCTTTGACCTTGCCTGATTTGCCTGATTTAAAGTTACATAACAGTTTGTTCACACCCATTCTTGATTACCTTTTAGCCTTATATTGCACAGAACAGGTACTAAACAACTCCAAGAATTGCCCCATTGTAATATTGGATTTTGCAAACATGACATTGGGGACTTCTACCAGAATGTGAACAACGTGAGTGCCTGGCAACAATAACGGAAATGCCTTTGTTGTTCATTGCTGAGTAGAATATTTGCCATTGCTGAAATTCATGTATATTAGGAAGAAGAGTGTTCCGGAACTCAACCAAGAGTTCTGTACATTACATATATTACTCTTCTCTTCTGGCAGCGAGCACTCCCTGTATGACAGTAACAGTTTCTGTTTGTGAGTTGTAAACTACTCTTTTAAATATGATTTTAACTGTGGATTCTTTGTTATAATTTTTCTTATTTTAACTGCAGTTAGTCCAAATTGTACATGGTTAACTATTAATCATCAATTAGAAAAAAAGGAATCTTATGTCCAATGTTGGATCTGCTTATGCCCTGAAACTAATGGATTCTACTGTTATTAAATATTCAAGAAAAGTTGTTCATGCAACCCGATACAAGAGGCACTTTGATCAAGAAAAGAGTTGACTACAAAAAGTGAACATTTCCAAGGATGTCTTCAGTTGTGATCATAGGCACATTCAAAAAATTATAAATCAGAAAGCTATCCAAAGTATTTGGAATTATTTAAAAAGAAACAATTGTACTTCTGCAGTATTGAGGTGGGATTATTGCAAAAGAAGAATATCTAAGAGATGTTTTTACTTAGCATTTTTGAATTTAAATTAGTCAGGCTAGAATGGGAAGATGGTCTCAAATTTCCTGAGCAACAAATATGCCAATTTTTTGCCCAAGATATTATTGAAGAAGGAATACCTTGCAAAAGAGAACATTTAAGTAAAATCAAAATATCAACACTAATAATTTAGTTGAGCTATTTCAAGTTGTATCAAAGACTCCTGGTCATTTTATAGGTGAAATTTTAAACATCATGATATGTACATTTCTTCTGTCCTATAAATCCTTGGGGTCTCCAGTGGATGAAAGGAGATTCAGTTTCCAGTTTGCAAATAACTTATGCTGTAAATTTTTTTGGCCTCATATAATAAATATCAACGCTGATCCTCTTTAATCACTCTTTTTGTGACGTGAAATTAATTAATTGGTTCATGTTTTCATTTGAAACATAATCACATCTAAATGCATTTTGTAAGTCACATCTCTAACATGACTAACCTGTTTAATCAGCCCATAATAGGCATGCCTCATTTTTTCTGCGGATCTATCTGCAATAGCATCTTTTGAATATATACAGAGACTTTAAGGTATGTTGTTTCATCCTTTTTCTAAAAAATTTGAACAAATTTTTTTAAGATATTATAGGAAAAATGATGAATCAAGGGTATTGGCTTCTTGCTTATAGTTATCTGATCTTATATGCAAGCTCACAATCATTCTACAAAATCACCTAAGTTAGATTTATATCGGTGAGTAGCAACACATCGTTGTCTATGTTAGGATCTCCAGCTTTATTGAAAGTTTGAAACTGGAAGTGAAGATTTTGCTTGTTACAATTAAGGATTTCCTATATCTATTAGACAGTTTAGTTTCAGCTTACTGTGAAACAAAAACTTAGTTAGGTGTCTAGTAGACTAGAAAGAGTGTAGCAAATATGAAGAGCCAGAATATATCATACTCATCTCATCTGGATATAAACGGGGCAACGGGAATCCCAAAAAATACAAAAAATCACATCCATCACCATGAAAATTTGAGTTGAATAAGTTAGACAGTTAAAAAGGAAGTTAAGTGCGTTAACAATTACGGTGAGCATTAAAGGCATGAATAAGCTGATTGTGAACACTGCTGGAGTATATATCCAAGACATCTAGGAGCCAAGCCCATACAGGACAGTATAGAAGCATGTTAAATCTATTTAGGAGGAAATTCCTAAAGGAAGGAAAAGGCAGTTACATGAACTCTTCTGTTGGATATAGATAATGCTGCTTTGATCGGTGTTGTACTAAAAGCTGGCATAAACTAGAGGCAAAGTAAGATGGTCTGCAAATGCAGAGGAACCTCTGATTCCAATAGTTAAACCCTTCCTTAAAAGGTCATGAACCATGCTTTGCTATCCAATGTTCAGAGCTAAGCTGAAAAACAAAACCACAGAACAAAACATATGTACACATTCAATGTGTAGGTAGTAAAATGCTCAAATGGAAACATCCATGGGAAGCAAGTGTAGAGTTCTTTTCAAGCAACAAAGTGCAAAGTGGCTCATTTATTTATAGAACAACACGTTCACAAATGAATGACACTTTTACCCACTGAATCCACTTTTACCCACTGAATCCAAGAGTGAGGATTTAAATGAACTCTCAACAACAAAACTCAAAAGTCCTTAGGGTAAACGCTTATTTTAATGTTTTAGATGGAGTCCCCTTCAAAATCTGGTTGTATAATATTATCACTTCTAATATGGCCAGATAGCATAAAATAATAAATTTCTTTACCATTATTATGGATGAGGTAATTACATATATTCAAGATGAGCTAACTATAGAATTGCTATTAGACCTATAATCCTTTATGATGCTAAATGCTGGCCCATGAAAAAGCATCAGGCTTGATGCATGCGTGTGGTAGAGATGCCTATGCTAAGGTGGATGTTGGGTGTGACTAGGAAAGATCAAATCAACTCTCCTTTAAGGGAAAGCTTAGAAGCAGCGCTCATAGATGATAGATGAGAAGATTAAGGAAAGTAATCTTAGATGGTTTGATGGTCATGTGCTAAAAAGACCAGAGAATGTTCTTGTTAGAACAAGCTACTTTATTAAGTTGAGGGGAACCAGCAAAGAGGTAGACCAAAGCATACTGAGTTATAAAGTTTTAATTTGACTATATGTCTTGGGTGTACCTATATTTAAATTATTTCAAGTTCTACGCCCCCCAACCAAGAGGTAGACCAAAGCATAATTGGTTTGCTTGCATAAAGAAAGACTTTGGATATTAATGCTTATTTTTCTCTTAATAGAAGTGAATAATGTAAGAGAAGTCATATAATTGACTCTATTAATTACACCCTAGAATCAAATGGATTGAGGATTAATAGAATTTAAACAAAATAACAAGTTATAAAGTTTTAATTTGACTATATGTCTTGGGGTGCAACTATATTTAAATTAATGCCGTCAATTCCTTAGTCCGTCACTTCGTCTTGGGGGGGGGGGGGGGGGGGGGAGCAAATTGCACTTGGTCTGTTGGGAGCAAGTGGCGCGACCACGCGGCGCGGGCGGCCTGGGCATCACGACGTTCGAGGACGAGTTGATGCTGGGGTGGCAATGGCTCGTTCTTTGGCTCCAACGGCCGCATCGGGACCTGGTCCCATGGATTAATATTATACGCAATAAATACGTCCGCTAGGAAGCGACGTCGCGGGACTCAAAATCTTGGCAGGCGGTTGCCAGACACGCGCGCGACATGCAGGCCTCGGGTTGGGCAAACCTTGAGCCCAGAGCCATCATGGCTGAAAAGTATCCCCGCTGCGACACATGGCGGCGGATCTGGAGAGGAAGGCTGCCTGAGAAAATTAAATTCTTCCTTTGGTTGTTGTAGCACGACGCGCTGCCTGTCAGGGCCCTGTTAAGACGGCGCGGGCTGCTAGACACAGACACGTGTCCGACATGTGGGGGTGCGGCAGAAACTACCCTCCACTTCGCCCGCGACTGTCCCCGCATGCGCGATGCGTGGCGGGGGGGGGGGGGGGGGCCCCCCCCNCCCCCCCGCCGAGATGCCTGACCGGCGATTCCTGGGCCACGCTACTTCTTTGGGTAGCATGGAAGGCCAGGAACAATTTCATTTTTTGGCAGCAGCGGCGCCCCTCTCCACAGCGATTGGTCTGGCAGGCCTTTATCGCATGGGAAGAAATTGACAGCGCCATGGGAACCATGCCCACGTTCGAGCCAGACTATGCCGCCTTTCAGGAATTCGAGGAGCTCTGGCAGTTGGTGGTTCAATGTGGGTGGGTAGATCCGCTACAACGACTGGTGGGGGACCCAGATTTGGCCGATGATGCTTTCTTCTCAAACTGGGTCAACGACCGTACCTTCTTCCGGGGGCGGGAGATCTGGGTAACGGAGGCAACGATTGCCAGCTGTCTGGGAGCCCCCATCGTTGGGGAGACCATCTTACCCTCCACCCATGGCCTCCAGGACGCGGAGCTGTTCTTTAACGGGCCTATCCCCAGGACGAAGAGCAGGTAGGTGCCTAGGTCTGCCCTCCCCCGCCTTTGGGCGCGTGGTGTGGACTTGGTTGATAGATTCTTTGTTTAGTCCGGCAACGGATCCAAGCTGCAGGGCTTGCACTTCACCTTTCTCCGTTGCCTCAAAATGGGTTGCCAGGTCAACCTCCCTCGCTATTTTAAGGAAGCCCTTCGCCTCAAGTGTCGGGGTTGTCACTCGGGAGTGATTTTGGCTCTGTGGTGGGGGGCTAAGGGGGGCCAGCACCCCTCTTCCTTTGCCCCCCCGGGGGGGCCCTTGGGGGCCCCCCCCGGGGCGGGGGGGGGGGGGGGGGGCGGAGTGTTGGGGCCCTTGGGGTGCTAGCGTCACGCGGGGCCGCAGGGCCCTGAGGGAACGGCGCCCCCCTGCGCAACAGGGCCTGTCTACCTTAGCCCCCCCCAGAAATCTCCTGCCCCCCTGAAACCTCCGTCTAGAACGAGGAACAACGAAAGAGGGTGGTGGAGGAAGCCAGAGAGGCGGAAAAAAAGGAGTGGGAGGCGAAGTGGACGGAGGCCCTCGCCCAGGCCCATTGCGAGTTAGAAGCCCAGTTCCAGGCTAGGGAGCAAGAACGGGCCAGACAGCAGGACATTATGGCAGATGCTGCCAGGGCGCGGCTCATCGAAGAAATCAGAGCCCAGGTGCGGGAGGAGCTCGCGCAGGAGGATGAAACCTGGAAACAGAGATAGCAGGCGGAGCAGGAGGAGCGGGCCCAGCTTTTGGAGGAGGAAGAGCAGAGACAACGACAGCTGGACCGTGCCCACGAGCATAACGCCAGACAATGGTTACGTGGGGGACGCTGCCCGTACCTTACGTTAGGTATCAGTTGCGAGAGTTCATGGGGCGAACTTCGTAGATACATCCGCCGAACCTCGGCGCACTGCCACCCCGACGCCGGCACCTCCCGTGAGGACAGAAATAGACGACAGGCGGCCATGCAGGGTATCCAGCAGGCAGCCAGCTTCATGGACACGGAGGAACACCGGAATACTCTCGACCTTCTGCATGAGCTGATCTGCCCCAATTGTGCTTGCAGACAACTTCCTATGAACCCCTAAGGGGTGGGTGGAGTTTCCTTGGGGGGGCGCGCCC